>JPKZ01001765.1:423436-497372 GCA_000803305.1 Toxocara canis
AACGAACTGCAATTATTCATGGTAAAATCTTGCCAGGTTTCAGCTGTTCTTGTCCATTTGAGAGCCCTTGGGTGATGCAAAAGATGCTCGGCGAGTGCTCAGTGAGGGGGTCCTAGATGACTGTTCGTCATTATGTTGAAGGCGTCCATAGCAACACTGGCGTCAGCGGCTGCATTATACTGCTGAACTGTCACTGCATCAGCGTGAGGAAATCGACACGAATGTTAACCTTTCGCCATGTGTGGCTTACTTCGACCAAAAGGATAGTGGAGAACCGTAAGTCATGATCTGGCGAAACTCTGGCACATTCTTCGCACATGGAGTCAACGATAGCCTATGCATGAAACATTTCAAGTGTTGATGGAATTTTTCAATTTGCATATGTGCACACTTTGCATATTAAAATTCCTTCTCTATTCGACTGTTCAATCCACAACGCTATATGCGTTCATCTAACAATTGCCCAGATTATGTAAGCCCGTCCAACATTTGTATCGTTTTCGGAGATGCTAACAAGTTGTTGACACATCTTATCCGCACATTATTTATGGCATTCTTATAAATAGGTGAATAAATTTATTATATAGTGAGCAGATTCGTATGCGACAAACGAGAAGGGCACCTTTAGTTGAACGTCACAACGTGATGAAAAATGCAGGAAGAGGAAAGAAAAAAACAATGGAAGCGTGAATAGTGCCTCAAATTATATGGTCGGACAGCATTTAATGTCTCTCCACGTAATTGCCAGGGAAGGTGCCAAATTGACCAGTTCGCAACAGAGTGCCTGAAAAAAAAGGACATAATATAATTTTTAAGGAAATATTTATTCTCGCAAACGCTTCACCAGAAAGGTATTTATTATCAGCAAAATTTGTTAAGATTTAAAAAAAAACTTATTAGGTTCTGCCAAGGGTATGCAATTTCCATCGATAACATGAAACTCGTATCCTAAAGAGGCTGAATCATAATGAAAAGTGGAAGGAACGTCCCCTCCACAGCCGGCAAACCGATGTCTCAATCAGAATTCCATTTCGTTAAGTTCGGTGCTCGAAATGCAGTCATACACATCGTTGTGATGGTTGACAAAATAGTAGGAAATAGTGATAAAACCACGGAAATCGTCAACAACTCTCTTCTGAGGTTGAATCAACAAAAGCTCCGTCTCATAAAATCCACCTTCGCCACCATCCTTCCAATCTTTACGGCAATAATGGAAGTAGACGGTGGACTCGTGAGCGACAGGCTCATAGCGAAATGGTGTTGGAGGAATTGCAGGGATAATCGACGAGAAAGCATCGAGCAGATTGACAGCTAGAGGGACCACAAAGATTCGCTGTAGTGTTCCAGGTTGGTCTTACATAAATTTTTTTTAAAAAAAGATTAGAAAGCGCACTCTTACGGACGAGACACTTTAGCCCTCATTTGAAAAGACACTTGGAGAGAGCACATCTCACGCGAACAGCTAGCTCCCTGTTGTTTTGATGGCCTATGAAATAATATTAGGATGGCACGGCACACAGACTTATCGACTGACAAGCGGAAGTTAGCAACCGTATAATCGAAAGCAATTATCAGTGTTGGAAAAAAGAAACTTTAATAAAACGCTGAACGCTGAGAAAATTTTTGTATTTCTCAAAGCAAAAAGCATTTTCACGCATAACAATGTTTATTTGTCCATTCGAACAGACGAATATTCTTTTCTCACATTCCGGCTCCTTTTTTTCAGATGACTTGTTCCTACAGCCATGTTTGTTCTACCAAGCAAAATTCAAACATGGCTGAACAATTTTAACCGCCTTTTTTCTACTCCCCCATTCAAAGAAAACTTTCTAAACCAGAAAAATCGGCAAGAGAATCTTAGTTACTTCATGTCCTAACCGCTCAGGTTAAATCAATAACAACATATGGTGTTAACGCGTGCGCGGTTTTGTTATTGAAAACAGCTGATCGTAAGGGATGTTCATCTCAATCGGCTATCAACGGTTTTACTGGATTCGTTAGTTATTGGAAAAGATATTGGTTATCAATGAAGCGTTAGAAGTGAAAAACAGTTGCTATTCTTTCATATTAGTGAAGTGTAGCCTTTGTTATAGAAAATGGCTCTTTGGAAGAAAAACGACTCACCTATATACCAACCGTCGTCGCACTTCTCAACTACAAAGACGATATCATTTTCGCGCAACTCGAGCTCATCCACATTCTGTGGTTTGTACGCGTACAGTGCGCGATATCTGCAGACAGTATTTCAGTGCAACGTACGCTTCAACAAGATATGCTCGTTTGGATTCATTTAAAAGACATTTTTATACGTGCGAGAAAACAAGAGTTCTCGGGGATTCCAGCTCATAGCCAATTGTCACAAAAGTACTGGCAACTCCAAAGACTGATTTATGGAAGAGTGTGCAGTGTTCGATGTTATTCTGTTGGGCTTACCTAATCGCTAGACCGGTGCTGTTCAAAATAGCGGTTGGATCGCAAGAAGCAATTGTAACAATCCTAAGGCGATGTGACAATTGAAGAAGGATGAGAAGTGAAGGCAAGAAAAGTGTAGAGGAAATTTTCGTCTTCTCCGACCTATTCCCAATGCATTTCCGAAGCTTGGAAGCTCGTGAAAGAGTATGAAAAGTAATGATTAATATATTGTTACATTATCACTATTACAACAACGTTCTATCATATAGCAATTACGAATTGTTACACTTTATGGTCTTAAAAAAATTGATGACCGAGCGATATTCATAATTTCCACAAAAGTACTCATAACTAATGGTGCTTGATCGATATCTAAATATCATGTTGCTGAGCGAGGGAGAGGTAATAAGGAGGAATACATCAGTTTTGAAACAAAAAAAAATGAATCTGCCACGAAACAAACACGTGAAATGTTATATTAAAGCAAAAATTTTATATTCGGCGAGAAAGCGCACGCACGGAACTAGAGGATCTGAAGATCACCGTTCTGACCAAGAATTATTTCGCATGAGGAAATTTCAAAATGAGAAATTCCGATACAAACATTTTTGGTTGGATCAATCGCTCGATAAAAAAAACGGCATAGGCTGAATCTGCCACGAAACAAACAAATGAAATGTTATATTAAAGCAAAAATTTTATATTCGGCGAGAAAGCGCACGCACGGAACTAGAGGATCTGAAGATCACCGTTCTGACCAAGAATTATTTCGCATGAGGAAATTTCAAAATGAGAAATTCCGATACAAACATTTTTGGTTGGATCAATCGCTCGATAAAAAAAACGGCATAGGCTTTGAATTCTCAACCCTTGTAAAAATTCTTTGTCTCAGCGCTTGTTTTTGTTATGTGCTCCGCAAACCAAGTTTGATATGGCTAATTTCGTCTCTGTGGTATTCTAGTATAGAACAATGCAAATAGCTCAAAGAAAGTTTGAAAATTTAGCGAAAATTGAGAAATGAGGTAGTGAATTTGCATGCAAGATTTTTGAGTATGTTGCACAGCCAAAAAAAAACTGCACTAACATTATATAATGCGAATAACGGCTTATATGCTAGCGTGCCAATGACTTCTGGAAGAGAAATGAAATGTGATTTTTGTTACTTGCCTCCAGCAGATAAAGCTTGGAAAGGGCGTTTTGAAATTTGAAGTGACATGAAAAGCAAAAGCTTAAAAGTAAAGCAACATAATGCGATTCTGTCCGTCTATCTTCATGAGAAATTATTGCAAGAAATTCGCTAAAGCTTGAAATTTCTCATTTTTTTTGTGGAAGTAAAACTTTTACGACTGCCTGCCTCTCCTTTTGGTATGTATGGCATTAACTTGGTGCAGCAAGCAAAACGGTTAGAAAATCTGTATTTATGAAAAGTGTCAAATGATATAAACGATTTTAATTTAAGACAAATATGGTTGAACGAAGGGAACAATATTCAAATTGAGCAACATTGCCTATCAGGTTAATTGACCTATGATCAGAATAATTTTGCACGCTAAATAAGACATTGTTCAGATGGGATTTAAAAAGTTTTAAAAGAAAACTCATATTTCCGTTCAATTGTGAATCTGACCAGTAATGTAACGAATGCGCAAATTTTTCGTCGTTTCGAATTGTGCATGTGTCTTTGGAAGGTGAACACTTGAAGGTGAAAAGTGGTGTAGAGAGCACCGAACATTTACTTACGTCTACTTAAGTCATTTATAGCTCTGCCTTCAACATCATCTGAATGGAATTCATCGAAGAGACATAATGAGAAGACGACGCCATTTCGACATAATGTTTTGCAAATGCAGTTTTGTCGAAAAGCAAAAAAGGGCGGATTGTTCAGAAAATTTTGCAAGTGCTTGACTGAAACGGTAAATATATTCGATATTCGAAGACTGAAGAGGAAATGCGCATCGCAAAAAAGTAGTCGAGAACTTCTCAGTAAATGCATACAGTATGGTACTTAAGGCGATCACTTATCTCAAATGATGCCCTCATTGTGAGGCTCCATTAAAAAAGCATCGTTATTTCAATAGATGAAAAGAATTCGCTGCAGTTCATACGATCGATGCTCGTTCATTTTGCTAAATTTTAGTTGCAATATTTACCTCCAAATGCCCGTAAAAATAATCTCTTGTAGAGCAGAAAAAAAACGTTTCCGGAATTTTTTGCATTTAAGTGCATTGAATTTTTGGATGGATTGTTGCCAGCAAAAATATGTGTGAGTTGTAAGCTTAATCGAAATGAAAATAAACAATGATCACTTCATCACCTCTTCTGGATGTATTGTGAAAATTATCAAGCAAGTATATTGTGCGCGTTTATTTCTGCATATGAAAGGAAAATAAAATTATATTTTTAGGAGGTTATATGTGCAAAAACATACGTCTCCGCATTTTTGGGTACGATGTGTGCAGGCCCCGATAGACCCTCTTCTGTATGTTTTCTCTGCCATGCCTGCACTTCGTCGCCATGGTTCATCTTTTTCGACGGCAGCGGACTTTCTTCCCTGAAATAAATGGAAGATTCAGATAGACACTGTTTGAACGTGAATGGCTGCTGAAGGATTTTTGAACTGTTGTTTCTGGTCTGGAATAGTTCGGTTTTTACCTCATCATGAAAACTGCAGCAGACGCATTGGCCAACAAAGAGAAGCTTTCTTACGAAATATTGATGTGATGCCCGAATATGGCACATCCCCATGTTTCATTTCGATGTCAAAAGTCGATAAAACATTTTTGCTCTACGGCTGAATGGATGAATGACTACTTCTATGAAAGCCAAAATTGCTCAGAAATTGCGCGTGATATTTTTGAGGCGGGATGAAAGGGACTACAAAAGATCGCCTAACTTGGCAACACTTTAGAGAAACGTCGAATCCAAGGTAACACACCTACACAATTTTTGACACTGATTATATTAATTTTTCTACAATTGCTCTCAAAGACTGACAAAGGCTGTAGGCAAAAACTTCGCATCAACTTAACAAAAGTCATATCATCATTGCTACGTCTCTTATGCGAAGGTGACAATATTATTTAGTGCTGTTTTGTTTGCCTTTCTGAAATGCCACATCGGTCAATTGCAATGTTCATCCCTCCCGTTCGGTAACCCGTTCGGTAACACTCTCACCGAAAATGTAGACCGTTATTGTTTTTTAAAAAATAATTTTGGTTACTGGGAGCAAAAAAAATTGTACTGCATCTTTTATGAGAATTAATGATGGCTATAAAGCAAAGTTTTACCATTGAATGTGATGGCTATTACAGATCGTCATTTTCACTGCATCCATGAAAAAGTTTGGCCGCAACAGCTACAGTGCTGGGCGTCAAAATTTTATAGCTCGTCTAGTGAAATATGGTTAGCCTTGTTATGTGGGGTGAGCTAATGTTTTAAGGGGCAATTTTTGTATTAGAGGTGATTCGACACGACCACATCTAATTATTTGTTAAATCGCATTTGCTTAATGAAAATATTTTTGGACCCTGATCGTACTTTGTGAGCTTTACATGCGCGAAATAATCGCAAGTCATTTTGTACATTTCAGCTTAGCAAAATATCTTTCAAAATTCAGAAATGCCCAAAAATTTCCAGAAATATCTGGATTTCGCACATACATCTTAATGCAGTATCTTTTAAAATCACTGAATTCAAAAACGCGTTGTTAAAGCCATATTGCATCGTGCACTCGTTGAGTTACCGTTGCAAAGAGTATTTGTAATTTGGAAGAAATTCAGCGGGATCAACAGAGGCAATTGTGGAAAGGATATCTGAAAGCATGTGAAGACAGCCTCGTCGGCGATGCGCTGATGTGCTTCTTAAAGCCGAAAGAACATTTACTGTGCATGGTTTAGGCGAAGTTTCCACGGCAGATTCGTCAACAGTTGGCTTTGCTGCTTATGAAAACACAAATTACTTCATCCCTCGAGGCTCTCCTTTCACATATTCCTTCTGCTGACATGTTCTTCAAATCTGCTCTAACAAATTTCCAAGAATTCTGGAATATACAAATTCCTTTAAAGTGGTAATGAACGGCTGCAGCGAATTGCAGCTGGACTATTGCAAGACAGAATTTGCCCATTTTCACTGAATTCAGCAGCCGACATTCCTTCGAGACTAACACAATAACCCTATTAAAGCAAGCGGTACCTCCAATGGCAATAAGAGTTTTATTAGAGATTATGAGATATTTTCGTTAAAAAACACAGCCTGCATTTAAAAAAGCCATACGTAAACGTCCAAGCTTCCCAAATATGACGTTGTTGATGAGGCTAACCTAACAAATTCGTTGCAAAAAATTCGAAATGGAACGAAGAAACTCGCATATAAATGTTTTCATGAGATGTGAATCTGCTTGTTTTATGGGATGAGGAGAAAGAATGTCGGCTAACTCAGAACCAACCCCTATATAAGATATCAGCTCCCAAATGAAGAGCGATCAGTGCTCGCAACTGTTCCACTAAAAGAGAATACAAGGCAAAACTGTAAAAATTCTATCAGGAGCTGAGAATGTCAATTACTACGTACGTATAAGTTGACTTCGTATTTTCAAACTAATTTTTATTGGCTGATGATATTCAATAGCGCAAATAATGCGTTCAGCAAATCGATGCATTTCGGCCATATAGACAAAATCAGTGCTTTGAAAACATACAAATTTCGAGAGTAATTTCGTCAAGAAATTGCTCGGTGCCGAGATGCATTCAAAGTGAAAACACTGAATTGGTGTCTCTTCGAAAATCGTTGGCATAGGATTGGGTAAATCGGCGATAGCTGCTTGGCAGAATGCCTGGAGAACAGTGCTCGACATCTCTTCAATGAACACATGCCAAGCAAGCAGTGTATGAACATTGCATCGTGATGCAACCAAATAATAAAGGAGACGGTTTTCGAATAAACTCCAGCAAATGCCCTGATCAAAGGGAATTGCTCGAAGAGCACTTGCTAATTGTCGTCCAAATTTTCGACACAACGACGCTTGATCACCACTTTCGCGCATTTCAAGCAACTGGTCAATGAAGCGAACGATTATCGTGTAGACGTTCTTCTGCAGTGATGCAGCAATAGTTAAGTCAAGAAACGACGAAGATGCCCTTTGTGCAACGGCCGTTAACGATGCATCTGTCGCTACAGAGGCATAGCGATGTACCTTGTCACGAACGATTTTCCATGAGGCTCTTAGAGGATGACGTCTTGACGAACCCATCTGGCGTTTCTTCGGAATTTCATAAAGCGAATCGTCAACAGTTGAATTCGCTCCGTCAAATAAACGATGGAGGCAGCAAGTGGAGCACACAGAGGGCGCGATGGAATCCGTTGGAAGGAAATTATGATCGATTAGCAATGAATGTGGCGAACAAAAGGAGCCGGTGGGCGTGTTCCAGCTTCAGTTCTCCCATGCCCTCAACACTAAAGGCTCAGCCATAAAGCGCCTTCACCCGTGCCCAACAATTGACGCCCTACAACGAAACAATCGGCCTCAGCAGGCGTACATACTTGCTGATTGCTTTGGCTAATGTTACTGCTATGGACGTGACCATTAAACGTTCAATGGGTGAGGAGGTGCGCACTCGAGATGTTTTAAAAAAAACACACACACACACAAATTGTTTACAAACATTTGGACGCTAAATGTAATGTTAGAGCTAAAAGACCGTAACAGTTGTCGCTCAATTGAAGCGCTCTAAGGCGGAAATATTAGTGTAACACGTTTCGCGTAAGTCATAGTAAGCAACAAATTTAAACATTAAAAACACTGGCCTTTTGCAGCTTTCCAATATTTTAATGAAAAACTTGCTATATGGAGCATTCACTGATGGGTAGCTTCAGATAATCATAACAAAATGGGAGCGATATCAGTACGTCGCGCTAAAAGCAAACTATTGAAGTTCAAATTCATATACGTTAGATAACAGCTGCGAATCTCAATATTATAAAGCATTATATAGAAAAACTTTGAATCTTTCAGGAAATCATAATCCCAGAATGACACCACATTTTGGGATTATAAGACAACATCTGAGACAAAATACAACAGAATGAACTAAACGCTAATAAAATTGACTTTTTAACATATCACGTTTCATGTGTAAAGAGAGATAAAAGGGAATAATACTTTCAATTTCGACCCGACACTTCGCCTTCTTCGTTGATAACGATGCCAACAATGGTTGACGCAATTTTATTTTTCATACTTATAAAATTCATTATTTGTGGTTGATTTATAATGTACTATATCTCCACCACCCACTGCCCTAAAGATCGCTGCCCCATCACGTTATACTAAGATAACACTTTTTTTTAAAAAAAATAGACATCTTTATGCATTTTATTTCGCAACATTCGCAGAGGTAACAATACGTCCAGAGGGAAACGAAATTGTGGAAATTCTTTAAGTTCAGCGAAGAAATGAAAGCCATATTTATTTGGTGTCTAACAAGATCTAACTCCGTTCAGGTCTCCCCCACACAGTGTGAGACGTTTTCATTACTTTCGATCATCAATAAATTTCCCATGCTCTTTTTTGCATCTTTTTTTTTGCTTCCTGACTTTCATTTTTCATGCTCTTTTTTAGATCTTTTACACGACATTCAAATTGTTGAATCTTGTCATGGATATTATCCCCTCACAAACCATGAGCGCTGGTCACGGCAAAACCTTATAATGTGTAAAACCTTCTGCGATATCATATCGCATCTAAGAAAATTTTATCTCCACCACCCACTGCCCTAAAGATCGCTGCCCCATCACGTTATACTAAGATAACACTCTTTTTTTTTTTAAAAATAGACATCTTTATGCATTTTATTTCGCAACATTCGCAGAGGTAACAATACGTCCAGAGGGAAACGAAATTGTGGAAATTCTTTAAGTTCAGCGAAGAAATGAAAGCCATATTTATTTGGTGTCTAACAAGATCTAACTCCGTTCAGGTCTCCCCCACACAGTGTGAGACGTTTTCATTACTTTCGATCATCAATAAATTTCCCATGCTCTTTTTTGCATCTTTTTTTTTGCTTCCTGACTTTCATTTTTCATGCTCTTTTTTAGATCTTTTACACGACATTCAAATTGTTGAATCTTGTCATGGATATTATCCCCTCACAAACCATGAGCGCTGGTCACGGCAAAACCTTATAATGTGTAAAACCTTCTGCGATATCATATCGCATCTAAGAAAATTTTCATAAAAAATGCCCTCCTGCAAGAGTGATGCACTAATCTTCAGCCCTACGTGCAACTTATTCAAAAGTTCCGACAGATTTTGAGCAATTCTGAGGAAATCTACAGACACCTCAGTGAACACTGCTTAGATCGAAAGCTCAATGCTGCAAATGCGATGCCACAAGAGGAAAAGCTTAGCCCACTGATGAAAAACGTTCCTCGTCGAAGAATATTCAAAGCGCACACTGCTCTCCCTCTTTTTCTCTCTCTCTCGCCCTGTCTCTCTCTGCATTGACACAAGTCCAACGCGGTAATAGCCAACCACATTCAAACCATGAACTCATTTCCCGTAAGTTATCTAGGATGAGTCCATATTAGAACAACTGAATAAACTGTCCAAATGTTTACGAATGCACATAACAATCATATGCGGAGGATGGGAAATCGATCTGGCCATTCAAGGATGGGAAAGTGTCAAAATTTTGCAGCGGGGTCACTCAATAACATCAGTAAAACAACAATAGCCTAAACCAGGCTGTTCAGAATATATTTCACCAATGCCCTTAGAAAGATGGCCTCTTTGAGGAGGAGATAATTAAGTTTGCGCTGCAAGCGGCTCATGGTGCAGGACATAGAAATTATTAACGTGCGTCGCTGCATAGTTAAAGATCGAATACTTCTGTGGGTGATCGTCAAAGAAATATGATCCTTTTTGATGAATTTTAGCGAGCAAAGCACGCAAGAGAAGGAAAATATTAAGCAGTCCCTATAAATTTGGTACTTCATGAATTTATAGCACGAAATTCACAGGTAAGTGAAGCGCTCCAATCCATGATGCGACCGAATTAGGCTCAAAAACTGCATTGCATTGGCCATTTCCGCTACCCTCCAGTGCTTATGCCTCGCATGTCACTGAACTTATATATGTGCTTGCAGACCGCAGTTAGTAAGTTCTCTGAAAGACAGGAACAAGCTCGCTATTTCAGCGATGACTGCCACATTACCGTGAACGACGCAATTTACCATGAACAAACGACATTCTTTTCTTTCTTGCCGTTTCGATTTCTCTTTATTTGCTCTGCAAAAGCGGCAGTTCGCAAGGCCTGTCATCGCGACGTTGGTTCTCGCCGCACGAATGTGTATTGGTTTCGATTTAGCTGTCCTGCAGTTTCAAATAGGAAATCACTAATGCAAAAGACGCTAGCTTTGATAGGTATGGTCTACATCTGAAAATCAACTCGTATACCCAGTTTTAGACCAGTTCTTTGTCTCCAAGAGTGGCTCGTAATAATGAAAAGACTAATGCACCGTTCGACCGAATGTGTCATTTTTGAGACAATGCAACAAAAATCCATAACGATTTTTCTGATGAGTCAACAAAACAGAAATTAAAGTGGGGGGGGGGGGGGCAGAGGGGTTGATAAATATCAGTTGATATTCTCAAATCATAATTCACTACCTCCCGTTCGCGAAATTCCACAGCCTCATTCGCATTAAATTCCTCGAATCGCAGCCAAACATTTTCAAATGTCCCGTGCATTAGGCTCATACCATTCGGTTGTGCGCTGGCGACGCCTCAACAAATTCGTTTTTAAAAAATTTCTCCGCTAACTTAAGCAACGCTTCGCAAAGAAAGCCACGATGCTGCCGTGCTGCCTTACAAATACATGCTGCCATGCTTTCAGAAAATAAATATAGTTTAACCCCAGAATTCATCTTTTTTTTAAATTTAGTCGGCGGAAATGGTCGTTTGCGCTATTTATTCACACTGGCCCAACGTTTTATGCAATCAACGTTTCTTATCGCCTTATTGAGTGCGCCTTATCACTGTGAGGGAAGCAAAGTTCAGTCGTCACAAGCGTTGAATTCACAAATGTTCACAGTAGATGAGTGAATTGGGTGTTACCTATAAATAAGTAACTTCGATTTGGCTAATCCTGAATTTGTTAGTCTATATAAACATAACTTCATGCGAAGTGCTTTCATTGTTCGTCGAAGTGCTGAATAAAAATGCCGAAGAAAATGTGCATTAGATATGGAAAATGAAGTGCAAATCGTTTACCGAGTTATTCAGTGCACAGCGTGAAATTATGCCTAAAATCGGTTCTGCATTGAATAGCATTGCTCATTAACTCACATTCCACATCCGTCAATTATCTCACGCTGCTAACAGACGATGTAAACAACACTAAAATCTCCTATTAAGACAGCATTCAGCTTAATCGCTGAACCCATTGAAGAAAGGGGAATTTCTTGCAAAAACATGACCGGGGAATCGAGCTGCAAAAACAAGCGTTATGTGAAGAATGTTCTCAAATTCCGCTAACGATAGGAATATTCAGCACCTGCACACTTTATACAAAAAAACGCACGGTTATTTCCTAATTAAGTTTACATGCCTTATTGTTTGGCTAAAGGTTCTCGCTACAATCGTCACCTTAATTAATGTACTCGCTCCAAGTGCCACCTTAATTAAACTACCTACTTTGTCAATTTTTTTTTGTTTAACGTATTCCCCACATTCGTGATGCCCGGTTTTCAAATGTCATATGTTTCGGTTCTTATCACTTGATATAGCATTATTCCAACTGCTGCTACATTGACACTTGCTGCTCTTCTAGTCCAACAATTGTCAAGTAGGAAACCGTTCAATGTGGAACGAATCACTGCAAAAAACACAATTCCCCAAGTAAGATACGAGTTCCCCAAGAAAGGTAAGTAAGTACGGCAGCCATCAGATTACCAAGTTGCAAATAATCAAACAATCAAATAGTGTGGCTCTCTTGAAACATTTGTCTGAATAATGAAGTGGGTGTGCCTTCGGTACAGACAAGAGCTCAAGTAAGCATCAAGCGGCTAAGTTCGAAAGCGGGCAGTGGGTTTTCGCAACATTAAATAATAGCAAATCGTCAATGTAACGCAAGTTGACAGTTTGAAATGTAGCTGCACAAATGAAGTCATCGTTCTTCATCATCTTCCCACCAAATAGACAAGGAAGGGGTAGGAGAGCTGCAGCAGTCGCAATTCGCTACTCTATGACGACGCAGCCATGGATGCCGACTAAAAGTTATTTCAGCGATCTATGTCTAAGGCCACATAGCAGGTAAGGTAAGCTAGCACTGTTACGAATCTTCAACGTTTCGGGTAATTTCGCTATGTAGGATTATTTACTACTAATTATTATTAGAAGCAGCGAATTCCATTTTAAAAAAATTTTTTTGGATAATGGCCAAATCGCTGTCATTTAAATAATAGAAATCGTCAATGTAACGCAAGTTGACAGTTTGAAATGTAGCTGCACAAATGAAGTCATCGTTCTTCATCATCTTCCCACCAAATAGACAAGGAAGGGGTAGGAGAGCTGCAGCAGTCGCAATTCGCTATCTATTTAAATCTGAAAGCGATATTATAGCGAATACTCTGAGGAGATGTGAAAGATGTGTTTAAAACCAGTAGACGCAGAAAATTCTGCGGAACGCTGTGGTCACATCGAATACAAAAAGCAATAAGCGAGCGGTGGGCTTATGACGCACTCAATTCTTGCGTTTATGATTTGTCATGACGTTAGCCATAGTGCGATTCTTGCATTCTAACCCCTTCCCCCCTGGAAATCACACGGGGGAAAGAATGGATTGACCCTCTATGACGACGCAGCCATGGATGCCGACTAAAAGTTATTTCAGCGATCTATGTCTAAGGCCACATAGCAGGTAAGGTAAGCTAGCACTGTTACGAATCTTCAACGTTTCGGGTAATTTCGCTATGTAGGATTATTTACTACTAATTATTATTAGAAGCAGCGAATTCCATTTTAAAAAAATTTTTTTGGATAATGGCCAAATCGCTGTTTTTATGACATCGCCTAAGACGTAACCTCTCAAATACCTCCGCTCACCCGACCACGTAAGAAGAAATGTTTGGAACAGATTGCAATCAGTTAAAATTTTGAAATATTTAAACTTTAGCGATGAGTCCATATTTTTCAGAAGAATTCGAACAAATTCAACAATCCAGTTGAAAAGTCGGAATTTTTCTTAACTAAAAATTTTTCACAGCTGGGGGCTCGCGTTTCCAAATTTCATCATTCATTCTTTCCACTGCTTTCTCATGGTCAAGGAGAACGGCAGCAATTTCCTTTCCTCCCCCTCCTTCCCTGCTCTAAATCACTGATTACACCAATTCGCATGTCCTCTCGATCGCAGCCGCACCACTGAGGAAAGACCGCTTGTACAGCTGCGCAATTCAGTCGTTATTTTCGAATAACCAAATCTATGATTTCTACAACGAGGCGGTTGTGTGCGTGCGTGATTGGAAACTGCTACGAAATTGTTTACGGCACGTCAATGCGTTGGTTCCCTCGAGATTTCTACTACAAAATGCGCATAAGCACGTTCATTGTCACGAATGTGCACACCAAAATGGTTCACTTATACGTTGTATTGCAAATAAGTGTTGGATGCGCCCCTGATGAGAGTCTATAGAACACAAGCCTTCATAAATGCGTCCTCTGTTTATCCGAAGAATTTAACAGCATCGAGAAGTCGCTTAGATTTGTAAATTAAATTCCATTGCCTAGCCATTACTATGTAATTTTCAGGATGACATTTGCTTATTAAATCAACGACACAATACATTGAATCTAAATCCTTCATTACGCCGAGATGGCCGACGCACGCTGTGTACGCGCTGAGCGCTCATGTGCTATACGAAGGCAACGGAATGATATCGCTAAACACCTCAGAATAATCAAACAAACTGATATTTACGCAGCACCATGGTTGATATTAAAGGGAGTTCAAGCAAGCGAACTGAAATCAGAGCAAAGTTAAGCGTTGAAAATGCGGCGGAGAAGTGACGGCTGACGAAACATTTCCCTGCAGTGATTCAACGCATTGCTTACGCCATCTGAGCATCTCTATTAGTATCGACTTCGAGGGTTTAGAATTGCGGTTTACATAAATAAAAGAACTAGATTGCAAAGCTTCGTGGCTAGACGAAAATCTCGGTCCACATCGAAAGCTCATTCTCGAGGAAGGCATCAATCCTCGTCGAGATTTAAAAGCTCGCGTTCACCACAGACTTGAATACAATTGAACTGGCCAAGCAGTGATTCTGAATACTTGGAAAATGTGACGACCATAAGCAGATATCTTCCTCCTCCTCCACTCTTCTCCATCCCTCCCCTTCCCCAGCCCTTTCGTCACCCAAAAAAGACGGTTTCGCCGGTTGTGCACGACCAGTGCAAAATGAGCGAAAATTTTGTTGCTGTGCTCAAACCCCTTGTTGACTGCATCGGTCCCTCCTCCTCCCCCCATACTTTCTAGGTTCAGCGACTAAGGGCCGCATGTACGAGGCCATGATCAATGTGTCATCTTGATGTCTATGCGCGATATTGGAACGAACGATAAATGGTTGCGAAAATACCGTAAGAAGACTGTTCAATCTCCAATGCGACCATAAATTTAAGGTCCTATTCAGTCGCTTAACATTCTCTTGTAAACAGGCGC
The DNA here is from genome assembly GCA_000803305.1 of Toxocara canis. Taxonomy (NCBI): domain Eukaryota; kingdom Metazoa; phylum Nematoda; class Chromadorea; order Rhabditida; family Toxocaridae; genus Toxocara; species Toxocara canis. The sequence goes on from JPKZ01001765.1 coordinate 438,562, forward strand.
AGATTTATGAAACTCCTCGTCGAAGAAGAAATAATTGATTATGAAGGCTTTCGAAAAGGTCAAAGAGATCGAAAATGGTTTAGCTTTGGGCTAGTGCCGATCGACGGAGAAGATTTGTGAAATAAATAAACAAAGTTTTCGCTCGCCGTGCATCGAATTTGGGAACTAACGGCAAAGAAACGAGAAAAAATTTGCCATTCGTAAAAATGATATACCATTTCGAAAGCGACTTAAAAGTTTTTGATGTTTGTATATTATTGTAAGTTGGATCTGGTGATTCATTTTGATCCCCACCACATTTTTGATGTCTATGCGCGGTACTGGAAAGAACGATAAATGGTGCTTACAAAAAAGTGGCTATGGTGCTAATCACACAGTCACTTTAAATTGATAAGATTGTTTTTTGGGAATCTGAAGTCAATTTTGCAACATTGACTGAATCCAACTAAAGTACTGAATTGTTCTTCAACGAGCATCAGCGTCGTACTTGAAATGATATGGGATTGATATGAACGCAGTGTGCAAATGCCGTCTCAGAAGGATCAGTTCTAGTGACGAGAGCTTGAAACAGTCAGAATCGGAAGCCTATGAAACATCACTGAGTGCTGTTGAATTCCGGATATCATGTTGCTCTTCAGCCGCTTAGTTTCAAGAAGCTCTGAAGAAAAAGCAGCAAGCAGCAACTACTCCTTATTAGATGCCATTGAGGCGTCATTAGGTGCGACTATTTATTTTTCATTTTTAAAGCAGTAACAAACAAACTTCATTTAACATTTAGTATAGATTCTTTTTTCTAAAAGTATTGTGTTATCGATGTCACAGAATCGAGGAAAAAGTGAGAAATGTTGTAATTTTAAAAAAGAAGTGAACGTGATAGAGAAGAACAGATATCGCTTTTGAATTCAGCGTTCCAAAGGGTTCTTCGGTCACCGATTATTCATTATAAATCTTTATCGACCGAGGTGCTAATTTGCATCATTCTTTTATGTTCATACCATTAGAAGACGGAATGCTGTCCCCTAGTGCAGCTGATAAAGCTGACTGAAATGATCAGCAAATTGGAAAAGAATTTCAAAGTTTCCAATTAGGTTCATGTTCAGCTTCTCATATACTTACGTGAACAATTACCAAGTTTGAAAGCTTTTAAGCTTTAAGCGCATTTCTGCTTATTGATGGCTCTGTGATTGCTCAAATATTTGACTTTTGGATATCGCTAGAAGGAGGTCAGGCTCGTAGTCGCGATTAGACCAAAGCAATGCTTGAGTATATAAGCCTGAAACCAAAGGAAGCCATGAGCGTAGCCAACGTATCGAGAAAATCAATAACGTCGTCATATCCGTTAGTCTCTAAGCAAGCTGCTGAAAATCAACCCGGGGTACTGAATGCCGAAACCTACGAAAACAGTTGAACTTGACGTCAAGTTCCCACACAGCTGACTCACACTTTGCTTTTGCGATATCTTTCCGGTTCCAAAGCAGACCTCTCTACTTGCAAATGATGAAACAATTTTTACACCTTACACGCAGTTGACCCGCACTTTTGTTAACCATTTAAAATGGCGCCAACCTGGGCAATGACGAAACAATTTTAGGTGTTTTTGGTCGATCCGGTATGAAACCATCGATGTCCAATTCGGCTGTTATTCTCTCGTCCGAATCTCGAAACTCCTGCACATAGGTTTTTGGGAAAATACCAATTTCGCCTCGACTGTTCACTCCTTCCATCCAATTTGGGTCAACTGTTCGCCGATATCGAACTACTTCACCCTAAAAAAATTACGTTTACTTCTGAATTACTTCAATTTAAAAAAGCACACTTCGAAACTACTTCATTCACCTCACGATCTCGTCCCTCATTCGTTCACGTGTGTGGGTGTGTGTGTGTGCGTGTATGTGTATGTGCGTGTGTGTGTGTGTGTGTGCGTGTGTGTGTGTGTGTTTTTATGAATCGCTGTCCATATTAGGTCATAATAAAATCATAATAAAACGTTTTTATGATACTTAGTTTGAAAGAAGCTTACTTCATGACCTCTCATATGAAAATTAATGATTTTCAAGCAGCTCGAACTAAGCTCTTTTTCTTGACGGATCCCTTGCTTTTCTGAACTTTTTGGACATTTCCGAACTTTAAGTGGGCAAACGTTGCACATAATTGTCAATCAAGTGCCAAGGAACTATGCTCGCTCCTCCTAAACACATGAAAAATATGTGACGGATGATTATGCATTGCTGTCGAATATTCGTTTCGCAATTCCGAATGACTAAATGCCTTGTTTAGAGTGACTCATAAAGTCACTTCGTCATAGGTCTGATCCCTTAGAATTTTCATATTCCCTAAGATTTTGTATTTACCCTAAACAAAAAAAACCCCAATAACATTGAAAAAGTTCTTTAATTGTTGTCAAAATCTTAATTAATTAATGTCGCGATAACCAGCAAAATGCTCTTATGATCGCCTAATTCAACATATTCATTACGCCCTATTCCATCCGTCACAGCACTACGTGATAGAGATTCGAAAATTCGCCTATAGATATATACGCCAACTGTTGAACGTGGTTTGCTAATCGTGTAATGCGCAACTTTCCACTGCTGAACACGTTAGCTCCTGGTGGCAGTGGAAAAATTTCGATTGCCCATTCGCAATGTGAGGGGAACATTTTTCCACTTAACATTCCCGATCAGTTTTCCGAACTGAGAGACGAAAATGGAGACAATTATAATTGCAACAGGAGTCGGGTAGAAGATGAAAAGAGAACTCCCTTTCCTGAGAGAAAATGAACATCAGCGATAACGAAAGCAATTGTGAAACCTTTTTCAAAGACAGTTCGTTCCGATTTCTCGCAAAGAAGGGGTATAATGCGATAAGTTTCATTCTCTCGGCGGGAAGCCCCTCGTCCATCTGAAAAAAAAAAAGCTGTTTGTGCTGGGTATTCGAAAAACTCGTTTCGTCAAGTCACCAACTACTCTTTTCCCCCTCCCTCCCCCCCTCCCCCATTCCATCCCTCTCCACCATCAACTTTTGGAACAAATTAATGGTTTGCATTGCAAAACCTCGAAAAATTTACGACCTCGGGGTTATATGCAATCTTCCATCTTATAATTATGCTGGTCTTCCCTTAAGAAAAAAACAATGTTTCAAAAAAAAACGCAGTCGTTCTACAAAAAATCACTCCGAAAAAAATCGCTGCTTACTGACACATGAAATGGAACCCTCTTCTACGGATTTCAACAAAAACTAGCTATTTCTGCAGAAATAACATATAAATAAAGAAATAACCCATTCCTCAAACTGTTGATTTGGACAAGGAAAATGAGCCAGCCACACTTTTCTTCGCGTGATGTGCATGTAACTACCTGCACGTATGAAATGGGGAAGATGCCGCTTTGACCGTTACGTTCGCCCTCAAGCCAGTTCGCGTCGACGGCACGATGAACACGAATAACATCACCTCGATTAAACGATAACTCTCTAAATAATCACCTTAAATTTGAAGACAGCGCCTTGATTACGGCCTAATGAGGCGAAACGCTGACTATAAAACTTTTATATAGCGTCTTCTCCTTTGGTACTTATTATGGATACAAAGTCATCCAGAAATCACTATCTGTAATTGGTTAAATATCATCTTTGTTTGTTATTTCACCTCATCTCTGGTCTCTTCATTGTTTTCGCGTCCTTCACATTCAAATGAGACTGCAATTATATGCCGGTAAATGAAAATAAATGACAAGAACAGACAACACTTCGGCGAATAATTTGAAAAAGATAAACAATATCACAGCTCCTTCAGAAACCCCCTAAGAAGAAATTCAAACAGCTTTTAATTTACCTCTCCTCTTCTTGACACTGTATGGAAGTCGTTATTCTAGCAGCTTATATCATATAGCATAGGAAGGACAGTATATAAAACGCCCAAAAAACGAGAATCCGTGATAACATTAACCACTGCACTCATTTCATTAGCCCGTTGGGATACTTCGACTGAAAAAGTTTCTGGATTCTCTTTCTGGATTCTCACCCTTTCAGATTCCAATTGTTTTCCTCTAAAAGCTCAAAAATGAACCATCAATCAAACGACGCCCTTTAAGTGGAATTCCTCAGCATTTAGAAAGATGGCCATCTGAGAACAAATAAACAAAAAGAGATACGAGTAACCGGAAATTTGATGGAAGGGCGAAAAAAAACAACGAAACCCTACATACTATCCGAATCCCGTAAATTATTTTTCAATCATTTCATACCTATGAGTGTCCGTTTCATAAGACGATGAAAACTAACCTTGCTGATTGTGCTCTGAAGGAAAAGAGTGCGGTACACGTAGCAATGATAGTCGGGGTGGCGGTCCATGCAGGTGTAGTACTCCGCCTACCATCACGGCCGAAATCGTTCAGCAATCCATCAAAACGATCGAAATTCTTTTGGAGGGCTGGGGAAGCTGATGGGCTGAAAACGATTCATTTCGAACAACAAACGAAGAAACTACCGTATGAACCAAGAGCAAAACAATGTTTAGAAACGGCCTGGTGGGATACAGTGAACTTGGCAACTTTTATTCCTTTCGTCGCTCAAAAATTTAAAAAAAACAAATAAATGAATTTCTTTCATAAATTAAGTTCCAAACACCGCAGGGAATTGGCAGATCGATTAGAGCAGCTTCTAAACGGTCAAATTGTGCATCTAGACCAAATGAGTCTATCACTGTTATTTTCAATAAGCAATGAATTTTCACTTCCTAAAAATCTCATCAGTCATTCTTTAAATATATAAATGCCGCCTCCGTATGACAATTCAATGCTTTTTTTTCGCAAATCTTCCAATGTGCAAATGCACATGAAACAGTCTCATCAAGGGCAAATGACAATTCAATCTTGAGAGTGGTGGGAATGCTTCCTTACCTTCTCTTCCATCCCCTCACCTCACCCTTCCGCCTTCCCCTAAAAAGCCTCAATACGGAGTCCAGAAAGAGTACTCTTAATCGAAAGAATTATTTCATCTCAGCTTGCGATTCTCAAAAGAACTTTAGGTCATGATTCTGTAAGTCGCTTTCAGCATAAATAAACACTATCCGCCTCAATGCATAGCCACAATATTCCCAAATTGACGGTATTCAGTCTAGAAACCATACAAAACATAGTTGCAGGTGAATGCAAGATGGCCTGCCGATATGCGGTTCATTGATTTCATTCTTGCAAGGCATCCATGCGAAATGTTGAACGCCTTGCACATTACTGACGTTTGCAAATCGCTATGCTTCGCATTCCTCAAATGCACTTACGCGAACATTCCTTTCCACCTCCCCATCCGATCTCTTCCTCGCTCTTCTTTAGATTTAGAAGCATTTGTAAAAAGGGGCAAATCATGTGAATGGAAAGCGCTACGCAGTTACGACACGCCTTCATAAGTCATTGTTTCGAGAATCTCAGGGAAAGATTTCTAAAATGCAGAAAACTATAGATTCCCATTTTCAGGATATTTGCTCAATGTGATCAACTGTACAATCGAAACAAAGCGAAAGGTCCATCCATATCTGTCTGGCTATGAGATTTCGAGCACAGCAGCAACTGTAGCTTAAAATTTTTCCTTCAGGGACAGTGCTGAGGAAAAAAAAAGTGGAAAAAAACCACAAATCCCTAAAGATGCCTCACCTTGCCGAACGAAAGATAATCCGTGAAACTTTTTAGAAGAATACATAGCTTGAAGCGCAACAAGCTTGCTCGAAACTTTGCAGACACCTTAATCACGAATGTTTTTATGGAATCTGCGCGACAGATCGCATGTTCCGTTTATAAATTTGGCAGCGTATAGCATTAGTCCAGTTGCTCTAATTTGTTTGTACATTTAGATATTCTCAACAGTCGGTGCTGACAGCCGTTAACTTAGGCTTGGAACAGAATTTCCACTTGCTCTAATCGATCATAACTTGAATCGCAGAAACATTAATATACAAATCTTGACCACCATCTTCTTCAATGCATTTTTTTAAACGATTCCCAGCACCAGCTAAAGAAGATACTTGCACTCCCAACTTTCAAGCGTCGATGTGTAAATATCGAGAATAGAACTGTACAGAGGAGAAAGGCGTAAGAAGGCGTCAAGGCATTGGCGACTTTCATAGACTTCCTAGACTACATTCAGACAGAGCGGCGGACACCAAGTTTCCGCTTCTTAGTCAAGAACATTGTCATATAGACATGATGAAAGGTTTCCACTCTTTAAAAAGCAAGAGTAAAGAGCGACAATGGACACCTAAAATTAGTGAATTCCCAAAATATGCATTTCGTCTAAGGGTGTGCTATGATAAGAAGAGATTTGTGATGAGCTTATATAGCAAGTTTTATTACGAAATCCACATATGCTGAAATTTAAAGGTGCCTCGCGTGTCAAACGGTATTGGTGAAAAACGAACGGCAGCACGATTTGCGCGAGGAACTGCTTGAAAACGAATGTAATGTTAAGCCGTTACAAATGATCATAGTACTACCTCGTTCAGTAGTACTATGTACTCGTTCAGTATCATAGTACTAAAACGTTCCATCTTTCTTAAGAAGCAGCTATCTCCACAGGATAAACCATTTATCTGGTCATATTTTTCCCATTTTTAACAGCTATTATCAACCTAAGCTTCTCATTTTCTCTTGAAGTTTCTTACATGTTCCAATTTACAAAACAGTAAGAACTTCTGACGAAAAAAAGTGCATCAAAGGAAAACAACTAACATATTCGCAATCAATAAACGTTTTACGTCGTTCTTAACAATTTTACGAATGTACTTCTTTGATTGTTCAAGAAACGACCTTAGAAAACATAAGCAGCTCACGTGTTAAATTTCATAACGTGACGTACGTATAACGATGGCTGCCGAACTGTCGATTTGGCAACAGTTCTTTTCTGATATATTTCCTACCATTTTGCTAAAAGGCTTTTGCTCGCGAAAACAAACGATGTAGAAAATTTGCTGATGATCTCAACGTGAATTGGTGAGTCTAGTTTCATAAGCGCTTTCGTTTAGCTTGCCTTAAATGCTTTAGCCGAGCGAAAGAAAATATTATCAAAGTTTTCTCTCATCAATGCTGTATTCTAGAAGTAATTCGTCCTAAAATGTTGATCATTTTAAATTAGAACAAATGTCACGTACATATAGCCATGTCTTCGACTACGCTGCTGTTCCAACTCTTCGGTAAGCTTTTCCACTCGTTGTCGATTGAGCATCTCCTCTTTGATCGATTTTTTCAGCTCCAAAAAATCTTTTGACATCGCTCCATCTTCTAAGATAGCGGAAAAATGTAAACGTATCTTAGATTTTTTACGACTTCACTTCTTTCTTCAGTGCAGTAAATGCTTCTCAAGCAAACTGGCTTCGTATTCTATGCACCATTCTGATTAATGAAAAAAAAAACGTTTCCAAGTTTTTGAAACAAAAACGAGAAAAAGCGAATTGCATTTTCGCTAATAAAAGGCATTTCGCAAAACAATAATCTAATGAATTTTTCTGTTTCAAATATATTTTAAGAATAATTCCACCTGAAAAAAATGATGGTGAGGAAATACTGCAGTCACCTCCCTAGGCTCACTTAAATTGAACAAAGAAATCAGTTAACACTCGAATTGGGTGAATGCGATAAGCAAAAGAATAAGAAATAAAAAACGTTTTAGTGAGCAAGTCATTATTTTTTGAGCACCCTTATTACTCAAAACGGCAAAATAAGTTAGTAGGGTGCCAAACTTGTGAGATTTAAATAAAATACTCAAAAACAAAAAAAAACAAGGGGCACACAAACAATAATTGGCTGATTTCTTCGTTTAAAATAGACATGTCAGCAACAAATGTGAATATTTGTTACTTTCTACAAATATGGTCAGGTCAGTACTTTAGCATTACTAACGAAAAAATCCAATTACTTTTTTCTATCCTTTTTTCTCTCCACGCCTCTTCCATCTTCATAGAGATATGCACGTCAATGATTAGGAATCACGATTACGACTATGGCTAGGATTAGTCACAAAGATGGACAGATTCACTAAGCTATTTCTTTTTTTACAAAAATTTATTTCAACCACTGGCTGCTTTCTGCGAGGATTAGATCTGTTAAAGTTGGCGAGAGAGCGGAGCTTATATGTTCTTAATCGCCAATAAATTGAACCGAAATGAGGCATGGAACAAACGAATCTGCAACTAAGTTAAGATAGCACCAATGGGCGAGTCGTTTCATTTTTTCATAGTCCTTTTTTGTCTGTTGGCCGTCTTCGGTCGTTTTCCACACCTGTTGATATGTCCGGTGTCTGTTTCCGGAAAATCTTTTGTTAGCAGCAATGAAGAGGTAGTGGATTCCAAAAAACTGCCTTTCACCTAATATAGACGACGCTAAAATATCAAGTCTACGTAAACATTAATGCCATTTTACAAACAACGACAGCAGATTGTCCTTTTGCACAAAAGATTATCAATGAGGATTCGCATCTTTCATGATTTCTCTATATCTGTGTGTCCACTTCGCTCAATAGCCAATGTATATTTCGACTGAAGTGTCCAATTTGAATAATGGTTTCTTAAGGGTCTCACAAATTTCCTTTTTTTAATGTTTTCTCAGTAACTGCCAGCCGCCTCAGTGCAGCAAGAAAACCCTTCACTCTTTTATCACATCACTGATATGAATGATCCGTAAAAGTGCGTTTAGGTTTTTCATCGAAATCAAGTACAACTTTCGCAGAGCACTTTTCGACGCTGATTCCAAAGAAGCAGTCCATTCTTCTTTGAAAAATTGTCATTTTGTAAAGTGCCGATCATAAAATACGGAAAAACTCATGAATTTCATCGAAGGGAAATAATCATCATTTTTTTGGATTTCTGAATTCTGCTCAAAATTATCAGCTAATGAGTGCTTCTACATGGAAGTGGACTAGCCACTGATTTTCCCAAAGTTCTCTTTTTGGATTCAGTTATTTTGCTTGAGATTTTGGCAACTCTTTTCTTCTTTTCTTTTTCTGCATTTGCTTTTTTTTTCATTTGTATATCAGTGGAGATTGACAGTAGCCGCTGAAATCTGCTTTTTCAATGCTGTAGAGACGATTGTCGCCTAAAATTTTCGCATAAGAAGTTTCATATGCTCCCATAATAAACTCGAATTTTGAAGGCAGTAAAGAAAGCTGAATTCATCTTGCGCATAAGAGGATAATTTATCGAAAATTTCACCAAATTTTCATCCAAATCTATCTGAGTGGGAAGCAACCGACCCTGCAGTTTATAATCCGCTTCTGTCTTCTATGAACCAACGAAGGAATATGTTCATATACTTCAAATGAGTTATGGCGGTGTCCGAAGCAATCCTTTCGATAGCCGAATTGAGAAAAAAAGGCAGATATTTAATGTATGGTGATTTATGCATGAAGTTCATGTGTATGGTGATTTGTGCATGAGCGATTTCGACTTTTGACCTGTTCCCTCATATTCATAATTCGGCTCTTGACCTATTTCCTTATCCCGTCCAAACTTCTCATTTGTAAGTCGTTCGATTTGCCTCAGTGCTACGAAAAGCTTTTAAATCACTGCAAACGTCAACGATCAATTATATAGCATGCAATTTTGAGAATAATCAAACAGCAAGAGGTTAACACTGTAAGCGAACCTTTGCTAGTAGAGGGTTTACACTCGGTTAGTAGCGCATTGTTCTCGATTACATTAGAGGCGATCGGGATCGTTGACAACTGTGGTAAACTATACGTACGACGACGCCCTTCCAAAGACTCCAAGAATGACTCCAGTTGGCGGCATGTCTCTTCGAGTCGTTCTCTGATCATCGCATTACTAATACGACCATTCAAGTCCTCGTTGACTGACTCTCGATGAACACCGTTCTTACCAAGACAGTCGTAAAGGAACTCAATCTCACGCCATGATAGTTCGCGACGTAGACGTCCACAACGCATGCAATTCAACGTCAGTGCTGGAATTGGGCGTGCATCTTCATCACGAAAACGATAAGTCGGTAAGTGGAAGTGAGCGGTTTTGGAACGTTCCAATGCAAATCGGTTATTGCAGTCGTGCGTGATGGGTGAAGCGCCACAACTGGACACACCATTCGCGTGTACTGCTGCAGATGTCGCTTGTGCTGAACTCGGACTCTGCTGCGGTGACGTTGTACTTCGTGACGAAAGTCGTGCTCGTTCTTCCCGCCATCGCTCAACTATATCTTCGTCGTTATGTAGTGTTGAGTCGACGTAACGACCAACACTCTTGCTTCGGCGCGGCGGAAGGCATTCGTATTCGAGTCGTGATTCCGGACGTGATCCGAAACGTGGCGTTGGCGTCCAAGCACCTGAATTGAGGGGAGAAGCATCATCGCGCAGCCATGTAATATGGTTTTCATTAAAATACCTTTGATTCTGTAAGGGTGAGAGATACCATTTCCCTGAAGAAAAGAAAACTCTGTCTATTTGAAAAAAGGAAACTCCCACCCCTTACAGAAGCCTTCCTCAGTCTTCGATGATTCACTGTAAATCAGTATTGCAAAGAAATTCCTCATCATTCTCTTCATCTGTCGCAGGGTAGCGAAAGTGTTGTCATGTGAGATGCGCATTTGTATTACTGCGGAAAACATTAAATATCGCAGAAGTCCGCTAGCCTTAAAACTTTATTTGAATGAATGCGCCAAATGGCTTTAATGAGTTGCATGAATAAGGTCCCATCTTTTCACCGAGTGAAATGAAGATAAACGATTTCATTAAAAGCAAAAGGAAACCATGAAATCAAAAATCAAACTCACGGCTGCCATGATATGATGGAGTCGGGGATGCCAAATCTCGAAAATTACGATATTTGAGCACTGACTGATCTGAAAACGAAACGCTTTTCGTATATACGATCGATTAAAATAATAGTGGATATCAGTAGAGACGATTTGCAAAATTGTAGTGAATTTGCAAAATGTTATTGAAAACGTGTCCAATCAGGCTGCCAAATGAGTTTTCGCTTTGCTCAAAATTAGCATTCGTCTTAGCATTCCCCATGCGCTTTTGAAATGATTAAATCTTTAAATTATCTCAATGGCTTCCAATACATCCTCTGATGAATATGCACTATCCCCAGCATATGAACCTCAATTGATCACTGCAACAACGCTAAGCACCATATCATTATTTTCTGTCCGTTCATATACGTTAATACAAAAAAGGTCGAAGCAAATTTTCTTGATTCTCATCACTCAGCCTTATAATGAAGCTTTACTGAACACCTCAGGAAAGTCGTAACACTTAATTTTTAGCCTCCTTTAAATTTCCCTCTACGCCCTCCTTTCTTCTTCCGCGTGTGGCTTCCTATTTCAAAAATAAGTGGAATCGCTTGCCAGCGAGCGTGTTTAGCAATTTCAGCAATGAAATCCGCCGGTTTCGTGAACTTCTATCAAGTAATAAAGTATGCATTAATTCATTTGATCGCTGGTGCAAATGTTCTAGAAAAGAATCACTTTTCTATGGCCCAGCGGTTGGAAAATGCAATCCGAATGTTTGCAAAAACGGAGCTAATTTTTTTAGCAAATTTCAAAATAAGTAACTACATACTCAAGAGGTTCGTGGTTGAACTCAAAATTTGCCAGATTAGGAGAACTCGAGTAAGTTAAATCAAAAAAAAAAATCTGTAACTCTATGTGCAATCATTCCCAATGTAAAACTATCGTAGAAAAGCAACAGACCATAACACACCGAGCAGAAAGACATTTACAGATACAATTTAATAAGAAGCTGTCACTGATGCGCTTTGTTGGTACAAATAAGCTGTATCGCAGAAAGCGTTCGAAGAGAAAATCGAGGAGCTATTGTCAACTTCGAGTGAACAACTTAGAAAAATCATCTCTGGTAAGCGATCTAAACTAGGCGTGGTATGCCGTATTGAAGAATGATGCTGCTGTTCAACAGAATGCAATTAGGAACATCCACCTCATAAATACGTCGCTCTATTAATTAATACGCTCAAACATTTCGCGTCGAGTATTATCCGAGATATCAAAACGGTTCACTTTCTTTAAACCACTTGTGGCGCCTTCTTGTCAAAATTTTGGTTCCCTGAATATGGCACTCTTTGTTGGGCCGATTTTGGCAGTCAAAATTGTGTTATACAAGTCAAAAATAGCTGTTAAGAAGTAATGAACTCATTGAACGCACAGCAACATATCACACGTCAACGCTTTTATGCAGCAGCAGTAGCGATCCCTTTATTTCGTAACCATGATCATGCAAAGTCGTGAACTTGTGTTGCAACTGGGTGAACTTGCAAAAAAAAAAGAAATGGCGCGCATCGCTAAAAGGCGACGTCAAAACTGCACATAATTTCCACACATTTCTTCAATGGAATCTTCCAAGAAGGGATGCGTCAAAAGCTTGCAAGCACGTCAGAGCGTTTGGAACGAGAGCAAGTCGACGAATCGCGTTTACGGCTCAATTGATTCAGAGTGACGCCATCAGATGGCCACAATCTGCAAACACAATCTAAAGACGCAGCTTCTTGAAAGAAGCGTCCAATGAGGCTGTCTCGAGATGAAGGTTGCTAAACGTAGGCCACATTTTCGACAACTTTTCTTCATTATTTTAATGTATCGTGTGATGCATTTAGGCGAAATGAAACGAAAATCCTGAAATGTTCTCCAACCTTTTTCTGTTTCGCTCATAAACCATGCTAATATTACCAGAAAAGCTGAGCATTTGAAGCCAAATCGGAAAATTTATCTTCTAAAACTGTTGTAGTGCGGAAAAATAGCCCTAAAAGGAGCATGTCCAACGCTTATGAAATTATATTATCTCTTAAAGAAAATTAAATTATATTAGCTCTGATGCTAGCTCGTGTCAAGTCTTCAATCAATCACCCATAACATTCTATACATATTTCTATGACATTTCCTTCTTGCACATTAAGCACCATATGAAGCTCATTTGTTCAGCACATATGTGGAAGTCTTGGAAGTAAATATAGGTGGAAAAAAATTTTCGGTATCACACATTTGAACGTTGCCGAACTGATTTATGTGGCTTAATAATTTTGATGCTTTTGATGCTGGGACATCATTTTGGCTAAAAACCGATTCTCTCCAATTCCACAATATAATCTTAGACGTCCAACTTTTTCATAATGATTGCTTGCAAGAACGCATCCATATAAGTTCATACATTTCTGCACAAGTAAAAATCATTCAGCGCGATGCTTAACGATTCATTCGCTTAGAACATAACTATGGAATATTATAAATAAGACCCCCTATCGTTAAATATTGCATTATCGAATGATCAAAGTTTGGGCTGCATGTGTCGAATTGAGCGTTAATTCCGAAATGAAAAGAAAAAATGTTGGACAACAACCAGGAAAGAAATATGGCAAATCACTGGGGAGCTATTCGTTCGATGCGAAAGTGCAGTCAGATTTCAATGAACACAAATTTCAAATGCGTTAAATAGACAGCTGACTGATTTGAATTTGAAGCTCTCAAATGTGAAAACGAAATGCTCAGTGAGATAGAAGTACGGCCTTCACACATGAATTTTGACAACTGCTTGGATCCACTATCCATGCTTTCCATATAACCTTGTCACTAATTTAAATAAAAATTTTAAAAAAAAAGATGAAATTCAGATGATACGCTTAGCCTGAACTAATGAGAGAAAACGCAATTAAAATGCTTGCATATTCAATGCTCTCTATTTCGTTCCACAAATGTTTGAAGGATGAACGCTTGAAAACCAAGGATGAACGTTAGAAAACCACAAATATGTCTAATAAATTGACGATTGAAAATCTGATTTTGAAATACGGGCAGAACCGATGGAGACGAAGCGATGTATTCATTAGATCGGAGCTTCCCCACCGGTTGTACCGTAATTGATGCACTCGCTTCTCGAAAACTCATCATTTTTTTCGAAAAATTTCACATTCTGGGCTCCGTTAATTGTAGACGTGGTTTGCAATGTTTCGTATCTCCATGATCAAAGCTTTGGTTCCGAGAATAGAAATTAACATCAATAATTCACTTGACATTAATTTCAAAATATTTTTATATATGTGCTAAAATGATAAAATATTTCAAAATATATGCTAAAATATTTTCGTGTGCCATAGCTGATTTGGGTAGATGCTTACGAATCATCTTCAAATCCTGTTTGGTAATCTTCGTGTGCCAGAGATTATGCCTATCAAGCATCGCTGCGGTAGCTTTCTAAAACTAGCGTACAGACAATTAGGCACACATATTATACATAAAACATTCACACTGACACGACGTGCTCATGAAGGTTATTTCGCTGAGGAGAAAAGCTCATAAAAGAGGTGATTCAATTATGTCGTTCAAAGAACAAAAAGCAGTTCTCTACGACTTAAAAAAGGCTAGAAACGTTCGATTTTGTGATCGACCAAGCGAGAACATCTGATATTGAATGAAGTACGTTTAAAATGGAATGACCTAATAGAACGAGAAACCTATAGACCATTTTCCCTAGGAGGAACCACAACAACGATCGCTCATTTAACAGCCACATAAGTGAAAAAGAACAAATGAATCGCGGAATGGCATAAACGAAAGCTCATCGAATGCGAAGACGGCACAATCAAGGCAAAGGTTAAAGAAGAACCCGTATTTAAGGATAAATCCGGATCTCTTATTTAAAGATGCATTTTCCGGTTATGAGGTTGAGAACGGAGTTCTACAGACTATATCATGTTACTGCAACACTCACTCACGCTTCTCGAAAAAATCCGAAGGCGCGACTTTCTATTCGTTCATATTGTAATGAACTCCTTCTCATAATCGTCATTCCTCAATCCCCCTCACTTTCTTATTCTCAGTCTCCTAGAAGGAAGTGAAAAAAAGGGGGTCGAACCTATTTATCCATGAAGACACCTTTTCGCACCATCGTTACCAGTGCATTCAAACAGTCCCGAGAATCAGGCTAGCCCGCCCCAACTCAAAAGTACATGTGTACTTTATTCACGTCAGTAATAAAACAAGTGTTTTAGCAATGTCATATGACACTGACGTACTAGTCAATGCATATTATATGACGAATTGTCCGACCGCTTGTATTGATTGTTTAAATCAAACGTAGCAAAAGACAGAGCCGCTAAAGATTTTGCATTACGCCACAGTGATATGCTCTCCCTCACTCTCCCTGTCCCCCTCTTACGGTTAACGTTACTGGAACGATACAAACATCGATCTGCCAAATAGATCATTACAACATCTATACTTGGGCACGTTGACTAAGTTCACCAAAAGTAATGGTTTGCAAAGTGTGAAAAGTTTAAACGTTCGATTCAATTCAATTCAGTTCAATTCAATTCAATTCAACATGTTAAGTGCCCTTATGTAAAAGAAATAAATAAAGTTTAACTAACTTCCGGAACAATCCTAGCAAAACAAGCAGAAAAGGAACCGCCAGTACGCATATATCAACACAGTATTACCACTGCAGCTACATCTCGATGCAGATATCAAGCAAAATTCCAATCGAATTGCCATCAACACCGAAAAATGTAATGATTAGTTGTTTTGAAGTATTCTGGAAAGTTTTTCATTTTCTGTCTACTAACCAATGTTTTGTGTTCATTGAGAAGTTGTTTTGTTTTCCAATATCCTAAAAGAATAGCGTCCTGAATTCCAAGAAAAAGGAACAGTTAAAGGAAAAATAAACTTCTAAAGCACGATGAAGCATAAGCTGGATCGATAACATTAGCCTAAACGTATTTCATTTCACAAAATGATGAATGGGGAATGTTCGAGAGCGCCGCTATTCGCTTCACATACGTCTCAAATGATACGCGTAGAAAAAGTGTGAAAAAAGATGGCCAGCAGTGCTCGTAGCACTAAACAAATTCAATCGTTTAGGAATGATGTGCCGTTAATCGAAAGTGAAAAATGAACGATTAAAAATAGTTTTACGCGCTTCACTCATTCGCTATAGTTGTTCATTAAAAAATATCGCATCTTGTATGGAGGTCGTATGGAACGTCTATGAAATGAATTCCGCTACCATGAATACTATTCACCTGTACAGAAAAGGAATACTGTCGAACTGTATATATCACCTATAAAATGGTTTTGTGTCAAAACGTGGAGATGTTTTTTTCGGCTGTAGTAAAGAATTTTCCTTAAATTTTTTGGCCTGATGACTCAACATTTATGAAAAATCGTAAGCGCTCGTCTAGTGCGCTTCTTTATGGGATAATTTGCGGTTCGCCGTCTCTTTCAACTTCCCTACGGCCATATGTTTCCAAAGTCTCAATTGGCTGCAGAAAAGAGCATCTCTGAAACACTCCGACTAAAAAAAAATCAAAAACGGCAGTATCCGAAATTTTAGAGAAACTTTACTAACTTTTCGTTTAAAACTACAATACTTCTGAAACGCGCTAGCCATTTCTAAATTTCTATGCGAAACGGACATAACGGCTCGATAGGTGCAAAATCACTCTACCTTACCCCAATGAGCATCATTTTTCTCTCAGACAGTGCAAATTAGCGATAAAAACTATGAATATGTGCTTTCATGATTATATTAACGCATAACAATTAAAGATGAAGTGTGTTCGTTTAGATTTTACGTTTTCTCGAAAATACGGTGCTGTAGAATCGTACTTTTTTAAGTCTCGGTTCGTTACTGAACTTCAATCGAAGGAATCGATTGACGATTCTTTTAAACGAGGATTTTTTGAGTTCACTACGATTGACATCCATGAGAAGATTCCCACTGCAGAAACTTGAGAGCACCAGAAGAACGAAACCATTAGGAAAAAAGGAGAAGCACGAGTCTATATCTCATAAAAGAAGCAAAAGAAAAACAAGAGCATATAAGAAACAAATGAAAATTATAAAAAATTAGAATTTTCAAATCAAACGCCAAAATGCATCATGAATACAGCCAAGGAAATAATCGTCAAATCAAAAGTGGCTATTATGGTTGTCGAAAATCATCGGTGGGCAATACTCCAATAAGCTCTGAAATATTCCGTGCTCTCAGCAAATGTTTTAACGAGACGACGTTCGGACAAAATTGAAGCTTTGAATTTTCTTCTTTTCGTTTTTTTTTTTTTTTTTGATGTGGAAACTCTCAAAAGCATCAAATTCTAGCAAATGTAACTACCGAAATGAATGCGCAAATAGATGAACAGTTCAGCCAAACGACCAACAAAAAAATATGCGTCTAAATCATCCATCTCCTTCGATTATTTCGTTTAATAAAACGAGCTCTTTTTGAATGGATCCTTTAAAATTGGAGTCAAGAAATTTCTTTTGAGTACGAGTAGCGTTCTGCTTCAGTTCCCAAAATATCGTTGTGCAGATTTTGTGTTTCGCTAATACAAAAAAAAACATTTCGGTTTTCGAATGGAGCGCCTTGCAAACACATCCCTCAATGTCAACAAAGTAACCGATCGATTTCCGTGCTTTACGACATCGAACTGTTTTGCATAATGTAAACAGATGCACACTTTTCGTAATGTCCGGCCCGAAATTCACGTGAATGCGTATTTGAGGACTCCACTGAACGAAGTGTTCAGTTTTGCATTGAAAGAGGAAGATTTGAGTCGTAGATTTCATTTGTAAATATCGATGACGGTTGAACGCAAAAGAATGCAACGTTTGAAACGTTCAAAATTTGAAGATTTTTTAAAACATAATAAGTGAACAACTGTAAAAGAAAAACGTCAGTCAAAGAGTTATTGAAAGATGAGTAAAAAAATCCCTTTTGGTAATTTTCAAGAACTGTCACTTTCAGCAAATTTCTCAAAATGTGCATATTTTAGAATACAATCCGCTATGCCAGCTCTTTTTTTTTACAACTGTACCTTCTGGTTGAGTGATTTCTATGCTCGAGCATCGACGGCTAGAAATGCGAATTATCTCATTTTCGCGATTACTCAGATCACAAAATCCGCGTGACACATACGTTACCATCCCGGATGAAAATTTTTTAAGCTCACAAAACTGTTGTTCAGTTTCAGGGTTGACGCATCGATAAGTTGTTTGATTCGTTTAGGCGCTAAGGCGTTGAAAGGATGGATGCACACACATACACATGCAGATAGACGGGCAAACATCTCGTGAATGCACTTGAGGCACTTAAACATTACAATCACTTAACGCTTTCCTGCCGCAGAAAATACTGTATCACATAGAAAGTCTGTCGAAGGTGATTAGGTGAATTGGGAAGCGGAAGAGACATTTACAGTGATGATGCCATGAGGTATTGTCGTAAATGAATAAGCATACGCTCAGGAGGGAACATAAGCGGCACAGCTAATAATGAAAGCTTTTGGAGACTTTGAAAAATGAAAAACCTTTTTTCCCAGAAGAAATATTAAAAAATGAGATAAAAGTTATTCTATAAATGTTTTAAAAACTTATTTATCGCATGTTTCCAGGCGTCTGCATAAAAACTACTTTCTTGTCACTCTTTCTTGCCACTAATGCGCTGGCATTTTGCTGCTTTCCCGTCTTGAAATTTTCCAGTGCAGATGACAAGTGGACCCTTTCCATGAAGAGGTTTTAGGGTACTCAAAATCTGAGAACTGTTTTGCGGATTTTGTAAGAGAGGGAAAGAAAGAAGGTATTAGTTTTTCACCAGTTGCTTGTATTGATCGTTGTCTTCCGAACGTCCTATAGCACAACAAGCAGCCAAACCCCGGCTTCTTGCTGGCTTTGCTGGTATGGGGCTACATGCGTATGTTGCATACGTCTGCCGTCTGTGTAATGCAGCCCAGTTGGCAATAACCGCAACACGATAGATCAAAACGATGTGTGCGGATTTATTCGTCCACGAAGCGCGCAATCCCATAACCCCATACGCTGACCATCGCTACCAGAAACAAACATTTCGCGAAGTGATGCCCTGTTTATGCATTTCTAAACACTAGTCCATTATACATCTATTTATTTATTTATTTTTGCTAAGGCGCTTTTTCAAGTTTCTCGCCTATTCTGTTGAACACAGGCTTACTGCTCGTCGAAAATCTTTTCAAGGTCTTGATGATACATTTCGCTGAGACTATGACAACGATGAAAGATGCTCATTGCTGCGCGGTTAGCGAATGAAAAACGAATTCACAAAGTGCTCAGTAAAGTTTCGGAGGATCTAAATTAGCATCTTTTTCTATTAGTTTGATTTACGCACATTTCTTTACAAAGTAAATTCGTAAGAAAGCTGACTGGAATTTTCTAGGATTTTTTAACCGAAACTAGTGCATTTTCACGATAACTTTTCGGAAATCATCCTTTTTCTCAATAACTTTTCTCGCTTAAATTTACATGAATTTTTCATGAAAAAGACTTGTTTTGACAGGTTTATAATTCTTTATCCATCGCAAATAACGTTCATTTATAATCAGACTGCCAACACTGAGCAATGGCTTTGAGCCGAGCTGAACGGCTACTTGAATAAATTTCTCAAAAGTCACAAAAAATCAATCGAAACGATAAGAACTTTCTTCTCATCTCAAATCGGAGAGGCAACGTATGGTTAAGCAAAGTCTTAGCTCAACTGGCAAATGAAGAAAGTGCTACGCGAAAAATTTGCATTTAATTAGAATAAAGCACATGTGAACGATGAAAGACGTATTGTAATCGGTTATATTAATTTGACCTAATTTGCACATCATATAAGAAGTGTTGAAAGAATGTTACTATCATAGCAATACGCAGCTGAGCATCGTTTCCTACATTTTAAAATGTGAATTTTCGTTATTTATCTGCAGAGAATATTTCATTACGTGGAACCGAAGGTGGCCTCTTGCATTGCAAACAGTGATATGAAACCGCAGCTGCTTGTCTATTTAGCAAAAATTTCCTTCTAATACCTCTTACGACCTACGGCAAAACTCTGAACGGCATGTAGAACTTTGCTCTTAACATTTCATAACTATCGGAACATTAAGCGGTGCACAAATGAAGGCACGCATATCTTACGAAGACTTCAGCCTTCCAAAAGCCATATATCGAGAATACAATTCGACTGGCCTAATAGTAATATGATCGATGGGAAGTTTTCTCACAAATGAGCGCGCTTTACGGCTAAGCCACAGTTCTGTTGATGAAGATGCCCACGCACAGGAAATGGAAACAAACATAAGAAAACAAGGCACCTGAACAATGTACGTTTCTATCCAGAACGTTACTTACATGTTTGCAGTCAATGCACTTTGGCATGAAAAATTATACTTTCAGTCATAAACGAAGCGCATCGATGGCGCTGATTAGGCGATGTGATAAACACATCAATTGGTCAACTGAGAACAGAACATTTACTGCATGCCTAGCATTAACTAGAAATGCATTGACTTCAAGAATAATTAAGAGGAGAAATCCAATGAGATCACTCACCTCGTTGTTCGATTTTATGCATCATCTTAAACATATTCTTGTACCAGAAGGAGGTGTCCGACTGTTGATGCATAGCTGCATCTGGAGTTGGCGTGCGTCGTTGCGAGATGCTTGCGTACCGCTGCTTCAAGCTGTCGTCTCGTTTCGATGCTCCATCGGCTTGCAGCAGCGACAGCGCGGGTGCATCACGGCTGCCAGCCGGCACACCACTACGAGAGGCGGGACTTGTGTGCGCATGATGCGCCTCTTGCAAACGCTGTGTTTCCGGATCGTATGGCGTAGAAAACGGTGGCATTTCAGGCTGTGCCGACGACGCAGACATTGCACTTGACGGTGACGCTAGCATGTGGTCACTGGCATAGCCATTAGTAAACTTCGTTGGTTCATTGGACGCCAGCTTCACTGGAGGAGTTAGATCAATGGCCGAATCACGGCCTTCGTTTTCAACTTTAAATTTCGATGAGAAATCCGAGTTTCTTGCAAAGGTCGCAATGTTATTTTCGCGAATCGAAGGCTTTTCGCTGTAGTCAACACTTGCCTGAAAGCCATCATTGCTAGTGCTTTGCGGTAAAGGCGTGCTTTCGTAGTTACTGTGGTAGTCGGAGGTGAAGGACTTCTCTGAAGCTGGCGTAACGACGGGCACTGACTGCAGTGAAGCACTTTCGGGTAGTGATCTCGAAAATGGAAGCGGTGTTATGCAGGAGATATGCCGCTTTGCAGGTTCGTGAACAATAGGCTTTCCAATTTGTGCTGTGGAATCTGGCGTATGATTCTGCGTAGGAGCCTGCTGCACATATGGTTGGCTTCCATTTATGGGCGCCGAGATATCGGCACTAAAGCGCAATGGCAGAACCGACTTTGGTGGTCGTTCAAAAGAAGTGGGCGTTACACACGAACGATGCCTCTCACGTGCATTATGCACAATTGCCTTAGTACCATTAGGAGCCTTGACTTCGAGTTTATTAGCAATCTGTTCGCGTAACGATGCTACAGACTGCCGTTCCGGAATCTCAACTGAACCTTCGGCTGTGCCATCATTGCTGGACTTCGTTTTTACCGACCAGTTGCCCTTGCTGAAGGACGTCGGGCTCATTGGAGGTGGGGGCGGAGCCGGTGGCACCATCTGAAATAATCGACTGTTACGACGCTGAAGAAACGAAAAACTCTGACGGAGAGCATTTCAAGAAAATAAAGCTTAAATCAATTTGTGGAAGCCCTAATTTAGAAAAGTCATGGTTGAGTGAACGAGAAATCTATTTGTGTATCTACACTTCACAATTGCTGAAAAATCCGCGCTACTCTTGTTTTAGTTCATTAAAATCACACTGCTGGTATCTAACCGCAAACACTGATTCCACTTTCAGGCACGTTGTAAATAAACATTAACTAAGTCCTGCATAGCACGGCTGCAACGTTCGCATCTGATTGCATAGCACGAAATTTTGAGCGCCGACGATATAAATCCGAAAAGAGTTCATCTATTTAATAGCTAAATAAAAGTTCGCATGTACATAAAGCAAAATTAATAGGCATTTTTTTCATTGTAATCGAGTGAAAATCCATCTTTTTTTAAATTTAAAGATGCTAACGCCCCATTCAAATCTAGACAACACCTTCTTGTAGAAGCTGTGTATACTCTAATCTGTCCTCGCTTAAGTCTTGCTTCCTTCAGCTCTCCAGATTAAAGAGTCGTCCCTGCAAAAGAACTACTCAAATCGTCTACTGTCCAATCTAAACTGTTCTGCATACGCACAGCATCGTTAAAAAATTGGGCGACCGAGAATTTTACTGTAAAGTAAATGTTGCCAATTTGATTTTAACTTCGAATCGTCCGACTGTTTGGCTTCGGATACAAAGGAATTTCTTGCATGCATTTCGGCAACGGCTTCCAGATGATTTCGCTGACTCTCTTACTTCCGATGTCTCAGCTTCTGAAATGTTCCGATACGCTCGTTGATGCAAAGCAAATGATAGAAACGGTGGTGCAGCGATCATATCGCATAAACATTTAAACAATTTTCAAATTCAAAAAAAGAGCCCTCTCTCCGGGTTGCAAGCTAATTCATGTCGATATTATTTACCCTATTGAATTTCGTCCACTTGTCGTTCACACATCGCCCGACTGTTTGGCCTCCAATACGGAGGAATTTCTTGCATGAATTTCTGATATGTGTTGTGTGGATCATCCCTCAGTTGTGGTTGGTGATTTCTAACGCCAGTTCATCGACGATTTGCTGTACGCGTTCAGCGATCCGCCCTCCCTCCGCTTGAGGCGTTTCTCAAGCAGTGCAGCCTTGTCAGTTTAGTTAGAGAGCCAACCAGTAACAAGAACATGCTTTATCGTGTGTTAATAAACGATATCACGCTAGCCAACTACGTTAGGGTTGCTGAAAACTTTTCAACAAGTGAACACGCTAGTGCTTGCCTCGAAATCGACGCCACACGCTCTATTCAGGCAACCAACACCTCTCGAGATTTTCGCAGCTACGATCAGAACAAAACATTCTCCGTGCTGCTGAAGCGGGACTGCAGTGAAATTTCCGAGAATACCCAGATAGAGATGAAATGTACACCAGATTTGTCAGTTATGTGTATTCTGTTTCACTTGTGAAATCGAAAAGAGCGCATCAAACACTTCCCGAATGCACGAAATGCAATGCCACAAAAAAGCATTTTTGGCTCAATCGTCATAGGCCGCTGTTCAAGAACATTTTTGAAAATGTGCCAATTGTTACATACGAAAACTTAACGAGAAATCAAAAGAAACGTATCATTTATTCTCGTGACGCTAAATCCTTTTATAAATACTTGAATGGCAAATTAATTGCTCTGCTGAAAGTTGATGCGCTAAAGGGCGGAGAGTTCGGCTTTCTAACCGACGATTTTACCAAATGCAAAACGTTTGCAGAGTTTTTCTTCCATGTTTTTAAGGAAGGCAATTACGTTTTACCTTATTTTCCATCAAAATTATGCATCGGCTAAGCTCGGTCGATATCAGCATTGAATCTTGGTGAAGTCTATTATTAAATTGAGCAGCAAGACCTCGCTAACACCAGATGGTACCCTTGCTTATTTCATAAAACACAGCAATGACAACTCCGCCCAAGTATGGTCATCTGTTATTATTCACTCTCTTCGTTTTGGAAAAATGCCATCATCAGCACTCCACTGAAAAAGTCCCTATGTACCTCAGCTGGGAATTATAGCCCAATGCTCGAAGTTATGGAAATCACTGTGAAGGATTCGACGCTGTTCCATCTTATGCCAAGTTCGCTTGATAACCCTGTATAGTATTCTTTTTCTTGCTCGATCGATCTACACTGTTCTGGCTGACTTCTTTATGCGACTCTGATAACTGCACTGAATCAGAAAATCCAAGCTAACGTAATGTGTGTTGACTACGCGAAGGCTTCTGACGTTGCGTGCCACAGAACGATCTTGTAGAAATGAGAGGCGCACTGGCTATCTGGCCTTAGTGAAATGGATAGAATGCTTTCTTTTAAATTGTTCACTCCAGGTGGATGTAGGAGAGTCCTTTGCGCCCATCCATGAAACCGTCAGTAGCGGTGTCCCCCAGGGGAAGCGTTCTAGTACCATTTCTCTTTTTGGTCTGCATAAACGATGTTTTGGACAATCTATTTAGTGAATGGGAGATGTCCGCCAATGATGATCTTGATAAATTCAGCGAATGCTCAGTATCGTGGCAGTCAAAATCTCATGTAAAAAGTCACTATTCCACGTAAATTTTAAGCACGAGTGCTTTTTAAAGTTGTTTTCTGCTTGTGACGGAATCCATGAACCTGTCGTTATCTGCGCTGGAATTTGCAATGATCAGAAATAGCTTCGAAAGCGTTCAAGGCTGCAAGTAGCCTCCTGTGGGCCTTACGACAAAGGTGTCTTGAGCACAATCTTAAAGCGTACATTGTTAACAGTCCTGTTTTTAGAATGTCTCACGCAAGCTTGGCCCATCACCTTTTTTGAAGGCGTCCGTACTATCGAAAAGATTCAACAACATTACTCGCATAGCGTTTCGCAACCTGTTCTTTGCACACTTCTCACCCGACTACTGTACTCAATTAAGTATTTTCAATCTTAAAACCTTCGAATACCTCGTGATGAGATTTGCTTTGATTGTATGTTACGAAATCATAAAACGGTTTTCAGATATCCCTTTAGGAAGAATTTTCTCACTCAATGAGGAATGAGAACGTCGAACAATATGCTCTACAAACAGCGTCTTTCACAGCTTTCAAAGTAGAGTTATCCATAGTTGGAACAGCCTTTCACAAAACACAGTTGAAGTGCAAAACGTTTCGATATTTGGGATTCGACCTGAGAGCTCTTTCTGACCCAGTCTGCCGAAAACCGTCCGCATACCATCCGTTTTCTACCTTATATCCCAATCGTGCTCGTTTTTCCTGTCTCTGACTCGCAAAATAGTTATTTGCCGTTCCTCGCTTATCGATTCTGTTATAGAGTGCTATTATTTTATTTACCGATAACTGCAGTCCTTGTGTCTCTATGGTTTCAATGGATCGATGTTCGCTTGTTGTTACTTTGCGGGCTCACTCTCTTTCTTCTTTTATGCGAATGCGGATAACGTGTACGTGCACGTATTTGTAAATATGCTGTCATGTCGTAAAATGCGTTCTTACGAGGAGCGAAAATACGGCAAGCTAAAAGCTCCACTAGATAAAATGGCAAAAGATTTACCAGCTCCAAATTCCAGAAAGATAGAAATATAGGTGCAAATGAGTATGGGAAACAAACGCCCTAACGTATATAAGAGAGCAGGATGATAGTTCCACTGAATTTATAGCGCAGCGATTGAATGCATTACTCAACCGTTGCTATCGCGTGCTCTGTAAAACTAAACGCGCTAGCATACGCTCACTAAAAGTAAGCGTGAATGGAAAATGTTGAAAATCAATGATTCCATTTGATTCGCTGATCGCGTTCATTTGATTTTGGAAAAAAGATCAACAAAATCGATTCAAACGAAATTCAGTCCGAAAACTGGGAAAGCGAAGGAAACAATCGTTTTTATAGCTTTTATCAACTTGCATCGACCCGCTCACATAATCTGATCCTCTTCAGAATCATCAGTTTTAGCACTGAATGAAATAAAAAACAGCTTAGCAAAATCATCCAGGACATTGACGCTTTGAAAAAACTAATAACTTTTCGCCGTGAAACAAGTGATCCCGTCATAAATGTCGCTGGATGAAACAATATGAAGAGTAGAGATCGCAGTATGAAAGACATATGGTTATCTCATCTATCCTACGAGACTTTCAAAGCAATGATTTATGGCACGCATATTCGAGAAAGCAGATTAGCATATTGCGCGACCGCACAGCATTCTTAGCAATGGCAATCCTTAGGACAGTGTTTTTTAGCTTTTTTTCTGTATGTATATTACCCCATTTCGCGGCACTAGTTATTTCATCAGCCTGTGGGATATTAAAATGTTAGAAGTGAATGTGTTTACACACGCGTACAGTGATCACAGTAACCAATGAAGTTTTTCAAAGGAAATAGTTACGCCTCAATGAGGATAATTTGCCCATGGCGAGCAACAAATATCTAGAAAGACCAGGAAGGGCAACAGATTCTGCTAATTTCTTCACAAACAACTATTTCTTCTTCGCAAACCAGCAAAGAGCTTGAGAAAAAAAGTGAAACGTGCAGCGGGCAACGCGTGATAACGCCTGTCGAGTAATGCCCTACGCTAGCCTGAGGCTGATCGGTCGGCGGCCAACTGCTAAGGTATGTACACCCGAATGATCAGGTGAACTCACAACTCACAAGAAACAGCTGTCTATCCAATTATAAGATCTTCGTTGCGATTTAAGTTTCATGCACTTCGCACAACTTCCTTCTGACCAAACGCCCCCTTCCCTCCCCCTCCCCCAAATGTTGCATATTTTTAGCTTAATCCAACTAGACTAGCATTGTGGCATCTGATTTAACCGATTTATGAACAAAAGCTCTTGGAAAACGAGTGATCGCTAAAGAATGACGTGTGCGACCAGAACAGAAATGGTAACATGGAATACCATTAGAAAAAAAAGCACACATTGAGGGACGTTCGAAATTGCGAAAATTTTATGAGAAGTGCAATTTCATATTTCAACTCAAAATTACAATTCCGTTTGAAAAGAAGTCGTGCTTTTTCATAAAAGGAAGGAAAGCTTGCTATAATCAGAAAAAACTGCATCTTCTTGCTGCAGCATTACCGAAATGAATTAAACTTCAGCTGCAAAAGAAAATTTGATAAGAGAAAATTTTTCATATTCTGGAAATTTTGTCAAAAAAGCTGCAACTGAAGCAGCAAGGGGGCGGCTGGGAAGGGGTGAAAGAGGGGACAAAAAGGACAATCAAGAATTGTGAATTCACTCAGGAGCTGCGCTTGGTTCCCGTTGTTAATTGGCCCCAAACTTTTAAAGCCGCTAGTATAATCATGAATATAAACGTTAAGTTTGTCTCCTCCCGCAAACTAACAATCTGAAAGGTATGTGATGTGCGATTTCATACAAAGATTAAAGCGTTTCAGAAGCTGCTCACAGCTATAACAACAGCATTCGTTTTAACTGGCAGCAGTAAAGCCATCAGACTTCAACCGTAACATTCTTGTTTGAGAATACAGTCAACAGAAGTCAAATTGACTGACTTGACAAACTCTTTCTTCCGATAGTTTTTCAGACGAAATAGCGAACTGAAATGTTTTCACAAAATTTTTCGTCATGCCGCTTCTAACATAACGTGGCGAGTACAAGCCTCATTATCACTATTGATGAGTCGAAATTTATTTGCGTCAATATGACCTTAATCAATAATAGGATAGCTGAATGCAAAAGAAAATCCCTGCAGAATTTTTGAAAGAACAGTGCAGGCAAATTCGGACTAGAGCAAACCGAAAATGTAAGGCATGCATCATATGTACAAGATACTGTGATGAAGAGACATGAGTCTGAAGGAAATCAGAGGCAGTCGAGTGTGATCGAAGGCTTCCATCTGCTACGGGCTGCGGTTTCATTGAATAGGATTATAAACTCCATAAATAAGACTAAATGTTCAGAATTGTTCCATTTAATAATCGCTCAACTTTACTGACAAAAACTCGCTAAGCACTTAGCATCATCTTGTTATGATTGCTTGCTAAGCACACAGTGTCGAGTGAACTGCCCTAAGGTGCTAATAAAAAAACAATCGGTACTCACCTTAGTCGCTCCGCCCTTAGCCGCCGTCGTCGTTGGAGCGTCGCCGCCAAAGACTCCCTAAGTTACGAAAACGCTTTTTTCGGTAAACATTTTGTGTTTGATCTTATTCCTTTTGCAAACAGTTCGCGACCAGCTCGTGCTCTAAATCATCTGCTCCCCTCATGTACGAGCGCAGTTAGTTGCCGCTCGAAGGAATGTGCTTTGAGGTGGACACTTTTCAGTTCCACCTTTTTAATTTCACCGATCTGAAACTGTCGTATCTCGATGTACGACAGTTTCGGATCGATCCTTGTTAAGTTTTATTGAAAATATTACCGCTGCTAATAACAAAAGATATCTTGTCAAGCTCAGCTACGGTATATACATGTGTAAAATAAATATACATATACATATATATATGTATATATATATCCAACTATAGCTGAGTTTGGCGGGGTATAAGAAATTCGTAGTGATATCGACTATTTACTCGCAATAAAACGGTGTATTCTAGCACAGTATCTGCATGTGGCTTTAAAAACGTCGTGCTATGCATGATGTATTTAAAAACCATTCTGTCCAAATGAGAGAAAAACTTATTCATGTGAGCCCACTGTGCAAAATCACTGCTCCGTTACTCTCGGCACTATCGTTTGTTTTGCGAATGCAGTAATCGCAAATGGGAATGTGCTGTGAATTACAGCTGCTAAAGTAACACTTGTGAGGAGATTGAAAACAAAGATCACTCGTTGAAGTACCCGTTTTTACTTGAGTAAGTAAGTTTAGCAGAAACCGCGCGTCTGGCTGGATTCATGAATTCACGAAAACAATCAATTACCTTCGAGATTCGGTCGTCTTCGGAACGTTGCAGTGGCCGAGCACTTGAATGAAGCTGCAAAAGACGGTTCTGTTCCTTAAAATGAAGACGAAGCCTTCTCAGTAGCTTCAACATACTGAACCGACTGAATCTCATTGATGGTATCTACCCGATCAGCACGCCTTTCCAACTGGCAGTCGTATGCAAGCAGTGAATGCATCTCACATAGGCGCAGCTCACTTGAGTGAGGAATGCAAGCATATGACAACAATTCAATGAACGTCCTATTTTTTTCACTTATCCGCTTACCGCCTATTTCCCCCATCGCTTGCAACAATTGCAGTCAACCGAGGATGTAAAACAATATTACACTGGCACATCGTTGAAGAAGCTGGTTTCCTTATATACAGCTGCGTCAGCTAATATATTACACATAAATAGCTCAGTACCTTTTTTATATAGGTTAATTTAAAATAATTATGTTGCTAGTACTTTCCGCCAAATCGTTTGCATTGACAGATATGATCATGGCTCTCATTAGCAGCCTTAATTAATAAGAATCGTTTATTTGATGAAGCATTCTCGTTGGTCGTTTTATTTGAATCCTTCCGCTAACGTAAAAAAGCAGTGTTACCACCCCATAAAGCCATCTGTGCCCGTTATTCGTTCAACATATGAGTGGTCAAAAAAAGTGTGTGACGCCTGAAAGTTTTTTTTTTCGAATTTCCCGTTCCTTCCGACTTGCTTACATACATTAAAAATATCGTACGTTAAGAATTCTTTGTTAGAGTTTCCCTGTTTCGATGCCACCTTACATCGTTTATGCTATATAGCAAACTAACATCGCAGCGAGCAATCGATTGCCATCAGATGTGGTTTTTTCATAAAAATAACGTGAGAAAAACCAGTTTATTCATCTCTCACTAACGTACGGGAGAAATGAGCATCGACTAAATATATGCAGTGAAGAAAGCGTGAATTGGCAGAAGAAAAAGCGCCCAATTCCCAGTAATGTTTAAATCGGAACGATCAAGCAAATATGTTTGAGTTCAATCTAGGATTATCGTCTAATATATCTTTATCAATAAAAGAAGAAGTCCGTTAACGTTACAGCTCCAAACAATACAGTGCAAAGCCAACCTTCGAGACTTGCGCCACTAGAGCATCGAGCGTAGTTGCCGCATTCTGAACAACTGTGTTCTGAAGAAATATTCGATTAGAAATGGCCATATCGTTACAACAATTTTTTCAAACTAAACTACGCAAGACATTACCGTTTTACATTACTGCGAGTAAATCTTTTAGAGAAATGAAGTTCACAGAGATGAAGAACTGGTTGACATGAAAAAGTTGACATCGTTGACATCGTTGACATCGTTATGTCAACGATGTCAACCTTTTCATGCTTAGGATTTTTCAATGCTTAGGATCAATCACAATGCTTACTATTTTTCAGTCTTTTCTAAGCGGGAATTTTCCACAGAATTTCGTAGCATTTTTGGGAGCGAGAAATCTAGACGAGAGGCTCAGCTTCACACGATTTAACATCGCACCTTTTGTGTCTTCAGTGCGGTTATGCATAATGTATATTACCTACCAAATGGTTATTTGGATGGATGTGATAGAAAAATCATCTACTTTTTTCAGCATTCCCATTTTCACTGCTTCCAAAGATTGGGTTAGACGGCTATTCATCAGAAGTTGACGCATATTCGGCTACATAGAAAAAAGCGCCCCACTTTCTCTGGACTTCTCCTTGCAAGCGGCCTTTCTTTGTATCAAGCCCAAAGCCTTTTAAACATTTACTATATTTTATCGCAACGAAGTGCACAAATTTTGTGCGCGCAATCAAATAATTCTCACTCCGAATATCATCAGCAAAATTTAATGCAATTAACGACAAGTATAATAAGGTAGAAAACCAAACAAGTCTGAAAACAGCAAACCTTCCCAAGACTAACAACGTTCATCCCAAATTGAATATGAAATGAAAAATGCCATTCAAAAGAAACGAAACAGTTTTATAAGCAAAAATCGCTAGAAAAATGCACGGTAATGGATAGTGTATTAAGCGCGATCGTTCATTGTTTTGTAAATCTCGCTCAAACATTGAATATGTACTTCGAAGCGTGCATTTTGAAAGCACATATGATTTTAGCGTATTCACAAGAGTTAAGATGATTTTCTCATTTTTCGATTTCCTAAGTGAGTTTTTGTGGTTTATCGAAGTTGTTCTCATCGACTTTCAATTCAGCAAAATGGCCTTTCTTTATGGCTCTAATGCAGCTCGCTCTAGACACTTCTTTCCAAACGAGTTCCTTAGAAAATTTCTTCGAAGCATTTGGTACCAAAAAAAATGGAACAAAATAGAGCAATTTCTAGCATCAAGATTCCTAGGTTTCACATAAACACGCCTATACGGTCCATAACATCCGGAAATATAAAAGAAACGAATAGAGAATTGCAAACCTGCTCGGTGGCCAAAGGAGTAGGTGACCGATACAAGAATCCGTTGCTGTTGCTTTCCTTAAATAAATGCCACTGCAAACAAGTCTGAAAACAGCAAACCTTCCCAAGACTAACAACGTTCATCCCAAATTGAATATGAAATGAAAAATGCCATTCAAAAGAAACGAAACAGTTTTATAAGCAAAAATCGCTAGAAAAATGCACGGTAATGAATAGTGTATTATGCGCGATCGTTCATTGTTTTGTAAGTCTCACTCAAACATTGAATATGTACTTCGAAGCGTGCATTTTGAAAGCACATATGATTTTAGCGTATTCACAAGAGTTAAGATGATTTTCTCATTTTTCGATTTCCTAAGTGAGTTTTTGTGGTTTATCGAAGTTGTTCTCATCGACTTTCAATTCAGCAAAATGGCCTTTCTTTATGGCTCTAATGCAGCTCGCTCTAGACACTTCTTTCCAAACGAGTTCCTTAAAAAATTTCTTCGAAGCATTTGGTACCAAAAAAAATGGAACAAAATAGAGCAATTTCTAGCATCAAGATTCCTAGGTTTCACATAAACACGCCTATACGGTCCATAACATCCGGAAATATAAAAGAAACGAATAGAGAATTGCAAACCTGCTCGGTGGCCAAAGGAGTAGGTGACCGATACAAGAATCCGTTGCTGTTGCTTTCCTTAAATAAATGCCACTGGTAGGATATTAATTAAACATATTATCGGAACGTTCAGTTCGTTTCCGATTTTTAAAAATAGTTTTTGAAAAAATGGTCGTATATTTTCGTTGGAAGTAAAATTGTTATATCACCGAGGACGGCCATCATTACAAAAAGAACGTAAAATTCGAATTTTCAGAAATCATTAAAAAATTTCTTCGAAGCATTTGGTACCAAAAAAATGGAACAAAATAGCGCAATTTCTAGCATCAAGATTCCTAGGTTTCACATAAACACGCCTATACGGTCCATAACATCCGGAAATATAAAAGAAACGAATAGAGAATTGCAAACCTGCTCGGTGGCCAAAGGAGTAGGTGACCGATACAAGAATCCGTTGCTGTTGCTTTCCTTAAATAAATGCCACTGGTAGGATATTAATTAAACATATTATCGGAACGTTCAGTTCGTTTCCGATTTTTAAAAATAGTTTTTGAAAAAATGGTCGTATATTTTCGTTGGAAGTAAAATTGTTATATCACCGAGGACGGCCATCATTACAAAAAGAACGTAAAATTCGAATTTTCAGAAATCATTACGCGGGTGTGGAGATGCCAATTTTCAATATTTTCTTTACCAACGGACATCACTTGCTAGATGAGGAGCTTTCATGTGCACTGAAGAGCCGTTCGATAAATCAGCGACAATGCCACTGATAGGGTATTAATTAAAAATATTATCGGAACGTTCAGCTCGTTTCCGATTTTTAAAAATAGTTTTTGAAAAAATGGTCGTATATTTTCGTTGCTAAGTAAAATTGTTATATCACCGAGGGCGGCCTTCATTACAAAAAGAACGTAAAATTCGAATTTTCAGAAATCATTACGTGGGTGTGGAGATGCCAATTTTCAATATTTTCTTTACCAACGGAAATCACTTGCTAGATGAGACGCTTTCATGTGCACTGAAGAGCCGTTCGATAAATCAGCGACAATCAGTTAATTCACTGACTCATCAAAGAATTAGCTGATGATGCGATTAATATACTTAGGTAATCAACGATCAATAGTAGTGGAGGAATGATAACGTAAGCAGTACGGGCACGTCGTCTATAATAATACTGCCAAAGTAGGGTACCGCATACGTATACAACTGCTCGTTTAGCCGTGCTGTATACGCGAAACCCGTGACAGTGTTACCTGCCCCTCTCTCCCTCGCCGAGGTCATCTGTGGGACCGAATGTTTCGTAAAACATTTCTGTTCCATCCGCCAACGCCTCTGAGGTAGTCACGGCGTTTCCTCCCCCTTCCTCCCGCATATTATTTGACAATCAGTTTCGCTTATCCCCGTTTTGGTCAGTGTCAACTGCATCTGACCTCCTACTCGTCTCAGTTCCATTCGCCAAAGCTTCCGATGCATGCTTCCCACCCCGCTGTTTCACGATTAGTCACGCTTAAGCGTTATCCTCCGCCTGAGCATCACTTTCCAATCCAACGGGGTGGAGAGACCGAACGTTATGAAGTGCCAAACTTCGCAACTCCGGTATCATGTCGCTTATCCGTGCCGATTTGTCTACGCAGCCACTCCCCACTAACTTTTCTCCGAGTGAGGCGTACCACCGCTCCCTCCTTGTCCGCTTCCCAATTTGGCGAGTTCCGCAGTCTCACATGTTACAAACAAGCTAATTTGAGCATGAGAAATTCAAGTCACATTTATAAAACAACGAATACAGGCTGCTTATCCGCTGGGCCTCTGAGTTCATCGATTCTGTGAGGTGCCATTGAGGAATGCGTAAGGGACAAAGCGACAGAGAGAATTCCAGAGCTCTTGAAAGGAATAATCATAAACGACAATTCATCATATGCATGAGAGGTTATTATGCAGTGATTGTGGATAGCCAACTTTGTGAGTCACTGCGAAAACTTATAATCTAAAGAGATTTCTGTGATCCAGTTGTGCGTTCGACTTTTTAACCATTGTAAGTGTGGGGTTACCGCAAAGCTGAACTAAGGTGCCGGCAGCTCAAATCGGCTGTACACGAACGCCCAACTAACCAGTGCGCCAAAGCTACCGGCACTGACCTTAATTCACTGATCTATACAGCGTCTCAGAACGGTATCAGCTGGAATACAAGCAGCAGGGTGGAAACAGTTTATTGATTCAAAGATCACGACAATTTTTTCGTGACGAGACCATAAGGTGTTTCACGAAAGTGGCTCGGAATCCATAAAAATTCAAATAATGCATGCATCAGTCTGCCAAAATGGCGAGAGGAAACAATCGAACGGACTAACAAATGAGTGGCAACAAACCGTTTGTTGTTGTTGCGATGGAGTGAAGTGCACGGGTGTATAGCGATTACTTTCCAACTGCACGTCACCTGGGGGCTTTCTTGGCGAGAGCATACCTGCCATAGGCAATGAGCCTGAAAGCAACAACGCTTAGTTGCAACGCACCACCAATCGAACACCAGCCTTACACTGAAACTACCCATCTCGTTCTCTTTGCTGCTCCACTGCGAATGCAGAGCACTTCTCTGTGTATACAAACTCACAACTCATAAGACACCACACAAACACACACACACATACACACATACACACACGCACATACACACACAAATACAAGCGTCTGTCTAGCGGCTTTGCGTCTTTATCCGTTTTTTTTTCAAAAGTACAAAGCTTTCATATATTAATTCCGTTCAATGGTTAAAGTGAAAATGTCCACGTCGGCCTTCTTCGCTTCGAAAACCAGCGGTCTTACTTGCTCCAAAAATGGCATCTGTGTAATCGTTCTGAACATGGAACTGATCAGGCGAAGGATCCGCGAGTAATGGTTCGAAAATATCCGTGCACTCGCTCTCTTGCCTTTCTTACCCCTCCACACCATTGAGGAATACGTAAGGGACAAAGCGACAGAGAAAATTCCTGAGCTCTTGAAAGGAATAATCATAAACGACAAATCATCATATGCATGAGAGGTTATTATGCAGTGATTGTGGATAGCCAACTTTGTGAGTCACCGCGAAAACTTGTAATCTAAAGACATTTCTGTGATCCAGTTGTGCCTTCGACTTTTTAACCATTGTAAGTGCGGGGTTACCGCAAAGCTGAACTAAGGTGCCGGCAGTTCAAATCGGCTGTACACGAACGCCCAACTAACCAGTGCGCTAAAGCTACCGGCACTGACCCCAGTTCACTGATCTATACAGCGTCTCAGAACGGTATCAGCTGGAATACAAGCAGCAGGGTGGAAACAGTTTATTGATTCAAAGATCACGACAATTTTTTCGTGACGAGACCATAAGGTGTTTCACGAAAGTGGCTCGGAATCCATAAAAATTCAAATAATGCATGCATCATTCTGCCAAAATGGCGAGAGGAAACAATCTAACGGACTAACAAATGAGTGGCAACAAACCGTTTGTTGTTGTTGCGATGGAGTGAAGTGCACGGGTGTATAGCGATTACTTTCCAACTGCACGTCACCTGGGGGCTTTCTTGGCGAGAGCATACCTGCCATAGGCAATGAGCCTGAAAGCAACAACGCTTAGTTGCAACGCACCACCAATCGAACACCAGCCTTACACTGAAACTACCCATCTCGTTCTCTTTGCTGCTCCACTGCGAATGCAGAGCACTTCTCTGTGTATACAAACTCACAACTCATAAGACACCACACAAACACACACACACACACACATACACACATACACACACGCACATACACACACAAATACAAGCGTCTGTCTAGCGGCTTTGCGTCTTTATCCGTTTTTTTTTCAAAAGTACAAAGCTTTCATATATTAATTCCGTTCAATGGTTAAAGTGAAAATGTCCACGTCGGCCTTCTTCGCTTCGAAAACCAGCGGTCTTACTTGCTCCAAAAATGGCATCTGTGTAATCGTTCTGAACATGGAACTGATCAGGCGAAGGATCCGCGGGTTCGAAAATATCCGTGCACTCGCTCTCTTGCCTTTCTTACCCCTCCACTTCCAAACAAAAGAAAACTGAATCAAGACCAGTATTCCTCAACCCTCTTTCTTTTCACCGCCATCTAGCCGCTTTCGTGAAGAATTATAGTTCCTTAAGCATCTCTTACTTCGATTTCTATATCCCACTTATTAACCAACCTCGCTTGCCTCCGACTCTAACTCGCTAACCGCTTGCTGCACTTCAACTTTCCTGACCCCAAATATCCCCCAATCAGATGTATGAATCTCTCTTAAGAAAATTAATCACGCCTACCCTGTCGAATGCCGCTGCTTTAACTGAATAAGTGACAAAATGCGTAAGTGGATTAGGTCCGCTCTGCAACGAAATAAATGCATACGGAGCGATTATATCTATCCCACTAGCGTGCAAATTTTTGTTTATTTAGCGTTAAGTGTGCGAAGATTTGATGTTAAAATCGACGACAGCCGCTTCACTGCATTCCCTTTTTCCAAAAAGTGTATCGAATTGCAGAGGCTTTTTTTGTTGCAAATAAAATGTCGCCGAATGTCCGCTTATTGTAGCTTGTGCCCTTGATACGGTATTGTGTAATTTCGTATTCATTTTCAATTTCAAATATACCATAAAAATCAATAGATCATCAAAAAAAGACGCACTTCGTGTCGGAATACTTTAACATCGGTGCTAAGGTGAAAATAACTGTTTAACAAAACACAAATAATTTCAATTCTAAAATACTTCTGGTTACAACTTCCATTAGGAGTGGAAAAGACCCATAAAAGCGATATTCTCTTTCCGCTAACCGTATGACCGTTTTATGATTTAACCTAATCTTGCGAAACTTTCACTAAACAACACTACGAATGCTGACATCACATTCGATTAGGATCTCATCCTTAGATGGCACACAAATCGGAGACTTTTTATGGGGTGAGAGTCAAAACAAGATTTGTTTTTCTTTGTTTTTTTTTTAATCGCAGCTAAGAAAAGTGAAAACTAATTTCTTATTTATTCTTCTCCTTGTATAAGCATAAAAACGGACGTACGTATTCATAGTGGACGATTATATACTGTACAACTAACATTTTCTGTAGGAAAAGATGTAAACAAAAAATTAAAAAAGAAAGGTTTTGCCTATTTGTGTTGTTATGAAGCCTACCAGGGCGTTAATGATCACAGCATAGCTAATTATTACAAGCTATTACAAGTTACAAGTTATTACAAGTTACAAGTTATTACAAGTTACAAGTTATTACAAGTTACAAGTTATTACAAGTTACAAGTTATTATAAGTTCAGTTTTTTGGAAAAGCAAAAAGAGGTCCTTATTTGCATAACATTTTAAGCATTAGCTGGAAAGATAGCAAGCTTTTGTTGCAAAATTTAAAAAAATTTATGCATCCATTGATCGCTTCAAACACTCTGATGTCTATCTATTTCTAGCCCCTTTCAAAGTCGTTCATATTCATGGCTCGTTGAATAGCCTCTATCGTTGCACCATCTATAAAAAAAACAGATCGATGCAATCGGTTCTCTTTGGGCATAAAGATGTCAATAAGCATACCAGACATCATTTCGGAAAAGGTTTAAACGTTTAAGCATATTTTTCGCTAATTTTTTGCGCATTCGTTTCCCCTTCGCCTTTTTTGCAGTTTTGATTTTGAATAAATTTATAGAATAATAAATTTGGCAATTTGGAACTTCT
Source organism: Toxocara canis (assembly GCA_000803305.1). Lineage (NCBI taxonomy): Eukaryota > Metazoa > Nematoda > Chromadorea > Rhabditida > Toxocaridae > Toxocara > Toxocara canis. Next base: position 475,710 of record JPKZ01001765.1, read on the forward strand.
TTACAATATAATATTGATATTAGGCAACAGTTATACGCAAGAAAAGTGCAGCAATATGCTAGCGAGAAAAAGTTCATTAATTGAGTGCATCAACAAATAAACTGAGAAATCCGGATGGAAATGTGGATGCGACTGAGGAAGAATGGTACTGGAAGTCGACATTGACGTCTCACCTTAAGAAAGGTTCTTCAGAACGTTGATATGTTTGATGCAATGCTATCGACGTCACCAGAGGTACTTCAGCGAGCAAAAAAATGCCAACGACATTTCAAATGTGCTATGGGACTGTACATATAGCATGTTCGCGTCAATTGCTGCATTGAAATTGCAAGCTGATTAATGAATTTCAACAGCCCGCAAGCTTGCAATGAAATATACAGTTGCATAACGAATGTGAAATAAGCATACAAGAAAAAAGTTGCGTACGCGAAATTAATATTTTTCCACTCCGCGAAAGATTTTATGAAATTCATTAGTTATAAAGAAATTTTGTTCACATCACTTCACATTCTATTGAAGTCGCTAGTTTAAGATTTTGGAATTCTAAGACTTTAATCACTCAATGTTTGCAAATTACTCGTCAAATTAGTAATGGCAAGAAGATTGCAACATAGGCTTGTTGTCTACAACAGTTTAAAAATTATTAAGTTGCAAACGCATTTTTCGTGCAAATTTTGTTCATTTCGCATAAATATTGCATTGCTACATAAGACTTTTATATTTGCTTCGAGCGAACAATACACTTATTCGCCAATACTTACTGGGCATTACTGAACGTGAATGAATCAATTTGATTAGTTACAAAAAATAACAACGTTCTGATGTAATACTAATTGCTCAGAGCCATTCATCTAAGGTCGTTCATTCATTATAATTTCAATTTCGATGAACATAGCAAATTGACGAACTTCATAGAGCAGCAACTAGCGAGCAAATCATTTCATGAAAATCGCAGATTTCAAACGGTAAACTGTGAAATTTCGATTTGCGCTCGAACATAGAACTCACGAACTCAATGGTGAATGCAATTCACTGCACAAAAGCAGCAATGGTTTTTCCTCTTCAACGCCGTGAGCTATTTTGGAAAAAAAAAAGAAAGCAAATTTTACGAAACTCATCTCTTTAGCGTATCAAAATTTTCATATTAATCTCCCAACTATTCTGCTCACTTAGTAGTAAAACAGCGATACCTAAAGATCTAAATACGAATGGAAAATCTTTTTTTTCGATGAATACGCAACATTTCCATTTGCTCACACAACATTCGTCTGTTCAACAACTACATTATCCTTGTAGTCTTTTCAAAAATTTAGTGAATATTTGATCGCAATGATGAGCAGCGATCGGATAGATCAACGACGGGAAGTAAAATCTCGAAGTAAAATCACAGCAACTATTTTCGAAAGCATTCGTTTCGGCTCGACAAAATTTCATGACTTTTCAACGAAAGTCGCTCCAATAGTAACGGAAGGATGACCGAATACGCTCATTGAAGGTCGTTAGGTTATAGTAAAGATTAGTAACGGAACAGCACAGTCGCAAGTAAGCGGTACTTGACCTCAACGAGACAAATGTTTCTCAATAGTGTCATTTTGTACCCAAAAAACACTCTAGTTATTGCACCTTGAATGAAATGCAAATGTTGAAGAAAAAGCGACTCATGAAAATGATTACGACAAAACGAACAAAACAAATGCCGAACTAAAGGGTATTTCGAGAGCGAGTTATCTATCATGAGCCCGATGAAGTGTCAGCTAGCATTCCTTGAAAATGCTTGTGTTTTGTCGTTAGAAAAATGAACAAAATCGAGATATACCAATAAAATTTTGCCATAACTGCGCTTTTATTAATTTTCTGTCAGAAATAGAAAATTTATTGCGTTAATCCACCCTCCGTCCATCAAAACCAAAAACCCTTACGATTAATTCGAATGCGCAGATATTTTCACATACAACGAGAAATTTCTTAAACGCATAAAAAACAAATAAGACGCCTTGTAAAAATTCGGTGAGTTATGATGAACAGTCAGCCCCATTTCTGCTAAGCATGACACTATTGAGTACTAACTCTCTTTTGGTTTATTATGTATAAAGAAGCGACGTTATTTTTATAAAAGGTGCAGGCAAAGCGGCCGGCATTCTACAAGTATTACGGTATAGAGCATTTGGTATGCATAATTTATAACATTTATGTAAGCAAACGCGAAAAACGAATAATAACCCCGTCTCATCTCGAAAGCTGCAAACTTTATAGTAACGGGAGCTCTATTGCAAAAATTATAGCACTTTTGCGAAAATACAACAGGTAAGATAGTTATTGAGTGAGACAATGCGAGCGTTTAATATTAGGACCATTTTTACTTAAGCGTACATACGCAAATGAACGATGGCCATCAAAAATTAGGCGCTCAACTCACTTGTAAAATTCAATAAAACAAATTACCTTTGTTCTCATCTCCTTCGCTGTGACAGCAACGAAATTTTACTGAACTATTTCGTGCAGTATCGGCAACTGCGGCTAAGCTTACGTCAGCGATGAAAATGTGGAAAATGCAATGAGAAAGTTTTGAAAAAGAAAGATTTGGCATATTTCCACAATTAGAAGATAACAACATTTAAATAATGATGTGAATGGAGCTGGCTACGATTTAGTCTTTTTCTCCCAGTCAGTTTTTCCGCTTTAAAGCGAAATAGTTAGTTTTTTCTACTTGTAACGGAAATACTGTCAATGTTATTTGTCTGAACTGGAGAAATTCATCAAATTTTTTCATTCATGCGAATTCCCGATAGATCACCGAAATCTAATCATTGGATTGCTAAAATTTTAAAAGGAGGACAGTTTTTTCTAACCGATTCTCTTCCGAAGATAAAAGGCGATTCTTCAATAGTCACACAATTTGTCCACCTCTTCGATAACCTTTCGGCGGCATGAATCATAAAAGACGTTCAAATGGTTTTTAAAATTTCATAAGCAGCCAAAATTTTGAAATATTCAGCCAAACTGTAGAACGAGATAATAAACATGGCATCTTTCTATGTATATGTATTTCTTTGTTGACAAATGCCTCGTATTACGTTGCACACTTTAACAACAGTGGTAAAAATAAGGGATGCAGAAAATGTTGATTCCGCTCGGACTGAAAATTGCGTTTAGCACGTTTCACGAACACGACCGAGAAAAAAAAACGACATCCAAATTGCTGCTGTACGAAACTATTTTGAAGAATATATACCTTGAGGACGATCTTGCATCCATTCATCTTCCGTCAAATCGCAACTGAAACTTTTTTACATGACATATTTATAACAGTTGACTGAAATACATAATAAATTGCTTTAAAAAAAAGACGTTTAAATCGAGTAGCAAAGTGCGCCAAGGGACTGACACGATATGCTCGCTCTTTGACTACTCACCCAGCAGATCAGTCAAGAAGACGACACACACATGAATGAAGTGTTGCTAAATTCTTGTGCAACGAAAGTGAAAATGGGTCGCGTGATGGGTGAACCACATCCAATTTAGACAAGCTTATGGTTGAAGACGCGGACCGGCTCACAACTTATCGGTTGTCGCTGTTGTGAGCGAAATAAAATGTAGTCTTTGTGAAACAATTTTGTGTTACATGTGGCCCGCATAAGAGCATCTTTGTTGATTGCTATGGTGTAAATGAATAAAATAAATTGTCCGATTCAACCTTTCGTACAAAATCCTCTGCTAAAGAGTATTATTCCGCTGAATAGGTGGATGTCCTAAATGCTTCCCATATGTGTTGGTTCCTAAAGTTACAAGAATATCCTGAAATTTATTGAGAATTCCTTCAGTTACGCTCATATCCACAGCCAAACAGAAAAATTGCTTATAGAAACCCCTATCCCTCTCAAAAATGGGACAGGCTCCCCAACAGCCGTGAGGCGGTGAATGATGTCCCTCTTGGAGGGCAACTGGGCAGCGCTCAAGGGAGGATGGAGAGGGGAACGTAGCGACCGGACAAGCACAATGTGGTAGAGGTCAGGTCATCTGTACGCAATATTTCCGTACATATCGCAACCAAAAGTGACATTTCGGACCAGATCTTTGAGTTCATCCGTCTATCGTTACCAAATCGGAACCGATCCGGAAGAGAATTATTTATCGGAGATTCTTTATTATTTAAAAGCATGCTTTTTGGTTCCTTACGGGAAACGAAAGTTTTAATAAAACAGAAAACGAAAAGTTCTTCTGAAGAGGAGAAGATTATTTTATAAAAAAGAAAGGTGGGGAGAAATGACAGAATCGTACTATTTTCGAGAAACAGACAAGAGGATTAAATCATTGTTCTCGGGAAGGATATAAAGACAGCCTCTAAACCGATGGAACGAAAAAGTTGAAAAGAAGTACGCAAAAAAAAGAGTGAGGAAACGAAAGGTCAAAAATATTAAATTCTGAGAAGGGGAGTAAATGATAGTAAGCTGGCATTTAAAACAGAAATTCACACGCTGGCGGGAGAAGAGGAGAGGATTTTGTTCTCATCGGGCAGAATCGAGAGGAAGAATTGATTTTTCTGGAGGAATTCCTGAGGAAGAATTGATGAAACAGTAGGGTGTGTACAAAAGAGGGCAGGAATAGCGCGTTCTGTCAGCGGAAATGATTGGAAGACAGTGAAAAAATTGCAAAATGGAAGTGGGGGAAGAGTGTTATTAGCTAACGTGAGGTTTATTTTAGCTGAAGTTGTTGGCAACACGCGAACACCGTACTCCTTGCAGTTCCCCCCTCCCGCTCCCTTCTGCGAGAGGGACTACCACTTATTGAACCCTCTACTATCTTCATATTTGGTATCATATCGAATTGGAAGATTCATTGTCGGAAACGCATTTGCAGCAGAGAATTACTTTTCTGCGATCGACCTAACGAATTATGTAGGCCACACTGAAAAAGCATTCGAACTTTTCACGACTTTAAGGAGTATAACTTCTTCCGAGACCGATGATTTAATTGAAAGCAGGAGGTGACAGAGATGACCCTAGAATGCGCACAACACCTACTGAACTTCATAACTCTAGCTTCAGTAGTTTCAGAGCGGAGACTGGCGCAGAGAGATAACACACAATACACATGCAAAGACATGATGCGCTTTACAAATTGCGAATTTTCATAGAACGCGTGGAAAAGTGAGGAGAACGTTTACGATGCCGCAATGTTGTTCATAAATCAGCTCAGTCGAATATTTCTAAAATCGCTGGTCATCGAAACAATCACCTTTTCACGATTACTGCGATTTGGAATAGAAGCTTCTAATGGCACATTTTGACACGTTCCAAACGGAATAGCAAACGTCATCCACAGTTCACGAGACCCTTAACGGCGATTTCACAGAAAAAGAACAACCCCCGCAGTAGACGTTGTGTATTTGTGAAATAAACGAGTCATTCATCTACAGGAATAAAGTGATTCGACCAGATGACAGTGAAAGACAAAGAATCACTTTCCCAGGTTACGCTTTGTTTGAGCAGAAGCAGGAATTAACTAAGTCGAGCCTCAGATTCAGCTTCGATCAATAGCTTTTCAGAAGGTCACCTCCACTTCCAATCGATGGTGGATTATATTCGCTGACCTGGTTGGAGAGTGTCTGCTAGCTTCAGTTGCTGTAGTTGATCGGTTGAGGGCGGCAAAGTCCCCTCCAACGGAGTCATATCCAGAAATGACAGTGGTCTGATCGCTAGGCAGCGCTATCGAGCCTCCCATTTGTATCTTCTGGTGCAGTAAGCGATCGGTCTGCGAGGGGTGTTGCAACAACTGCTGTTTATTGGCGATCATCTCAAAGAAGCGCCTCTTGTCCTCTGCTGACCCTCTGTGTCCACCTTAAAGCAGATCCGTCCTGCTCAGGTTACCGCAGAGTTTCGTTGCGTTCAAACCACTAATGTTCCAATGTGTTCCGAAATGGAGTGAGTGGGATGAATTATTATCTTTCACCATAAACATTTTTATAAAATGTTTATATGATTTTTTAACAATTAATGCAAGCTATATTCTCCATTTTTAAATGCAGTTGCGCAATAATTTATATATCAGTCTCACAAACCACAAAAATTTCTTGAGGTAACCAAATTATGGAACCAGACACCTCTAAAACCTTCTACAAGTATGTTCAACGAATCATGGGAACCATCCTGTGTTATGCACTCTAGGCTCGGTTTTTGTGCGCTTTGGCAAAATTACAATTAATAAAACACAATCTAGAATGCAGTGTCTGTTCATGTTTTTGTATCTATTTGTTTGCCTATTCGACAGCATAAATTCGGAGACCGCTGAAGCTAGAACTGTGAAAATTGGCTAGTCTGATTGGTGTGAGCCAAAATGCGCGTTGCGTCAGCCAAATAACACGCATTTCCACTTATTCCCCAGTTTGTTATGAAAAAGAACACTGCAAAATTGTTTTTCAAATTTTTGGTAAATGCGCCGAATGGAAACTCTGATCAATTGCTTCGTAACGATTCATTCACTAATATTTCAAAAGAACTGTTTTCATTTCACATTGCTTAATGATTGCTGCATTTAGTAAAACGAGGAAAACGGCATTATACCTCTGTGCGCTCTATGTCTCAAAATGGCCACATAGAACAGTTTTTGTTTATTTGCTATTCATTGGGATTCCTTATAAGTCAATAAGCTTGCTTCATTTAAGCAGATGAACGTAATTATAAGCTTCCCTCTTATGACTTACTCCAATTTGCACTAACTTTAATTCATAACGAGATAGTTACCATACAGCGCCGACGAATCAACGATAAAAGCATTGAGATTGCGGTTCGATTTGTTGAGCGGGCATGCATGAACAGAAACGCCGCTTAGAAAACTGAAGATTAAAATGAACGCGGCAAGTGGTTGAAACGATAATAATTCACCGCGTTAACCGCACCAGGAATCTACCTCTCAACAACGCTCTCCATATCTATTTTAATAAACTGCTCTTTTGTAACATTGCTTGAGGACGCCTCACTCTGTTCTACATAAAATGGAAAATATTGTCACTGACCGCCTACTGCTCTCATCGTTATCGTTGCAATTTGTTAGGTGACACTGAAAAAAAAAAAAGAACGGATATACACTACAAAAAAGCTCATACATTTAATTCAGAAAAGCTTCAACCTTTAGTGTGGAAAGTGATAGTAAAAATATCATTAGATCTACTAGCGCTAGAACATATTTTGTATTACATGAAAAAGTAACACAACAAACGACTGTATTGAGAATTACTTGAAAAATTCATCGTTTTGACTGAAAATTAAATAGAGTTTATCAAAAATCAAAAGAATATTGCAGTGAAAAAATCGTTCGTCATGAAACACATAGATATTACTGTTTCGAAAGTTCACCTGCTTTATTGAAAGCATTCTATACTCTTCAACATATAAACATCGCAATGCTTAAGAGGACGAGATTGACATTCGAGAGTATGCGTGTTCGCCTAGTTTCTTCTTTGAACCGCTCTCTTTGTCTAATTTCACTATTTCTACGGAGAACTGAATCCTACTGCGTGGCGTAGAGTACTAATCTGAATGTAACATTTGAGATAGCTTATTTCGTGCGATACATTTTGCGCGCTTTGACAAATTTGCACCTGCGAATCTCGCTACCGGCGGCGCCATGTCTTTTCGTTTATATATAGATAATAAACGTGTGTAGGTACTTACATATATGTATCTGTTCTACTGTTTTAACAGGAGGGACTATCGTAGTTAGAGGCGTGAAATTTGGTGAACGTAATACTCTTATAGGCCAGCTGCCTCTATGATAGTACATAGGCACACAGCCGTGAAATGTGGACACTAAAACGTGATCACAAATTAACACATTCAAGTTTTTCCATAGACCGTACAAACTGGTCGGGTTGACAGACAAGTGGAAAAAAAACGAGTTTTTATATATATTTCATTAATCTTGAGCATCTGCCCGATAAGATGATCAGATGGACGGAGCCGTCAAAGAGCAACTCGGGACACCCGTGATATTGCCGTTCGTTAGAGCGCTTCTGAAAACGCTCTTGGGCGTGAGCATCTGCTGCAAGAGGCCTTACTATCATCAAGGGAGAATTTCCGTTTTTGTCAGCGCTTCATCTAAAGGCTTCTACTCAAAAGGAGTTAGTATTCAAGCGATGAATTTAATCGCACTAAGAAATAATTTCGCAAAAACTCGCAAAAACTTTATCGACCTCAAAGAATCGAACCGAAAAAGGCATTTACAAGCGCTAATTCTTCACGTTTCGGAATAAAGTCGAGCACTTCTGTAGCATAAATCAACTACCACTTGTTCAATATACATGCGTCCACCATGTCGAATTTTACGATATATCGCTGTAGAGTTGGACAGCCTCAATTTGTATGGGTGAGATCGGTAGCGAAGAACAAAGGCGAAAATGCTTATTTCCTGAATTTCAACATTTCAATCACTAACGAATATTCATTCATCACGCTTACCGCTGTATCCTTCAACAGCCATGTATTCGGCGGCTTTTTGTGGCAGCGAAATATGTCCGATTCGATGAACGGTCATTTGAGGGCTACGGGCGTCGCACAATTTCATCTGTCGTGGAAGAGGAATCGGCTTTTCGAGTGTTTCAATAGTTAACGGCATACTGACGTCTAGTTTCCGCTCTACTTCCATATCCGCAAGCGTTTGGGTCGAATAGGGAACCGGACCGGGAGTTTTCTTGGGAACAGGGGGCAGATGTCGACCAGTTCGTCGTTGAGAATCCCTGAAACTAGACCTTTTTTTTTCACTGACAATTGCCAATTTTTTTTGTTTCACTTAAACGACCATTAACAAGAGTATCAAAAACAAGTGGATATAGGTGGGTTTTATTTGTCGCACTACCGAGCGAAAAAATTCGATGAATGTGAAAAGCACTGCTTTAAGTTTATATATTTCGATGTTCATGAAAAAATTTTCGAAAAGGACTAGCAAAAGAAACGGATGGAACAAATTTGTATAGAAATCTGCCTGTAAAATTTGTCTATACTGAGCTCTTCGAGAAGCATGCTTTAGCTTTTTTCGGGGCAATTGTCTGCTTATTGGCTTACGTTTGACGAGTTCTAGCTGGTTTACCGTACAATCGATGATAGAGCTATCAAAGAACTGTTTGCAATATCGTCAAATGAACAAAACTTACATTAAAAATCAATACAATGTTTTCGTTCAAAGAAAAAAAAATCATTTTACGACCACCCTACATCATCGAATGTGGTTGCCTTTTCGTAATTTTCATTGGCGAAAACAATGTTCCATTTCTACTTGAAGTTTTTAATGTATTAAAGCGTATGAAAATACTGACGAAAAGATGAAGTAACGGTGCTAACGAGTGAAAAAAAACTCGGAAAATAAAAGTTTTAAACAGTGAAAATATATTTATATATATATATATAAACGAAAAACCATTTTACGACACCCTACATCATCGAATGTGGTTGCCTTTTCGTAATTTTCATTGGCGAAAACAATGTTCCATTTCTACTTGAAGTTTTTAATGTATTAAAGCGTGTGAAAATACTGACGAAAAGATGGAGTAACGGTGCTAACGAGTGAAAAAAAAAACTTGGAAAATAAAAGTTTTAAACAGTGAAAATATATTTATATATATATATATATATAAACGAAAAAACATAGAAAATTTAACAGATTTTATTGGCATATAATATGAAAATGCGATGAATAAAACGAAGAAAACGTGAGCAGCGTAAAAGACTGCATTGTGCGAGCAGAATGCATTCAACAATATCTATTGGACAGACCGCTTCTCAGTTTTATTCTCTTCTTTCTTTGTTCTACATCTGAACGATTTTATGCGAGAGAAGAGCTTAGCGTACAACATCCTATGGGTTAATTGAATTTCAAATTAAGAACAAATTAGGCCTCATAAAGTTAATCGACCACAAAATGAGTTAGTTCTATGAAGTGAAAATATCAATACATGAGATTTATGAAAAGTTTGAGATATTCGATAAATTCGTTAACTTTTAGTACTAAATTCTCAGAAACGAACAAACAACGGTTGTATATTTGTGAGTACAAATTTCAAGAAGATATAGCTTAGAAATAAATTTGTTAAGGAAATATTTCGTTAGGCAATAAAATATTACCTATAAAGAGTGAATCGCTGCAAATCCTCATAATTTCCCTAAAAGACTGTTTACCATATCGAAATCGTTGAAGCGGATAACGAAAGAATTTCAGGAGATGGCAAAAATTCGTATGGTTACGATGTAATCTGTGGATAACGCTAGTAATTTATCATTAGATTTTGCGGTGAGTCAAGAGAATAAATTTTTTTTAAAAAAATTGCCGCACATTTTTTCTTCGGTTAGTTTTACACTTTCATCCTTTTGCTACTACAACAAACTGCAATCAAAGCAACGGATCAGAAAAAGAAAAAGCGTGCAAAATTCGATTCAACGTTCGACCGAGAAAACGTATATCGATCGACAACTGCAGAAAGATTGCAGCAAAACAAAATACCTTATGATAATCTTAGCGAATCGATGAAAACGCAACCATAACTATTCGATAAAGAAATGTAAATGAGTTTTTTTGCCTCCATAGAAGCTTCTATGTTATCACTCTATATTAGCATCAAATGGTGGAGCTAATTTGAGTGCCTCATCGCTCGAAATTTCCGATTTGAAGAACTCATTTCAATGAAAGCGTTCGCCTCAAAGCATCGAAATCAACAAGATGACTTTCGAGGATTCATGTCCATACGATATTCCTCATCTTGAGTCATTGTTTTATTATAATCGACTAAATCGTTGGGAGTAGCACTTAATATGAGATATGCATAGAGGTTTTGAAAACGACATTATTTCAGCCGCTTTCGATTTAAAAAAAAAACTCTTCGCTTCGTTCAAAGAGAGAGAAAAAAGTATCAGAGATGACATCATCGAATTCATCAGCGCTGTGGAATGAACGGAAAGGAAATAGCGCATTGGCAATAGCACTTAACAGGAGCTGTACATAAAGCACGCGCACATCGCGCGGCTGATTGCGTGTAGCCGTTGGTCACTGCTGTCAAATGGCGCATATTCCGCTTGTAATGCGCCTATAAAATCGTTTTAAGTCGGCCGCGCTGTGTGTTTGCACTCTCGAAAAGACACACTCTCTGATCATGTGTCTGACCTCATCACGCCCTATTGTGAAGTGAGGATATGGGCTCGCGGCGGTGATGTGCCACATTCGAACACATCCGTTCAACACACCATAAAAGATGTTAGCGCTTCACAAAACGCAAAACAATACGCCAAACGCATTGCCACACCAATAGACGATTTCCGCTGCAGAGCTCTTTCGCTAGCAGCCGAGCAGAACGCGTTCGCATAGATGCGTTTTAAAAACGCCACCAGTGAACAACGCGTTCTCAAAAAACTCCCTCAAGGCCCGAAGATTTACCGAACCGAAACAAGCCTCGAACAGCCGTCAAGCAGGGTTATGAAGGTGGAACGTTTACCTCGTAAAGAAACAAATAAAAAAGTACACATGAGAATGGATTGCGAAACGAAGGGAACAGATTGTGCCCCTACTATTACTATACGGTTTGCGGTTATTCCCTACATAAAGTATTCGTCTAGACAGCTTGAGGGAGCTTCGGATGATGCGCTTTCACATATTTCCGCTGCGGCAAAGATGTACAGCACTTTAACGCTCAAAACAGCTGCACTGGCGATGTGCAGCACTATAGCGAAAATTGTGCGGCAGCAGTTCTCATGCTTTAAAGCGCCTATATTTTAAACATAACACAAAAATGGTGCGGAAAATGGTAATTGCCACTTCGAAGCGTTAGCGACGTTACAGGGAACACGGCGACCGTTTATAATAGATTTGGTATTTAAAATCTTACCGCAGTAATTAGCATCGGACTGGCGCATATAGCTGTCGCCCGAAATGACTCAGCATCATGTATACCCTGCCAACTGGAATCGCTCATTTCTCAAGGCTCTCAAATTCACTGGCAGGTTGCGCACGTCACATCACTCTCATTTCGCAGTCATGCCTGCCACCGTATGAAAACCGGGCATGATCAACTGTCCATGTTTTTTAAAGTAATGAGCATGACATGAATCTTTCAATAACCGTGATCTCGAATATCGTACACATTTCGCCGCCGTTTCGAGACTCTGCGTGTGGTACAGCTCTCTTTACCTTGTACGGGTAGAATGCGTGAACGACTCTCAATGGCCGACATTCAAAACTTACTTAATATTCCATCAAAATAACAGCGCCAAAGTCCAACAAACAAAGAGTAGTGAAGAGAATCATTAAACTTCGCAATATAATACTGCTATTCTCCCATGGCCGATGAAACGGCGCTGAATACGGCGAAATAACATTTTCTTAGAATTCGCACGTATAAATCTTCAGCAATAAATGCTTAACGAAGAAACAAACAAATAAACAAACAGTCATACGAGTGAAGACATCGGACTGCACGCATACAACGCAATGCACAAATCAATCTACCCTCCAAAAACGATACAAAACAATGATCACATTCTAAAAATACGCAAACAACCAATGCAACTAAGACCGGTGGACATCCTTTTTCAGAATGAACATTTGCGAAAAAATTTCTGCGACACTGTCAGAATGTTTCTTCTAAGTGGAGGTGGTCCGATGCTAGGAAAAAACGATCTGAGAAAAGAAAGGAAGGAAGAATTAGATAGTGATGAAAGTCACTATTAAATTTATATTATAACAATTTGCAGGGTCACTATTGATCAGGTCAACAAAATACTCTAGCAGCTGCTGCAGCAAATGGGATAAAGACACATCTCATTTGCACAAGATGCACTGAAACGTGAAGGCGTATATGAAAGAGGGCCAGAATACATGAGGGACGAATGCCAACCATATATGCGCATGCCTTGCATTTGCAATTAATTACGCGCCCGGCTTTCTACGATCCATCAGATGCCCATTTATCTGAATAATAAGCAAATGAAAGAATCAGTTTTCTTATGATGATTTCGCCATTTAAGACAAGTGGAAGTTTTTTTTTTCAGCAAAAAGACGAAGAAGGCATAAAAATAGTTGAATTCTGAGCGAAAAATGATAGCGGAATTTCATTCTCCATGAATTCAGTCTTTCATGTTCTTAAAAAATTGGTTGTTAAATCACATCACAACAACGCCTTGTTTTTATAAGTATGTATGCACGCTTCTTTGTCTGTCCCTATAGCAGTTTTAGCAGAAAGACATGAGGAACAGCTGCTCCAGTTAGGGAAGTGGATTTCCATAAATACAATTCAATCCTATCACCACTTTCTGCGGGGAGCTTCAAATCGACTTATTAACTACCCGAAGAACGTAATAATGTTTGAATGGAGCGAAAATTTGCACGCAGGTTGCATTCTTTACTTTCCCATCTGTTAAGTTGAAGAAAAATGCATCGCTAGTAAAGAATTATAGCAGCGATAGGGTCTGTTGGAATATTGAACTTTCATTATTTGTGAATAGTTTATGAAGCCGGATAGTCCGATGAAAACTCTTTTCTAGATCTCCTGCCAGTCATTTCCAGCTTGAGAAGTTGCTGACTACTAGAGGGTTACTCTAGGCAAAGAGTTTTTGAATTCGCTTCGGTTTTGTAAGGAAAAGTTCATGTAAGGAAAATTAGATGCCGTTGCGCATTCGCCTTAAAAGGAGTACGAGAAGATTAAAAACGGTTCATGCAAAAATCAAAGCCATTTGTTGAACAAATACATCAAACGCTTCCATTTGCCAGTTGTCGTTTTTCGGAAGTAACCACTGCTTTAAGATGAGAAAAATAACCTAGAAAACTTCAGCAAAAGCGGCTTTCGTCAGTGGCCTGGCATCTTCTGTATGAGTTTCGACGAAAATCGAGTCAATAATTTCACTGTTCGAGGAGGGCCTAATCGAGCCCTTCACCGTTCATATGATGAAGATTTGGGCATAAACGATCCTAAGTTGTGCCTAAAAGACGCAATAACGTCATTTGAAAAAAAAAGGAAGTGAAGAATGCAAAAAGATTTTTAAAAGTTGCTAGTGACAGACTTTAAGCAAAACTCGCACTGAATCAAAGAATGGTCGAATAACCAGTAGAAGCTGGGCGACGATTTAATATAAGGCAGTTGTCGATTAACCATGATACTATAGTGCATTCTGATAAGAGTGCGCGAAACAGCTGCAAACAAAACTGTAAAGAAAGTAAGCGCCGCTGCTATTCTAAATTGTATTGTCAAAAGAATTTGTGCGGCAATTGTTCAACGATTTTTATCGAATTTTCTCAGTTGTGTGATAAAATGAAACAGAAAAACGCTTTTTACAAGCATCTCTAAGAGCTCCGATGGAAAATGCTTCGATTTTTCAACGCAGTTGCTCCCTTCATACAGAGGAACTTTAATGAATAACTGGAATTACGAAGTTAATTCGATTTTCTCACGTCAAGTAAATAAGGTGACAAAAAAAACGAATCTAACAATGAAAAAAAATAACGAATGAAATTCTTACAGATAACTTTTCGATACTTTTTGAGATTGCTAATCTTCTTATTAGAGTTCTTGCATCTAATACCTCCTAATTCACAATGTCATCCGATCGATTGCAACTCTAAGCACGATTGCTTCGATGTTTTAGAATGCCCTTCTAGCTGATTTTTATATTCAGTTAACTGTTTCTTAACTGAATATTCTTGATTCATTTTACTTGTTTCTGAATTATTTCAAACGTCGCGAAGGTGTTGTTCGCTTATCGTAGAAGTAAACAATTCAGTTTACTATTCAAGTGCTGAAAAATTCTCTACAATACTTTTGGCTAGAACTGTGATCAAATATAGGCCACTATTTATAACATTAAACAGGTATAGTGGAATCGTTAAGATGTTCGAAGTGGAACCGCTATAGCAGATAATAAAACCCTTTGCTATATGCTTATAACATTACTCTTATCATGTGTAGTTGTATTATCCAATAGGCTAAACAATTCCTCATTTTCAATGGATTCAGTAAATAATGTGTTCACTTAGACCCAAAGAAACAATGTTATAAACAAATTCAAAATATACATTGAAAAGATGTTTAAAAGGAGTGTTTATTGGGGAGTAGTGAAGTTGTAATGAGCGGACATACAATGATGCAGTCAGCATTCACCGCCTGCTCGATTTCGGACAGCCTTACTGCACGGCTCATTACGCTAGGTTACAACCCGTGCACATCTCTCGTCTTGCGCTATATTTCATTGTGCTTTTCATCCTCATCCCGCAGACTAAATCGCAAGCATTCAAAACATATTTTTCTCCAAATAACCTTTACATCTAACAGTTTTTAAAGTATCAAACATTTTTACCACAAGTCATAAATTTTCTTAGAGAAACAAAGAGTATTTTCTTTTGAAATGAAATCCTTTGCTAGATTTTTTTCATACGCATCTCGTTTAAATGACTCACATAAAAAAGAACTATTTCCAGACCACTACTAGTGAGCAACACAACAAATATGGTTACCTGTTTCTGTAAGATTTTCAACAATATCATCAAAATTTTAGGAACGTATATAACCGAACGATGAGAATTATAACCAAACAGCACTTCCCTCGGATCACTAAAAACAAATTAACTTTTTCGAGTGTATAGTAGATAGCGCTGAAAGGCAGCCGAACGCTTCTTTTAAAAAAGAGGATTCTGGTTAACGAAAAAACTTAAACCGAGATTTGTATAAGAAAAGAACAAATCTGTTTAGCGTTCACGAAATGAATAATGCACTAACATAGCACACAAGAACTAACTCTGCAATGGTAAATAAACATCTATCTCTTTTAACAATAAAGCGTTTCACCTAGGTAAACACTCGTAGCACTCTTCCGGAAGCGCAAATTCTTTCAAGCTTTTGCAGTCGTATCTTCGCCACTTCACCCTCCCACCTTTCGCCACCAACAAGAAAAAACTGCTCAAGAGAACGTATCGATATCAGTTTATACTAGTTCTATTAGATCAGTGAAAAAATATGGAGGAAAAGGTAACCGTTTAGCATTACAAAAAACACAATTACGCTCATAAAGGAAAGATTTATGACGGGGTATCTTAAATGAACGCGAATTTCATATGATTTACGGTTAGACGTTCCGTTTTGCATGCAGTAATTTGTGGATCGGCGTAGTGGAGCGGTGATAATCCAGAACGACTGGGGAAAGTATCGAATTTTGACATAACCCTGGAAAGCATGAAATGAAATTTCCAGGATTCCCAACTTCCGGTCGGCTGCATTTGTTTACATTCAGCCCACCAACCGAAAGAAATTATATTTTGACATTCCGTCCTCAAAAAAACATTTGCAGATTTATTGGCAATTTATCCATGAAAAGTAACACCCAGTGAACAGTAAAACTTTTGCTTCTTGATGTGGATATTTGTTGAAACACTGGCAGATTGAGGGCAATATACTGAATGATTTAAACGATACCCCTGTTCCTCTTCACTTTTTATGTGAAAAACTAAAGTAGCAAATGGTAATTGTAAATCCTTTTAAGTTCGATGCGGTCCTCTGAACAATCGAATGCAAATTTGAAGCGAAAAATAAAAATAAAAATTATGGGACAAAATTCCAAAACTCGTCTTTGTTTTTCTTCCATTCAATTACTTCACTGCGAAGACAAGCTGCATCGTTGACTGATTGCCTTCCATTCCGATGTTCGACGAGATTCGTTACGTTAACATACAATTTTGTTTTCCCTCAATCCTGCGTCTTTCCTCAATGGTGCTTTCCTTTATAACTGATATGACATCGCAGATAAGTCAAATGATACCGAGGATACGGTCAGAAATTGCTAGCAGGGAAGAAGTTAGGAGAAGAAGTGGAAAAATGCAAGTATCGCAAACCGTAAATGCGTGAATCAGATGCTTTTTAAGTAAGCAATGCATGGTTTAAAACGAATTGAAAAGAAAGTAGAAAATTTTGCTGTTATACTTTAGAGATATTTCGAAGCTCGCTAGAATCGACTCCTTCACCACCCAATATGCTCGTTATGGAAAGTGCCAAAATTCCAGTTCATTTTTTATGCCGCACAGTAAAACCATCAGAAGCGGGACGTAGCATTTCAACGAGACACTTATTATCATTTATGTTAGATGAGGGTGGCTTTTGAAAAAAAAAAACTTGCCGTCGTTAGGGAAGCAAATTTTTCTTTTCAATGCCCAACCCTTCGCGATTGCAACCAGTCATGGCAGCAAACCATAACTATTTAACACATTTGCAAGCCAAACATTAGTAACCGTTAAAAATTAAGAGGTAATAGGGAATGCTAAGGTTAACAAAAAAGTGGGAGTGTTTACCGGGTGGCTGGCACGATATATGTTTTGGCGATTCATCGCCACACAAACTGTCTCTCACGAATTTGTTAGGAATAATGGAAATTTCAATTTTTTCCTATTCGATTTCTCGGACAAATCTTTTATTAACTGGGTTTTCCATAATGCGACCGGTCGAATATAGAGCCGAGCCTGCACAAAATGCATATAAAATCTTTACCCTCCTTAAAAAAAAAAAACACCACTGCCCAAAAAACGCCGCACTGGTTTCGAATTGGCAATGGGAGTCAATCAAATTTCAAACAACTTCAGGTTTAGTTGCTGTTCACCTTAGAATAGCTTACATATCGATATACATGCGCATGCATATTAGCCGACGTGATGCGACTTGAAATTTGCTAACTTGCCAATGCACAAAATATGAAGTAATAAGAGTAACTGGAAGTAAAACTATCTGAATAGTCGAAAACGACCAAAACAGTCGGGAATAGGTGTTAGGCGCTTATCGATGGGCGGCAACAATACAGCAACAGTAAAGACATCATGAAGTTTTTTAATGATGGCGTACGAAATAGCTGCAAAAAAAAAGCAAAGATCATGATGCTGTGTGAAATTTCATTCGTAAAAGATTTATACTCGCATTCGCAGAGCGATTTTCATTAAGCGCTCGCAGCAGTGATAGAATTGAAGATGAAAGGTGTAAATGATGGCATGGCAACTTAACTCGTGGAACAACCGGTTTCATAAACAGACTGCAAAAGATGAGAATTCATATTTGCCTGATAAATAATACAGTGCGACCAATTATAAACTGCGAGCTTAGCGTGGATAGATGCCTAAGATTGTCCTCTCCACAGAGGTGATGAGTGAATGAAGAGTGGGCAGACAAGCCAAGTGAACACCTACAGCTAGTAAGGCTCCACAACTACAAATTACCATCATTGGCCCAGGAGTATGTAACATTTTATAACTTAATTAATGCAAGATTGTTACTCCCGGACCATCAGTGGTTTGGGAGTAAAAAATCCGGGAGCAACTGTCATATAAAAGGTAGATAAGGTAACAGTTAATATAAGAAAAACACACACCATTTATACATAAACATATAGAGAAGTAACCTCGACATGATGTGCTTTGCAAGCACACATTTCCGAGTGAACATAAAAACAATTATAGAATGGTCACCGCTTACCTCACAGATACTCGAGCCATTACTGCCATATGATAGGTAGATATTAAAGTAACATTTAATAAGAAGATAATCAACACCCGTCGCAAAGGCTTGCCATAAAGATATTTTTTTTTTTTTTTTTGAAGCTTTTCTGTGCTATCTGCTAGATGGTATAACAAAGAAACGCATTAAGACAGTAGTCAGGTAATGGTGACAGCATATGTGCTTGCTTGGTCAACGGAATAACTGCCACAAGCGTATTAAAGTTTGCAGCTGCCAGTGAGGCTAGATTTGACATAATCGCACAATACTCAACTTGTGCTATAAGATGTTGACAGCGGAACGGGTCTTTAGCGCAGTTTGAGCGCATCTTCACATCGCTCACTCGTTTACTTGAGCTAAAAAGAAAGTTTTCTTTCTAGCGTGAAAAGTAATCCTCTGCTATCGCAAAAATTTGCAAAACGCGCCATGGAACTGGCACGATTTGCATTTCGCTTGAAATAGTTCAATAAATGTCCGAAAATAAAATGAAGAATACTTAGCTATGCACAGAATATCTGCTCAGCTGCCGATCAAGTATAGCTTTGAACATGTATGGTGGTGAAAGAGCGTTTTGTTCGCTAGATCAGAACTGTTGGCGAACAGTTTTATTTTTTTGGTGTTTTCATGGTCGTTTATCGAAAAAACCATCAATTTTTCGATCAGAATTCACCTTTCAAACTTCCTTTAACGCACAATAAAATATGCGCAAATATTTCGCCTCCTAAAATTGAACTTGATGATAATTATTTTTGCCAGTATAAGACCAGCCGATTCACGTTAACATTTCCAGTGAGCCATAACTCATGCAGAAATTCATGAATGTTTGCCAGTTTTTGTTGACTAGTTCTCGCATTGCCACAGATTGTGCTTCACAAGTTCCAATGCTGAAGCTTTTCTACTCCATAAACTGGAGCTACCGAGTAGACGGACGCACACACACAGACGTACAGAGATATATTTACACCTACGTTGACAAGCACATAAACACGGATGGACATAGCGTGCTCATAAGGTGCTTTCACTGTGACCAAAAGCGCAAAAAAATCTACAGTTATTTGCATCGATCGTCCTTCGTGATGTTAACTGCGTTTTTTTTATCGCTCAGGAGCCTCGTTCGTGCCACGCCTGATGGAGCCATCTGGGGCGCGAGGGAGAAATTGAGTGAGAGTGGAGGGGGGATGTGGTGAAAAAATTTACAGTTTTTTCACAAAGCCGATTTATTACGAGATGAGTGCTAGATAAATGAGGACAGGCTATTTTTTTTCTACGCCTGCAGAGCTGCATTTTTGGTACCGAAATCCGTAGTCGTTTTTTGAACAAATCGAGAGGGTACTGTTTTTTTCGTAACGGTCAAGGCAATACGGATTCCAGTGGAACTGTGGACTGTGTGAATGAGAGGGGTTTTACTAGAGGTGACATGGTGGATGAACGGCTGTCACCTCGATTAAAAATCGTTTTAGAATCCGAGCATAGGCAACTCTGACTTTGTTCCGTAAGCCTACCGCACGTTCCCATGTGCACACACATAAACCGTCGGCTTATAATGCTCACCATTCCAAAACTGATGCGCATGTATTCAAAGGATACTTAAGGGTTTTGTATATTCCAAAAATGTGCAAAGTGCCCAAAGGGACGCCACCCCACGTTATTGCCAATCATAATGAGTTCAAGATAGGAGGCTTTATACTGTCAATGAGCATTTTAAACAAGCACAAATCTTTTCAAAACTTGCAAGCGGCCAAATGGGATATATATTCATGGATCGATTCGTTGATAAGTGTTTTGCATGTGATTATTGCTTTACATAACACAAAATGATCTAACGTCCCTCCGTCCTTTCTCGACGGCCTTCCTTACTATTCATTTGACAGCACCGCAGAGTGAACGCTACGTGAACACAGACGTTTGAAAAAGTTCGCATCTGTGCATAAAGCTTTTGAGTGTGTCAGCTTATTACCGATTAATACACGACGAATCCCACTCAACTCAAGACATTAGTTCAGGTCAGTATCGATTATTAAGTCTGGCATAGTGCCAACTGTTGAAAATGTTGCAAATTTAACTTCTAATAGAGCAAACTCTAAAAGTTCGAGTTTTTATTCTAATTAACTTTTACTCAAGCTTATCGATTTGAAAGATATTTCTGTGCTTTGACTGATCTGAAAAGTTGTGGATCTTGACTATTAGGATGTTGACATTACGTGGATTTTTGTATCGTTTAAGAATCTCCAACGATTAGTTCGGTGGTCGGCACAGTCTCGATAGTATACGAAATGTAAGCCACGCCTGATATCATAGCATAGTATGGTGGTAGAAACGGAGAAAACATTTGGTGATACAGTTTTGAGACAACCAGAGAGCTTTTTACGCTACGAGTTTGTGACATTTTGCTGATAGCCGATCATTAAAAGTTGGTATTAGAGTGATGCAACATTTGTACTATATAACAAGGTAGTTAATATGCGGTGAGTAGCAGTACTAGGAGCTCTGTAAGGTGGAACTATGTACTGTACAGAACTGCCATCTATTATGCAAAGGCGGATAGTGTATTATGTGTTGGTATTCTGTGATGAGGTACTAATACGATATATAACATGGCGCGAGTGGGGAAAGGGGGGTTGAGGGGGTGAGGAGGAGAAGATCGGAAAATTCAACTGACCAAAACACAAGCATAACGCATGGCAGGAAAAGAACACACTATATTTGAGCGCTTCAGAGCAATCCTTGCGCGCTGCATTCATTTACTCTGATTCAAAAATTCAAGGAAAAAGTTTTTTTTCGAAAAGCGTTTCGGTAGCGGTGGTCATCATGTGTGAGTTGTAATTTGCGAGCACTGTATTGTCTGTGTCAATGTTGTTGACGTGCAGAACAACACTTTTGGCCTGGTGGACTCTCACTCCCGTCCCTCCGGTGAAAGGCGGGAGCTCCAACCACTAGACCCCAACGGACATGATGATCCCAACCAAAGAGGCAACGATCCGTTCCTAAAGATTTTTTCTCAGAAATAATACCCTGCACACTTAACCCGGATTCGTATGGGGGATGGGAGGGGAGGTATTGTCTAATTCGCCAACAATTTGGCCTCATAGGAGCGTAGGAGGGAAATGGGATGGGGGAGAGGGGAAATTTTCTCTTTTCCCTTAGTAACGGCTTTACTCGTATACATATAT
>JPKZ01001766.1:0-13748 GCA_000803305.1 Toxocara canis
TTTTGTTGCGGCGGAAACGTGTTTTCTATGACTTGTTATTTCGACCAAAGTTCCCTTTTTATAGAATACCTTCGATCTGAGACAATCCTATGGTCGGATTACTGATACTTGTAGTACGAATGTCATTCCTACCGTAGGTCGTTTGCATATTATCCATTTCTTCCTCTGTTGAGTTATATAAGTCTGACTGAAATGTTTAGCTGAAATTTGGCTTGCCCGAATGAATTTCGTTCGATTTTCAAGGTGAAATTGGTCTTCATGTGTCCTCTGGATTTTGATAATCAACAAAATAGTGTTAAGCGATTTTTTCGTTTTTTGTGTTAAACTGTTAAATAGTGTTAAACCATCTTCAATCGTTTTCCTTGAAACAAATTGTCTTACATTTTGTCATCAACTGATGTGAATGTCTTAGTCCGCTACATTTCGTCCACTTTTCTTCGTAAATTTCATCCAATTCCCCCTCACCGTAAGAGATAAATCACTTTTTTTGTCTTTTATTCTCAATCGTCGATAAGTAAATGCCTACTTTAGCTCTATCCCATTTGTATTTCACGTTGGGTTGCAGATGGCAAGGTGACCGGAACGGTCATTCAAAACTTTGTTTTCTTCCCGCTTTTCATCCGCTCATCACATTTTCATCAAAAAAGTGTTTCAATATCGGGGTTTGGAAGACAACTACTGAGTGCGGATGTGTAAAGCTTAGACGTGATCGGGGAAAAATGTGGTAGTAATGTTGCGGAAAATGTTCAGTGAATGGTCGCCACATATGGAGTGTTTAAAACCAGAATCGAATAGCGTCTTTGCGAAATCTAATCAGTTATTGTTGCTAGAATACCACAACAAGGAAAGGATGTATAAGCGGCACTTTTCGCTATTCGTACCTTCTTTGCGGTTTTATTTTTGACAGCAAAAACAACGCATTCTCAAATACGAAATCGTTACTATAAGGTTTTCAGGGAGATTTTCGCATTGCGAAGGCGTGCTAACGAATATTTTCTTAAATTTAAAATTAAACCGAATTAAATTAAATTGATTAAATTAAATTGAATTAAATTAGATTGGATTAAATCAAATTGAAATTAAAAAATTAAATTGAACTGATTCGTCTGCTAACTTTGCAGCTCAGTGCAAAAGGAGGCTGATCGGTTTGAATTCACGTTTCCTGATTTTCAAAAATCTGCAAATGTTCTTTCGATATCAGTTGAACGACGGGTCATCACTTTGCTAGTTAACTATGTGTGGAAATTGTCCTATACTGAAGTATCTTTTCTACTTTCTTGTGGTGTTTGAACTAGCGGATGCTGAATTTTGAAGCCAACCAGTTTTTTTTGACGATGTGAACTTTGGATTCCTTGGCTTGCTAGGGAGATAACCCTATATATCTCGGTTTCTTCACCACTTGAGGCTGCGTCCTGTGGGAACCATTGTTGATTGGACAACACCGAAGACAGCGGCGGTGAACGGTTCTATGACGTTTTGTTTCTCGACTTTCCTGCCAGAGGCTCCATCTCTATCGTTTATAGCTTCGCCAATAGGTATGCTGCCGAAATCGTTCCCTCCGGTACACTAATCGGAAGGTCGTTGCTCTACTGAAAGTGGGACTACCAATAGGCTATAGTGCACTGGTGCGTTGCGCGATGAATTGTAAATATTTTTTATTTCCTTCTCTTCTGTAGGCAAGCTGCAAAAAGAGTACAGAGGATGTAATAGTCATACTCGCGTACTTGTTCAGGCATCTGGCATATTTGTTGATGCCAATTATAGCTGAATTGAGGCGATGAGTGCACAGAAAGAGATAGATGGTTGCGTCGCGTTTGTGGGAGGGTTGTTGTGTTGCGTTCCGATGATTAGATGCAATTTTACGGCTTCCAAAGATGGCAAAATGTAGCCTGAATGAGCGTTGTGAGCAAGCGATACACATATATCGCCACTGGTCACTTTCATGACGCTAACACGGCAGCCGACTGACTGCATCAAGCTCAACGCATATAAAAATCTGCTAATGAGCGCCTCTCGTATCTCAAATTATTCACTCGCTTATACATCCATATCTTTTCGCTATCATTGTTGTTGTCGCTGTTGTTGTTATTGTTGTTGTTGCCTTTCTTCATCAAGTTCATTGCCCATTTTTAAGAGTTTCTCTTGAAAACCGTTTAGAATGAAATAAACCGCACCCTAGATATTAAAATATGGTTAACGTGCACCAAAGGCGTTCGAGAATGTGTTTTTGCCACTGCGCGCATTTGGACAGCCGTTTTCATAAAGTGCCTAAAAACAACGAAGGGGGTGTAATAACGCATTTGTATTTCGACTCGATCGGTCGACAACGCATTTCGGTGCAGCTAGAAATTCATCTTTGCTCGCCTTCACAAATGTTCCTGGCCTATTCTCAGTTATTAAATACTGTTGAATGTGCAGGTTGTACAGAATATCAGATGTTTACAGCTAATACAACACGTCTGAAAACTAATATGTGCCTTTGGTTTATTTTGTACGCGTCGTAGGCCACCGAAAACATTAGGCTGATAAAGCGATGTTTAACTGTCCTACGCTATTCTCGGCCAACCAACCAACCGAATTACAATTCTAATTTGAAATAAGACCAATTGTTCTATTTAGCAATTAGCACTTAAGAAAGCTTTTTATTAAACGATCGAATAAATTCCAATCAACATGCAAATTTTGCTACCGCAGCTGTCAACTGAGCGAACGTCGATTTCCTTTGTAAATTGGTTTGCTTGGCAACTGTGAAAGCTAGGTACATATGCAAAGAAGCCGATTCCCTGGACTGTAATTTGCGTTCTGGTTTAGGAAGTTTTTTTGTGTTCAATCTCAAGGTTTTCAGGCAACGTTTTCGAAACATTCAAGAAACATTACCGAAATTAGGTTTCAATCCATGAGTCTTGAAATTTCTGTTTTTTTTTTTAAATTTCAGATATGGTTTTGATAGAAATTTTCTGGTGTAGCTCTAATGCACGCATATAGATACGGGCAGGTAAGATGCAGCCATAATGCACTTTGTAAATATGGGCATAATACAAAGATCAACCGATCGTCAATACCCACACGGATTTGTAGTTGGAAACATATAGATCAGAAAGGAAGTACTCATGCATACTCGCGTAACTTTTAGGAAATGAGATTACCCATACTAACTGTTTAGCTTTAGGGTCGTCAATCTATGTGACGATATGCATAGTGGTTGGTAGCATGGAACTTGAAAAGGCTCTTTTTGTAATGCAGATGTTACAACTTAGTTTTTGATCTGTGCACATTGGTGCCTACAATGTATCTGAGGGCTACTCTTTATTGCTGCCTGCATCCTTTGACAATTTTTTAAAACTTGTTTTACGCAGCTGATTGTTTTAACTAGTAATTTCTCGTTTTGCCTAATACTCTTAAATCGATTCATGTTTTATCGTGCGCTGCATTTCCAAACTTAGTAATAGAATTTTTTTCAGCTTTCGCGCGTTATATATATATATACATATATATATATAACTATATATTAGTTATAATAGTTATATACATATTAGTTGGGCGGGCAGTAGCCCAGTGGTAGAGTTCCCGCTTCGTATGCGGGAAGATCTGGGTTTCTATTCCCGGCTGCTTACCCGACGGATCGCCAGCAGGCTGACCACCAGGCGTTCCGAAACTGGTCAAAAGAATCATGCATGGGCATGGTTGTCAGCTGCATCGATACAGGAATCGATGAAATTACAGCTGTCTTTGCATCGCTTTGCATATATACTAGTTACTTCATTGCATATCATAGTTAGCGGTGTTCCATTTTGCGCATTGTTTAGTTCTGCAATTTGATGTCTGACTTGACGCCGACTGCGCTGAAATACTTTTTTCAATGAAAGGGATCAACCTTCTTCGAAAGCTTGGCATTTTGAGTTCTTAAGGCTTCTGATTTGTTCTTAAGGCTTCTGAGCGTCCGCTGTGCAGTTTTATAGCGCTTACTATTGTCAACGATTTTGGCTATAAGTGTAATGCTAAATGTGGTAAGCATGCGTGAAGTTATTTAGTCAGCATAGCTCAGTCCAGAAAAACGAAACCTTTTGCACCGTTTCATTCCACCAGAAGTAGAAATGTTCTTTAGTTTAATAGGAACATCTTGACATGGTCTAGTTAAGCTGAAGATAAACATATGTTAGATTTTCGATGAAACACCATAAAAATTAAGTGTCCAGATTTCCATATATCTGCCGAGTAGCTGTAATACCCTTCGGATAACGGCGTTCAAATAGCACCAGTACGGGTGGCTGGCACGTTCCGGCTGAGATGACAAATTACGTAACAAGTGCCGATCGTTGTTATGACCCCCCGTTCGACGATTTTACGCAGATATCCATCCAATGGTTTGCTCACTGTGTTCTAATAAACTCTCTATCATCTGTTTTGCAACCCTCTACCATTAGTTTAACAGCTTTCTATCAAATTGTTGCCGCTCTTTACCATCCAAGTTTAAACGGTGTCAGTAGTCGGTTTAACTGCTCTCAACGGGCTACAGCTAGTAATCAATATCAAAATATTAGTTGACGGCTGTTGCAAACATATAGCTGCCATCAATTATTCTTTGCCTCTCGTAGTTGTCGTTGGAATTTGCTTCAGTGAATCACGGTGGGAATTGGGGCACCGATGAGCCATAGAACATGATATCCTCATCAAATTTTGCACGAAGTCCACGTTCGCCATAGTGATGGGGCCAGAGTTTCATTTACGTAAAGCAGCAGAAGGTCTTCGAATCAAACAAAGCACTATAATCACCTGCAGTAACTATGTCATCCGGATATCTATGTCATCCGAGGACTACTAGGACGAGTGGAGCATTAAGTAAACAGGTAAACAAACATTAAGTAAACAAGTAAGCTGGTAAGATGAGTTGTTATGTCGGCCACCTCCTTTTCATTGTATCTCCGATGTTCGATTAGTGTTGATAAAGGTTTAGAGAGTTTTTAAGAACGTTTCCGAAAAATTTGTCGATTGGCCTAGATTATGGCAGAAAAATAAAGTATTTACTCGCAACAAAATGAGGAAGACGAAAGGCTTTTCTCGATTTATTTAGCACCACAATTAACATAGTATTGCGAGAAAGGCTCGAAACGCGAGAGGAGTAGTTTTTAATCAAATATGCTCTGGACGAACCCAATCCACACACATACACACACACATCCATACACTTTTCGTCTTCTTTCTTCTCTCAGCTAGCTGGTCGCCTCATCCATTCATGCTAGCATCTTTTGTTGACGTAAAGCATAGTGTGCTTGTTACGCCAATCCCACTAAATCGGCATCCAGCACTCTATTACAGCAAACTATTATGGCGCGCCAACAGAATACATTTCAGTCTATAAGCAAAAAAAATTGACGAATTCGGTTGAATTTTTTTTCAGTTTTTTTCTCTCACCATTCATCGTAAGATATGATGAAAACCTTTATTCGTTAGATAGCTGGGTAGCGATTCGATGCAACCAGATTTCCGGAGTTAAAGAAGGGAGCTACTGACGGATATTAATAAATGCAAGGTTTTCATTCCACTCCAATTATCGTCATTAATTAAAATTTGCTAATTAATCGATTTTATATGCGGCTATTCCATTCTTTTTTAGATCTCTACCCATAGACTTGATGACTGGAAGGAACACTGATATGTAGTTCACCTAGAAATCGCAGCTCTGGTAACACCCATTTCTATGTTCAGTTTTTGAGTGGTTTTTTCATTAGATAATTGCTTCATATTGATGAAGAAAATTGTCGATCGTTGTACGAATATTGTAAGACCCTTGATAATTGACCTGTCGATAACGGTTATAGTGCTTCGGCTCCTAGGAGAATTATGAGTTTCCTGAAACCCGCAGCTTACCAGACTCATTCATGACGTTTGCACCTGAATGTGAGGGAGTAGGAAGGAGGAGGGGAGGATGATGGGATGTGGGAATGTAAGTCCTAAGTTGGGCGGATAAGCCAAAAAATGGCCAAGATAAAAATATTTGCTACGTTTTTATCATTTAAGGGGTAAGCTGAATCAAATGAGCATATCAGTGCTAATGACATGCTTAATAATTTCCCCTTAACTAACCCCTTATGCGTCCGCAAGAAAGTCTCTTCTTCGTTCTCATTTTTTCATTTGACCGGAGGTCAATGAATGGCGTATTTGAGCAATCAAAATGCTTAACATACTAGCTACTCGAAATTCCTTGTTAGTGATCGAAAATGCTAATTTATGGCCAAGATAAAAATATTTGCTACGTTTTTACCATTTAAGGGGTAAGCTGAATCAAATGAGCATATCAGTGGTAATGACATGCTTAATAATTTCCCCTTAACTAACCCCTTATGCGTCCGCAAGAAAGTCATCAATATCAATTTTCACATTGTGTAGTCGAAACATCAACAAAAAAAATGTTAACCCAGTAGCAATAGTTCAAAACATGGCTGTATATGGAGCAATGTGCTGAAAATGTTGTTGCGTTGACGATCCATTTATGTGCACAACCCTCCAACGAGATCGACGAAAGGTGGAAATTTTTTAATAAGGAGATTTTTGAAACTTCTAAATTGGCTATTAGCGAAAGCTATTCACTTCTTATTCATGTTGGTATAAACAAATGAACTTCCTCACCTGTAGTGACTACTACCTTAAGATATTATGGAGATATTATTCTCGTAGGGCAAAGATTAAAAAAAAAGGAAAAATTTCACTAAAGGATCCACATTTGTAGCAGAATAAACTGAAAGTGTATTTAACAGCAATTGGCGTTCAAAGTTAAACATCTTAGCAAAACAACACGGTAAGAGGAATGATCACTTGTTGTTTCAAATATTTCAGATTGTTACTTGAAGGAATTTCACCTTAAAACAAAAAGTGCTTTGTAATGACCATGGTGAGCATGGATTGTTGCAGGAGTAAGGGTATAAATGTTATTCACGTTTTTCTTTCTTTCTAATGCTTGCCGCTCAGATATATGATGGAAGATGACTAAGCCTTGTTAGCTTTACTTCCTTATCGAAGAAGGTAAAACCTTTGTCTAATATTAATTAACACTTCATTTAACGTTCGCTTATTTACCCAATCATAGCGTAAGCATTGAATGCTAACCAACTGCCTGTAATTGCTGTTTTGCGTTCGAAATCGATATGGAAATTGGAAAACATCCAGACGGGATATGCTGACTGCTTCTGGACACCATACCGCTGTCCTTTGTCCTTTGGGGAAACATTATCGTCGAACGCAGTGGTGCGTCCCTCTCGCCGTCCTCTCAGCTCTTCTATGAGATCATCATTGTTCCTAAGCTGAGGAATCGAGCAATAAGCCGCTTTCGTTTATCAACGTTGAAGCCGCGGTTGAGGTAAACAGTGCTTGCGCGAGGTTTTATGATAGTGTTCATCCCAGATTGCAGTTCGTTCTAAGAGGTTCTCTTTTCGAGCAGCAACCCGCTTTATGTGGCGAATGGAACGTCTACTGGACTTTTAGCTTCTACATGTCTCTTTTTGTGGTCTATCTGATCTCCTGTGATAAGCAAACTTCAACTGCTAAGAAGAGTGGCCCTTTACCATCCTTTTACACTGTGCAAGGTCACTGTGGACGTGAGAGAGGTCCGCTCTATCAAATTGATGAGAAAGTCGTACCTCTTCAGAAATCAACGGAGGAAAGACGTAAAATATCTCTGTTTGTTCTTACTGATTTAGAAATGCTTTAGTAAAACCTTGAAAGAACTTGAAATGTATACTGTCAGCAATTTCCTACGAGTATTTTGGCTTTGCCAACTGTTAATAAGGTCGACCGAAACCTTCGTTTTGCTTAAGGACTCCAACTTTAAAATCAGAAATGCATTTGCATTTCACCTTTTGCGGTTGTAAATTCTGGATTATTGGTTGTTTATATGAGGCAAAATAAAACCTGTTGTGTTCAAGCCCTCTTCCACATGATGAAATCTTGTTCACAACAGCTGCATGCGCTTTGTCGAGGCAGATTCTTCGACCCTGGAGAGCTAGTTGATATCTGTTCAAGTTCGTGAAACTGGCCGGCTGTAATGATTTCATTTTTTTACTCAACCAAAAAGTTCGGTAAGGAGGATCACGCACACACACGGATATGAATCATCCAGTGCCTTAGGGCATCGTCCCCCACCGTCGACGGAACAAACCCTTTTTTGTACATTCGTAGATCAATGACAACTTCATTTGCATTAAGCATATCGAAAGCAATGGTGTTAGAACTATGGGATTTTGTCCGATATAACAGTCAATCGCGCACATGATTCTTTGCTTTCTTATCAACCAATTCTTTTCAAAACTTGCACCCTTTGTGCCCTTCGTAAAGTATTTCGTCCTTTTCAAACTCGAATCACATAAGCAAGCGTAAGCTTCGACTTGCGCAACGCCGAAAAATGTGCGAGAATCGCGAACGATGTCCGTCAATCAGAGAGTTTAGTGAGCGAAAAAAAGCCTCTTTTGAGCATCGGCTATTGAGCACATATTGCGATGCGTGAAAATAGTATGTTAGCGTTTCCGCATGCCATATTTGTAGTTGTTCTTTTCAACATAATGATGTTCCTAAAAGCTGAGCGCCTATTCGCTTCTTGTTCAGAGTAGTATCCTTGTTTTAAAATGTTGCTTTAGGACCGACCCGATCGTTCTTCTTGCCTCTATCCTCTATCTGGCTGCCTTCTCCAGTCGTTCTCTTCTGCAGTTTATTCTAATCCATTTGTGGCTAAGTAGTCTTTGTGGCCAAGTAGTATTGTCGTTTTTTGTTTTCAATTTAACCATCTGAAATGAGACAGTCTAAAAACAGCCTCTTTTGAGCATCGGCTATTGAGCACATATTGCGATGCGTGAAAATAGTATGTTAGCGTTTCCGCATGCCATATTTGTAGTTGTTCTTTTCAACATAATGATGTTCATAAAAGCTGAGCGCCTATTCGCTTCTTGTTCAGCGTAGTATCCTTGTTTTAAAATGTTGCTTTAGGACCGACCCGATCGTTCTTCTTGCCTCTATCCTCTATCTGGCTGCCTTCTCCAGTCGTTCTCTTCTGCAGTTTATTCTAATCCATTTGTGGCTAAGTAGTCTTTGTGGCCAAGTAGTATTGTCGTTTTTTGTTTTCAATTTAACCATCTGAAATGAGACAGTCTAAAAACACTACTTTTGCTAAATTTTTTAAATTATCAGTGGCCCATATATCCATAAATGCAGAAAGTACAGCTTCTTAGCATGGGCATTATACTCTAACCTAACTGAGCTCAATTGTTTTGCATAGGAGTTGGATGTATTGGAACAGGGTTCCAAAGCGATCTTTTAAATTCAACTGGAAGCGCTAGACATTTCACCTTTAAAACTTTGACACCGCAACTCTGGATTTTTTTTCTTCATCGAGCGAAGTCTGCAGAGAATAAATTTGGTAAAATGAGAATGGTTTACTGCAGTTATACAGTGCTCCTACAAGTATGACCCGTGTAAATAGCCAAAGTTCAATACTGGTCGACAGGGGATTTCTCTGGTGAAGAACATCACCAGTACTATAAATTAGCCAAAGTTCAAAGTATTACAAATTATCACCAGTAAAAAAAAACATTCCGCTCTTACATTATATAATTTAATATACGGGTGAATGTACCAATCCAAATAGGTATTTTTAGGCATATGGGAATTTTCATCTGAAAAATTCGGGAAATTTTTCGAACAACCCGGCTGAATATCCCGGCAAGATTTTCTTCTCGTTATGCGTAGCAAGCAGAAACGTTACCACTTTTCATCGAAAAACCTTTTCATCCATTTCTTCCCTCAACGATTTCCCACACAAAAATAAAATCATTTTAAGCACGTAAAAAAAACGCTTGGTACAAGGAGTTAGTACTATTCCTTTCGTGGAAATAGCCGATAAAAACTGCCGCCGACTCGGATATTGTAAAGCCAAACGAATAAGCATTAGCGTTACGAGGTGCTTTTCGTGCACTCAGAGTGTTGTCTTCTAAATCAGCGCCTTTAAATGACCCATTATGTGCACATCTTACACTGAAAGAGAGTCAACCTTTTTTCTCTCTCCTTGGTCCCATTTTGAGGAGTACGTCTTTGCCCCTGAATCATCGATGTTCCCGTAAAATTAATACCTGAGTTTACGAGATTTGTCTTGTATGTATTGATCTCAAAATTTCAGTTTTAGCGGAAATGTTTTAAAGTATGCTTTTGAAATTTCTGAAGGTTTCTTTGATGTATGCTTCGGACTGTTCTTGTTTTTTATGGAATGTGTGCGAGGATCCCGACGCCATGAAACAGCTCCATATTAAGTATGGAGAGCGCCGACCTTTGAAAACAAGACAGCAGAGGTCGGAATATTATTTAATTTTCGGATATTCTGTGTCCTGGTATGTCGATAATAGAGAATATTTGGTAAAGTTGAGGGCAAATATTGCTGGGAAGTGCAGTTGTAAGGAACACAAGACGGTTTACCGATCACTAACTTATAAAAGACTTCGCTACCTTCTGAGGAAAGCATATTTCCTAAAAGGATTTTTAAAATTAATCTATGAATAGTTCAGCAAATCTTCTCGAATAAATCCAGTTGAGCTTCCTTTTTCGTTCAGTGTCAGGAGGAAGCGGGCTGCGTTCAAGGAACGAGCTCAGTTCAGTGAAGGAGCTCCATTCGAAAAATTGTGCCATGTGCGAAAGCAACGTTCAATTCAGCTGGAGGGTTTTATTTTCCTCGACATATTCGGATGGGGCTCCATTTGGGAAAATATACTCGAGACGATTTGAGAGTCCAGTCATATCCTTATAGGAATAATGAGAGATGCGTTTGGCATTTCTTGCAAATGTTGGTTCTATGCACTAAAACATGGGGAGAGGAGCTGCGATTTCCATTGAAGAGGAAATGGGGAAACAGGAAGTGGATGCGTGCCACTATATAGCTGTTGGACTGCTAGTGAACGTCCAATGAAAATCTCCGTCTAGAAGCTGCACCTCCGCATTGCTCTATGCACATCGATCCTGTTGTGGAGCACGGATGTTGGGAGATCCCAAACGTGCAGCAAAATCATCCATCGCGAGTCCGCATAGACCACCGAATCAGCATTTTAATGTGATCATTATATCTTCTAGATTGCTAAAGTTCGACTACACGTTTAACAGGTATGTTTTTTCGCTTGAGAGATCATAAACGCACCAGAAAGTGACTTAGATTACGGTTGCATAAAATGATTTCAAAGTTTTCTCGCCGCTTCGAGTTCACACTCGTTTTGCCGCTTAGTTAGGATATAGTTGAAGAAGTATTAGTATCACTGCAACTACATTGGTGAAAAAATTCCTAAATTGCTCTAGCTGCACTATAGAGCCATAAAGCTGCCTTACAAAAAGCACTTCGCGTTTTTGTCAGTCGCCAACTGCGCCCACACAAATGATCATTATCCAATATGATGGCTTCTATGGTTCCACGAAAATTATTTCTACAAAATACTTGCCCAATCGTGCCATCGAATTGGGCTGAAGTGCGAGATAGACCAAAACTTTTTGTTCCGCTTTTCGAGGCTGCATGGACTTGCAAGCTTCTTTATATCTGCTGTCACACTATACAGTCGTGCCGATAAGTTTCTGCAGCTGTCTATGCGATTAACTGTTCTCCTGCAGTTGTCCCCAGTGCAACATTTTGATCTAGCTGTTGT
This sequence comes from Toxocara canis, assembly GCA_000803305.1. Taxonomy (NCBI): domain Eukaryota; kingdom Metazoa; phylum Nematoda; class Chromadorea; order Rhabditida; family Toxocaridae; genus Toxocara; species Toxocara canis. Next base: position 11,661 of record JPKZ01001766.1, read on the forward strand.
AAATCCTCCTGTTTGTTTCTCTGAACACTCCATCGAAACTAATTGATTATAAAAGGGATTTCCTTTGCCACCTCGTTTCGTATTTTTCTCTTTCCTCTATGTGCTTTAGCATCTGTTCCACGCTTGGATCTGTTACGGAAGTTTAGAATATGAGGAACGTTACAACCTTCGTTAAACGAACTTTTCATCTACGGAGCTTACGAAGGTCGAAGTCACACTGTGACAGGAATAATTGCCTACCTGAAACATCCGGCCAAGACAACTTTTCCTGTCATCTTCAACTGACGTATTTGGGGATAGTATAGTGGCCCGTATACCGCAATATTTGCAGATCTTGACAGTGTACGTTCTTGTTGTGAGCGAAATTTGTCGCAAACGTTTATATTTTTCAGTCATTTTTATCAATTGTTCCGTTCCAGTGGTAATTTTGACCAGTTAAACTGTATAAATCCGGATAGAAGCTCTGCTTAACGGAAGCTTCTTATCAGTCGAAACTCCCTCCTTCCCCATCCAATTCCTCAATTCTGCGTCACTTCTTCTAAACCTAAGCATTTTAAAGGTACCTGGTATGAGCTAAAAATTCACCCTCGGTAGTAATATTGTCAAAAGAAAAAAAACAAATTTTATTGAATTCGATTGTGTTGGAATACAAACTTTATTAATCCTGGTACTTCCATTGTAGCCTGTATTACAGTTTTAAGCAGCAACTCTAAACCGTGTTTTTGTAGTTTATTTGTGTACAATTTGCTTCCTCCTTTGGTTAGCTGTATAAAGAATCCGAAATCATAACACTCAAAAATGTCTCGTTTATTTCCTCCACCATTTATTATTCTTATAAATTCAGTTTTCTCATCCGTTATGAAATGATTTTCTTATCAGCTTTTCTTATCTATTATCACATTGATGATCCTTCGCACTTCCAAAGGTTTCAATTTAATAGGGATTACACAGGTCATCCTTTTATGGCATTTTTTAAAAAGAAAGGTGTTCTGTATAAGTGACAATGCTCTTGCATTCTTAATGGTCCTCCAAGTTTGTCCTTAGACTACGACCGTTGTAAATGCCTTTATGCTTTACATCATAAGGCATAACGGAATAGAATCATTTCGACAGTGGCAAACGACGACGTTTCCATGTCAGTGTGTGCAATTTAAATCGCGCATAAATTTCGGCTATCAGCCGAGAATATTTCATTTCAGGCAACCCACTCGTGTTTAAATTGCACCGAATGACGCACAACTGCGGCTGTGATATGGCAGTAATCTATGCATGACAACTCCTGTATGCAAGCGTATAGTATGATCATTTCGCTAAGCAATTAAAATCGCATTTGTGTTTCACATCACTAAACCATTTGACGTACGTGTATCCATAAAAAGTTTATTGAATAGGTATATACGGTGGTTTTAAATAACGCTTTTCGTGTTATTTCTTCTAATCGCTGTTGTTAGCCTCTTTAGGTGATCGCACTGAAATATTGTCGTACGCTCGTTTCTGTTTGGTAAACGAGCTTATTTGCGTGAAAATATTGCATGCAATTTCTTGTCGTTTAAAAACTGTGATAGCCCACTCGCCTTGATGCATCGCGTTACAAATATTTCGCCGAAAAAAATAAGGAAAATTCAAGCACTTATTAAATAAAAGAAATGGAAAAAATTTTATTTCGATAAGTAACATCAATGTTTTCGTGCAGCAACCACTAATTTGCTTAAAATTTATCTTCGTCTTCTACTATTCCAGTGTAGAATTTTTCGTGTTTATTTTTATGGCATTTACAAGCTTCCCTAATGTAAAGCAGTCATAACAGCATGATAGTTTCCGTTATATAAATGATGAGCAACAAAAAGACTAAGTTGCGCGATTGCCCGATTCTTTTCTCTACTGGTACACCTGTGGATCGCTATACTTTCCAAAAATTCTGCTTCTTTTGCGTAACAATTCACCCACAGGAACAATAATCTTTTGGTGGGTAACTTGTGTGTCATCTGAGGTGTAGAAATAAGGAAGGGTTGTGCATGGGTGATTCTCATCTTTGGAAATATGCGTAGATGAGCGACACCACCAAACATGCTACCGATAACGGCTGGA
>JPKZ01001768.1:0-13479 GCA_000803305.1 Toxocara canis
AATTAGTTAAACCACAGCTTCAAGTTTTTAAAATTTTATTTCTATTTCGCACCGTTTTTGATATTACATTTGATATTCGAGAGGCTGCAGCAATTTCTACTTCCATATGGCCCAAATTATTCAACTGTTAGCGCATACAACTCAATAAACGAGCCTACTGACCCTTGAACACTGTTACTCCGATTCTGCTCGTCTCCACTATCAGCTGGCGATTGCGCAAGCGTCGTCTGAAAAAAAGCCACCCAAAAAAAAACATGAGAAAAGAAGTAGAAAGATCTTGGACTTGAACGACTACGCCTACCATGTCCTACCACCAAGCAAGTTAAGTACGAGTTTTCGTTTGGGATGAACAAATGTAATATCCTAGAAATTCAGGAAATTTTTAAAATTGCAATAAACGGAAACTGTGAATGGCAAAGTTCTAAAGACTCATTTAATGCCGCAACACTCCAAATAAGTTCAAACAGCTATGTTCTGTTACATCTCTTTGCTAAAAACTATCCTAGCCTACTAATGAGGAGGAAAGCGCTTATGCCATGAACAAACAAATAATGTGACGGTATTTGAGCGGCTGCCCCTCCCCTCGCCCTCATCAATGTAACTAGCGGTGCCGATGGTGGATGGTGACAACTGCAGGAACTTAATGAGCGCAACGAGCCATTCTGTGGAAGAAATTAATCTCTACTGCCAAGACTCCTCACCCCCATGTGATAGGTTGGAGGAAAAGGAATATCTAGAGATCATTTGTGATCGCTGCCAATATTTCCTTATACATGCAAAAGCAAGTCAACTATTGGACCATGACAACTACAGTAAAAACCGCTGAAGTTCCCCAGTAACATAAATAAGTTTCAGCGGTTAGGAAAAGAGGAGTGACAACACGTATGTAACCTGGATAAATCACCTTTTTTTTTTTTAGAAAATGGGAGAATTTAAATTCAACCATTTTTAGAAAATGGGAGAATTTAAATTCAACCAAGCCAGCATCGCCTTCTTGTTTTGCACGCAAAATCGTCGTAGCCTTCTCGACTATTGCGATGATTGTATCCAAGTAATCCCGCTGCTCCGCAGTCTTCAAGAACTGCAAGCATGGGTATTGCGGGTCTCTCAACTGCTTCAGTAGAGGCAGCATCTGGAAAAATAACTCGTCAGCCAACAACATCACAGCGCTAAAAACCGCGAAAACGCATTTAAGATACTTTGACTTCAATCCACTCGGACTGAACGCACCATGAATGGGCACTCCCCATCTCCTCCCTCCATCCTTTCATAAGGATTAAAGGAAGCGATTGCAGCCTCGAGAAAATTAGAGACTTGAAGGACTCGAAGAAAACTTTGAAGCAAAAAGAGCCAGTCTGTGCACGTTTTTACAGAGTGACTGTGGCACTGATTTTGGAAACTGTGGCACAGATTACTGAGATTTTGGAAGCGCGCGATATCTCCCGATAAATAAATGGCGAGCTGCCCATATATCATACTGGCGTTTGCTATACCTGTTTTAATCCTACTGCAGTACATTTCGTTGGGAATTTACAAGAAGGAAGAACACGAAGAATATCAGCTCCATAAGACTATCCTTGGAGCATTCCTCTTCTTGAACGCTCTCCCCAGACGACAACTGTACAGCCTTACTCTTGCTGATTTATTCTTATGGACTCCTTTTTCTTATGGACACCTTTTTCTTATGGATTGGACTGTTCACTCGTACGACAGCACATATCGGCCGGCAAAGCGCTACCCTCGCTTTTCAAATAATCATAAACAGCGTCTTTTCTGCCGTCCAACGGCTGAACACATCTGACGGCCCTCGGCTGCCTCAAGTCGACCAGCAGCCAGCTATCATTCCAGCCAAGAATCAAAAGGACAACTACACATACTACTCCGATAAACGAAGACAATCCCTCATATCACTGGTACAGGGCACCGAGCATTACTGCAGTGAAGGCAAAGGCAGCTGTAACTTCATCGATTCCCGTATCGATGCAGCTGACAACCATGCCCACGCATGATTGTTTTGACCAATTTCGGAACGCCTGGTGGTCAGCCTGGTGGCGATCCATCGAGTGAGCAGCCGGGAATCCAACATAGGTCTTCCCGCATACGAAGCGGGAGCTCCACCACTGAGCTACTGCCCACCCTTTGCAGTCAATACTGGTTCTAAAAAAAGTTCGCCTCGCCCTAAGGGAAACTTTTTAAAAAACTTGATCAGAGGAACGGCACAAAACAAACAGTGGAATAGACGCAAGTGAGTTTTAACTTCGTGATTTCAGTGTATGGACAATACTAATACAGTTATGCGCTAACGGAGGAAGGACACATACGAAAACGCGCATCGCTAGTCACAGCTCACTCCCGGCTATACTGCAGCAACACTCTTTTTGACCTTTGCGATACCCCTCTTTATAGACATCTAGTGTAATCCAAAGATCCTGAGAAGCTCCTTTTTTGGTTTTCCTTAGCTATATTTTCTAGATTAACCTCTTTTACTCTCCAGGCCGCATCATTCGTCGACGGAAAGCTGCTTGTTTTAATCGAGTCTGAATTATACAAAAAACTTTCCAAATTTGCTGGAAATATAAAAGACAGCTTTTTCTTATGGATTCGATTGTTCACTCATACAACAGCATATATCGGCCGGGAAAGCGCTACCCACTCCAGAAAACATCGCGGAGGCATATATCTTCAAGTCCGAAACGTTAAACTGCGATTTCAAAGATCAGAATTCTTAAAACCTAGAGATTTTGTCATACTGTGGACTCCTGGTAGCCATACCCTTCACGGGAATAATTAAGACACGGACAGCGTTCTAACAAATTCTAGAATATCTCGCGGGAAAAGCGTGAGCAAAAAACCCATCACTGCCAGAGAAACTTGAAGAATATGAGTTTTGTTACACGCCGCACTATCTGCATAACCACGAATTCCTGTCATGAAACAAACATGCTCACCTCTTGCTCAAGCGCCTCGACAGACGGCACTGAAGCGTTAGCCTGAGCAGCAAGTGCTTGATCTGCCAACAAGAACGCCTTCTCGCATGCTTCCTCCATATCGGCGCCCGGCATTTCCAAAAACTACCTAAGACGAGAAATTCGCTTCCAGTGAAGTGCCGAAGGTCTAATAATGGCTGTGGCCCGTTTCGCAGACACGGCACAAGAAAGATTGAAAACTGACGAGACGTCCGCTAGAGTGGTACTGGAATGGCGAATTGAGAATCCCGATGTCTTTTGTGCTTCAATTCCCTTTTTGTGACATAAAAGATGTGCAAGATTCCCAGAATTCAGGAAACTGTCCGAAATGAAAAAGACTGTGGGTTACTATCACTTAATGAAAAAACCCATTCAGATGCAATCCCGCTGTCCACTTGGTCATCTTCACGCGTGGATAAGACTGCATGAATGCCAGATGGGAACGACGACTAATGAAGCGTTTTTTCGCGAAGACCAAGCGAAGGAAAAAACCGCGCAAAGCAGCAAAAAAAAAAGCTATGTGAAGGGACTGCGTTTTCAGCGAAACTAAAAATTTTGCAGATATGTGTAAAAAATAAAACGTACTCCTAATGATCGGCTCTTTCGTGCGATCATGTGAAACATGTGTTATATCGTCATGAAATAAGGATCTGCACGCCTTGATTAAAGACAAACCCATCTATAGCAAACCATAAATGTCTTGCCATTCTTGTTTTGAAGGCGCAGCGTCACATCCATCTCGGTCACGGCTGAACCAGACGTGAGGAGCAAGGGAAAATGTCAGCCATACTACGAAGACAAAGGCTAGGGAATGCAGGTCGACTGCGCAAAAACAAACGGCCCACGATATCACCATGCATATAGCGCCGGGGACTCTATTTCTTCAAGGGGTCTGAGTTAAGAAGAGGCTCTGCTCAACCCAGGGACTGTATTTTTTACCACACTAGGTGGAATGCGTCGATATCGACCAAGGTAGTGATAACGGCAACGAAAAAAGTCCACCACAAGAAAGATTGCAAAGGGATGCAAAGGCAGCCGTAATTTCATCGATTTCCGTATCGATGCAGAACCATGCCCACGCATGATCCTTTGAACAGTTTCGGAACGCCTGGTGGTCAACCTGCTGGCGATCCATCGGGTTCGCAGCCGGGAATCGAACCCAGGTCTTCCCGCATATGAGGCGGGAGCTCTACGACTGAGCTACTGCCCGCCCATACAAGGGATCAGGGCTTTGATTTTCGCACGCTGTGGAGATAGAGAGGTCTTAGGATTCTAGATTCGGAATTCTCAACTTCTTAATATTTTTTAAGAATACGACATTTTCTTGTTTAATTTCAAGGCCGTCAAACCGCTGCAGTTTTGCATTAGAAAGCTACTTTAACTTCCGTTCAGCGGCTGCTTTATGAGTTTTCAAAAAACAGGCGACCGGGCTTACATTCTACAGTGCATTACGGGTACTCAGGGAATATATCGGCATCAACAACGCAAAACATATAAACGTGCTAGCGAGGTATTACGCTTCGTAGAACGTCGAAGCACGGCTGCATTTCTTCATCGTTAAATACTGTCCAGCTGGAGTCCTCTGCAGTCCCGACAACAGCTTGTTCATGAGAGTTTATTTGTGTTGCCTATGGGCTTCTGCAAGTCTTCATAATCATCTTTCATGATGCACATGGAACATTTAGAAGATATACAGCTAGTCACAAGATACTGCATTGTGGATCTTCCATGGTCCCTTTACTCTCAGAGACGTAACGCCTAAGGTGAAGACTGCCAAATTTGCACAGTAACGACAACATGTCAAGGCAACGACCGCTTCGATGGGGTGTGGGGGAGGGTGGAGAGAGAGGAGGGGTTGGAGAGGGGGCGGAAAAATAATAGTTGCCGTCAACAGCTTTCAAAAAAATCCTTATTCACAGACGACATCAGATGTAAATGTTGCAGGAACTACGTGAAGTATTAGTTGTTTGGGAGGGTCTGATCGGCTCTTTCGTGCGATCATGTGAAACATGTGTTATATCGTCATGAAATAAGGATCTGCACGCCTTGATTAAAGACAAACCCATCTATAGCAAACCATAAATGTCTTGCCATTCTTGTTTTGAAGGCGCAGCGCCACATCCGTCTCGGTCACGGCTGAACCAGACGTGAGGAGCAAAGGAAAATGTCAGCCATACTACGAAGACAAAGGCTAGGGAATGCAGGTCGACTGCGCAAAAACAAACGGCCCACGATATCACCATGAATATAGCGCCAGGGACTCTATTTCTTCAAGGGGTCTGAGTTAAGAAGAGGCTCTGCTCAACCCAGGGACTCTATTTCTTACCAAACTAGGTGGAATGCGTCGATATCGACCAAGGTAGTGATAACGGCAACGAAAAAAGTCTACCACAAGAAAGATTGCAAAGGGATGCAAAGGCAGCCGTAATTTCATCGATTTCCGTATCGATGCAGAACCATGCCCACGCATGATCCTTTAACCAGTTTCGGAACGCCTGGTGGTCAACCTGCTGGCGATCCATCGGGTCCGCAGCCGGGAATCGAACTCAGGTCTTCCCGCATATGAGGCGGGAGCTCTACGACTGAGCTACTGCCCGCCCATACAAGGGATCAGGGCTTTGATTTTCGCACGCTGTGGAGATAGAGAGGTCTTAGGATTCTAGATTCGGAATTCTCAACTTCTTAATATTTTTTAAGAATACGACATTTTCTTGTTTAATTTCAAGGCCGTCAAACCGCTGCAGTTTTGCATTAGAAAGCTACTTTAACTTCCGTTCAGCGGCTGCTTTATGAGTTTTCAAAAAACAGGCGACCGGGCTTACATTCTACAGTGCATTACGGGTACTCAGGGAATATATCGGCATCAACAACGCAAAACATATAAACGTGCTAGCGAGGTATTACGCTTCGTAGAACGTCGAAGCACGGCTGCATTTCTTCATCGTTAAATACTGTCCAGCTGGAGTCCTCTGCAGTCCCGACAACAGCTTGTTCATGAGAGTTTATTTGTGTTGCCTATGGACTTCTGCAAGTCTTCATAACCATCTTTCATACTGCACATGGAACATTTAGAAGATATACAGCTAGTCACAAGATACTGCATTGTGCATCTTCCATGGTTCCTTTACTCTCAGAGACGTAACACCTAAGGTGAAGACTGCCAAATTTGCACAGTAACGACAACATGTCAAGGCAACAACCGCTTCGATGGGGTGTGGAGGAGGGTGGAGAGAGGAGGGGTTGGAGAGGGGGTAGGAAAAATAATAGTTGCCGTCAACAGCTTTCAAAAAAATTCTTATTCACAGACGACATCAGATGTAAATGTTGCAGGGACTACGTGAAGTATTAGTTGTTTGGGAGGGTCCTTCTAAAATTCACAACACTCTCTGGTATTTCGGTATCTCTCCTCCCCCACGAAAGTCCTGCGCACATTCGCTCAGCAACCGATCACGACGCTCATCGCCACATTATTAAGGTAGTGCTTCCAAAATCCTCAACCCAGCAAATAGAACAACGCGCTTGGCCACAGAAAATCCAACCACGAAATGTAGACGCCGCTAGGACGCCGCGAGCAGCGGAGCAGGGATCGGTGCGCAAAGCAAGGCGAGCGACGAAGTTGTCATGTAATTCTTCGTCGTTTCCTCGATTTTTCTGTCTTCGGTTATTGTCTCTCTTTCTGATTTCAACAAGTAGCCAGCTCGTGAAGCGACTGTGATTTGGCCGTCTGCAGCAACTGCCTAGCGAAGGTGTGCTCTCAATCTTCGGTCTTAAGCAGCTTGTGGCCTCAGTATGGTTCAATTGTTAATGCACACAAGAGGGGAGTGCTGAGTTAAAATTTTGTGTATGATATCGCTACACGGGTTCCGTTGACCTCGTGGTGTCCTGTACGTGTATTTTACGTGTGGAAATAAACGCCTTGTTTTGGCACTGCGTTCTTCCTACTTGGATCATCAGTTGTTCACGTCAGTTCGGCACCACCTATGCTGGAATTCACATCCCGCCAAGCGTTACTGGTGGTGTTGAGGTAGCCGAGTGGTTATGGCAATGGATTACCAATCCAGGAGTTCCTGCGCGTGAGTTGGAGTCCCATCGCGACGGCTAAAGGACAGTTCTTCTGCAAAAGCGGGAGAACTTTTCTTGTAGAATCAGTCTGGAGAACTTCTAGAAGCGGCCCTTTTAAATTTTTCTGCCTCTTTCTTTGGTTTGTGAGTTTTCGTAAAGTTCGTGATAACTGTTCTAAGTTTACTTGTTGGTCTCTCGAAACAAATGAAGAATCACTGGATTCGTTTCGAGCGGCAAACCTATATTTTTTATTTAAAACTTTGGTAGCAACAACCCCAATGGATAGTTGATTGAAATATTAAACTGAAATTCACCAAATGGATTAGTAACTCCCCTCTCGTTCTCGTTTCCCTCCTCCCTCCAGCTCTTCAACTGTGAAATTTTCAGCGTTGAGTTCTTGTAGTCGGCCCGTCTAAAAATATGAATGTATTATGGGTCATTCAGTCGACTGAAAATTTTAAATGCGTCATTAGCTTTTCTGCTGCCGAACTACCCTCTATGATAGAGTACGTTCCATAATACGAAAAGCAACGGACTTCGTAATTGAAACTTTCTTAGTGTATTTTGACCTCCAACGTTTTCTGCGTTCAACAATATATCCCTTTAACTCGCATTGGTCCTCCGATCAATCTTTTCCTATAAGCCGGAAATGCGCAAAGTTATTTAGCAATTTAAAAATCAGCCTTTTCCTGACAATGCGCAATAAACGTTCTGAGAGTGACAAAACGCAGCGAAGCATTGCTATTGAAGGAGCAGTCGCGAAAACCAGTACGAGTGTGGTTGGGTGTTAGCATAACAAATGTCTTCACAATTCCAATTATCATCGATCCAAGGGTTTCAGGGAGTTCTTGTGAACAAGCGAGTGGGAATGCGTGTCAAAGGGCCTGCATGATATGCACCTTGGTGATTTACCCATCGCACCAGCCGTTCTCATAGACTAGTCGCATTGCCATTAGTTCGCTACATGAGATTTGCAGTTATCAAAAGTCGATATGTCTGCTGGTCAATAAGGTGCGCTTCGCTCGTCTTGTTCGAGGGTTGAATGCGGAGATTATGCCATAACAGAAATACCGTTGCAGAGACGGGCGCGTTACGGGAGGTATATATTTTTTTTGCTTGCTGTAAGGGGAGCGATTATTTGGGGCGGGAGTGTATTATCGGCGTGGGCAAATAAAACATCGACAATTGTTGGAATTCATAGCGTTTGAAACTTAGGCGTATTGGAATGATGTGATTTTTTACGCAAACATTTCAATATCGTAAACGAAAAATATTTAGGTTATTATTCTTCTGTGGCTTTAACGTCCGTTTTCACACGTGAATTTCGACCTGTGTGGACTTGTGTCTCTTGTTTTACAGACATTTTTAGTTTTCTTGCGCTTTGCGAAAGTGGTTTTCAGAGCGAGAATGTCCTAGCAGGTAAGAAATTTCCTAACAGGTGAGAATAGTTTATCCTCACCTTTTAGGGAATTCTCCTAGCGCCGCAGTTTGATGGAGACCCAAAAGAATGGGGTCCACGACTTCAACGATCTGTGTGCGTGATCTACGCGTTAGGTAAAGGCAGCGATTATTTATCTACATTTCAAACGCGATCGGTCGTGCTTATATTGCTTTATGGCATAATGGGCGCACTGGCCAAAGCGTATCGTTAAGCTTTAAACGGCTTTTTACTAAGCATATAATGTCACATATGAAAATCACGGGAATCCAGCAGCCACTAGCTTTTAAAGCGGACAAATGAGACGTTCTCGATTATATGGTATATGCTTTTAGGGACTATAATGGTGGACTTTGCGGGAATCTAGCAGTGGATCACACGTAATTGTTAAAGCGTGTGAGACACATTATGGTTGGCTGATATGCTTATGCATACGCCTCTATATTCCTTCTGTCCTGGATGGCGACAACATATGAAGAGTGAGTGTGAGGGCTGAACTAGCCCTAGAGAATTTTTCCCGATCTCAGCGGTTACTGTATGAGTTACAATTGCGATTCCTCGTCAGGAAGCGGTGTTTTTTCCAGAATTTTATTCTTCCTCCTCCCATAATGACAGCATAAGAGGTTATGTCCTAGAAGGTGATCAAACAGCACTTCAAAAAAAAAGCCGGTGCTGCAACGAAAACAAATCGCACCGCACTTCCCTTATGAGCACGATGCTCAGCAGACTTGACTTCAGAAAAAGCTCTTCGAACATTCGGCTTAGACAAACATCGAACGGATGCGCGGTTATTTACGATCCGCTCGACGGTCTTCAGCTTTCCACAATTCCCTTAAGTCGGAGTATACACTTGCTATGGAGTTCAGTTTAACTATTTCCCTGCAAATTTGCCAACATTCCTTTGTTAATGTGAACAAATTGCTTCGATTCCGATATGCGGCGCTTTTCATTATAGGCACGTGGCCTCCACCTGTATTGTATTCGACGCATTGAACTTCCTATAATTCGCGCAGACTGTGATGAGTGCATTTCAGAACTCATCGCCTCAGTTGCAGTCGTTTCCGTTGTTCCATGCCTTATATTCATTGTTTTTTTTAATCTGTCTGTCAGTATAGATATTTCTTCTGTTAAGAAAGTGGGAAGCGAGATGTCATTTTGCAGCAGAAATGATAAAGAAATGAGAGGGGATAGTTGGCAGATATGTAAAGTGAGCACGCTTATGTACTTTTAAAATGCTGGAGGCACCGTTTATACATCAAGTGATGTTCCAGTGAAGTTTAAACTGAACCTGAAGTAGAACAACAATGAAGGCAAAGAGTGACGACTACTGGCATGCCACTTCATCGGCAAAGTAAAAAACCAATAAAGTAGTGCAAAATTATATCTATGCGAACGAATATCAGTGGATCACTTCATTTTCGAGGGCGCAATACGACGATCCATTGCCCACAGGCCGCAGCTACTCTTGCTCGCTGTTACTCCTATGCACATCTCTTTCTTCTGCTCTCATTTTTCTTTTATTTTTGCTCTTTGCTCGATTCCCGCTAGGTGAAATACTCCGTAAGAAACGTTCAATTCTCGTAACTGCCTAGAATAAAAAAAACAGTGCATTTGCATTCTGAGGAGCCAAGAAAGAGCATCGGTTCAGTCATCGGCCAACCGAAATTGCTGGACTAAAATCGACTGTTGATTCGGATCGAATATACATTTAAGTAATAATAGAAACCATTCGACGACCGATACTGAGGAGTCGAAACCAGTGAAAAGGGAAACTAAGAGAGAAAAAAACGATCAAAATTCTTAGTTTAAAAAATTCTGGTACAATTTCTTCTAGGGCGACTCCAGCAGTATTGCAACATTTTTGCTAGCTAATAGCCGAATGAACTTCGGCTTTTATCCGCTGAGTAGATAAAATATCGAGTAGAAGCAATCTTTCTCTGCATCTAAACCAACTTCATCAAGAATGTACGAACCATTTAAACTGAAAGAACAGCAGAAACATAAACGATGACTGGAACTGTCAAATTCATATTTCCTGCCACACTCGATTCAATGTAATTTTCGTTTTAGCTCATAGCGATTTGCTCGGTGAGAACAAAAACGATCAGATCCAAGACGGACACTCACATCAGTCATTGTGCATCTGTCATCCGGATTTTGCTCCCAGCAACTCTTCATGAGCGCATAAATCTCTTCGGGACATCTTTTTGGTTTGTCCATTCTCGACCCGCATGCCACCTGAACAACCCATGATCATTTTTTTTTTGTTTTTGAGCATTCAGGAAACGTTCTTTTGCACTAAAAAAACAAATCAGGCCAATTTCGGTGGCGCGCGTTTCAACCTACTACCGATAATAAAAGGCCATCGGTATGTTCACCGTTGGGTGCACTCCAGTGATCATGTCTTTTATTGTATGCATTAGAGGATGCGCACATTCCCATATAATGAGTGAAATTTTTGAGCAAGCCTCTCCATTCACTCTGTTTCACCAATCATGTCCGTAGGTGCTAATAGGACACTAAAGGTGAGAGCGGCATTCTTTCGAAGAGGCCAGAGGCAGTAATGCCCCAAATTTCTCAGAGAATAGTTTCAGACTTGCTTCGGGAAAAACAATTACATCAGTGAGAATCCTTTAGGACAGCGTACGGTGACTAAGATGACAACGATTCCATGATTAACCTCTAAAGGACTATGAAACCTTCGGAAAGGAAGCCTCAAGCGCTCTTCAAATGACGTATCGTGACATCCTCAATTTTTGTCGCCTTAATACATATTGCGCTTGAGTCCCGACTGATAACTTTTCTATTTTCAAGCTAATAAGTAATATGGTGCTCTTACGCTCTCCTTGTCCGCACCCGCTTCCGGTGGTGAACCTCTTAAGCGGGAGGGGCAGAACAGGGAATGCATTGCTCAGTATATTTAATGCTCATTTCCAACACGCTCCTGATAAGTTAGTACTTTAAGCACTTTAAGATATATATATTCCTTCCAATAGCGTTAACGCGACTTCCTTAACAAGAGGTCACACAATGGTAAAGAGATACTCATTTATGATCTCCAGTTGATAAAACATTAGTAGCGATAATATAACTGAGATGACGTACCATTCTTTTGACTTCAGCGCTCGACATTCCTTTGTACGGCTCTTTTCCTTCGGTGAAGACTTCGAAAAGGAGTATGCTGAAAGAGAAGACGTCCGACTTGGTGGTATATAGGCATGCGGCGAGACTCTCAGGTGCGGTCCACTTGAGGGGCACTCGGAGACTTTTTTTAAGAATGTAAGCGTCACCGGTTCGAGCAAGACCAAACTCGCACAGTTTTGCCTGAACAACCAATTATTTTGTAAGCCTTACTGCCCGCTTCCCTGCAGTAAATTATAGTTGTGACTACATGGAACACTAATTAAACACACGAAGGTAACGTCATGTCAAAGTTTGTGGTTATGCAACAGCATATTCGGAAACGTTGTTGGCCTAATGCCTCGAAAGACCATGGGGTTCTGGCATGCTATCTGAGATTTGCCTGCTCATCTACTGACACGTCATTTGATTTCGTAAAGACAATTTTGCACTAGCTAAGAATGGGTAAAAAGTTCAACGAACAAACGGTTTTGTCATCAAGAGATCTGCTTAAGCTGGCGATCCTCGTTGCATGAAAAATTCATGTTACCTTAAATCATGAGCTGCTGAACCCGTAGCGTTCGCTGAATTTTGCGTAACAGAACCTTCTCAATTTCTGCTCATTTCCATTAGGAACCAAAATGAGAAGCATAGTATTGCCTGTGTGTTACACTAGCAAAGAAGCAACTGTATACAATTGCTCTAATTCATCGTTCAATTCATCCTATGAAAAACTGCTGCTATGCGTCTGCGTAGAGTGCAGGTGGGATTGCTATTGTGTGCACCAGTACGGACTGACTGCAGAAAAGCTAGGATGGTTGGTGGTCATTGTCTAGATTTTCTTCGGAATCGCTGAAAAAAAATCGGCAAAACTTGTACTACAAAAGAATTTCTTTTTCATAACGACGAATTTTATTCCCTCATTGGCACTTGCAATCTTTAAGTGTTGCATCGTTGCAGAGATATAAATTCCTTCCTGAAAGATTGAACCAAAAAAAACGTACAGCTCAGACTGAAACGAGTTGAGTAGCAACGTCGAAACACCCCCCTTTGATACTCCGACCACGGTACAGATGAGAACTTGTAGGGAGAAAGCAATGAATGGTTTTGATTCCCTTCAACGCGCCGTTTGCTGGTCACAAATGTCCTGCACGCTCGGAGTGTGCGGCCAAAAGAAGAGTGAGAGAGGGAAACTAAGTGGTTTACAAAGATGCAGTTTTGCGTGGAATCCGTCCGCGCGATTGGATTTTTGCGTTGGAGTTTTGCATTGAAATTTGGCCCTACGCAGACTGATCTATGAAACCTTGAGCATGAATGCGTATTTGAACATGAGAAATGATTAATTTTTTGAGGTTCTGGGCTGGGACACATGGATGACCAACGAGGAATCTTTGGAACACGACCATTGCTTCAAACAGAACTTGAATTAAGTAACCATAAATGCTAATAAACCGATGACAACTGACAAGTTTCTCTTCAGTGTAGAGAACACTTCTTGCTGCGATGCACCGGTGTATACAGTTCTTCGAATGAATATACTCGATTGCTCTGGCACAAGCAAGACACATATTCTCAAGCTTTTCCATATCAGGTATGTCACCCCTTCTTTTGCGCAGCGTCAAATAAAGTGTCGAAGCGTTTGCAAACTAAAAAGATGTGCAGAGTTACCATAAGAACTAAGCCTAAAAGCGGAAATTTGGAAATATTTTCGGACGAGAATATGAGCTTCGAGAAGCACTATTTAAATACGGCATGAGACCTCATGGGCATGCTGATACAATTGGAAACTATTCGTTACTGCCTTCTAGGACACTGCGAACTGCAACTAAGTCAATCACTTGTCCTCTCCAGAATAATCCACACTTTTGCAGAAGTCGCGAAGATTCGCGAACA
>JPKZ01001768.1:13798-29627 GCA_000803305.1 Toxocara canis
CGTCAAACCACGGGCACCAATCAAAGTAAACGAAGAACAACCTAGAAATGAGGAAGTCCAGAAAACAAGAGAGAAAAAAAACTATTCTGTTCCCACTGTGGTCTCTATTATTTGCGGGTATGATCCGAACAAGGATAATACAGGCACTGGGGACACCATTTCCTGCTCATGACCTCGTCAGATCTCGTTCGAAAAATCTGAGCATAACTGGGCATAGAACGTGAGTGACCTAAACTGGGCAAAAGGGCTCCTACTACGGTAAGCATCACAGCTACTCTGGTCATAACATTTCTCGTGTTGAAAGCGTCCGACAGTCTCCCAACCTGCCGAATGGAATTTTGCCGAAGTGAAAAAAAAACGAACTTTTATGCAGAATTTATGTGAACGGGCGGATCATTTGAACTTTAAATGTGCTTCTTTACTGCCATCGGCAGTTGATGCGTGGAAGCGAGTAAGGCGCGCATCCTACGAATCCTCTGACATATATGTCAGGTTGTTACGTAGTAACCTGGCAATGTATGCGCCACCAGCCCCGACACTGTCAAATCGTTGTTCTCGCAGTGAAGCAGCTTACGTAAAGGTCCAAATAAACTGACTTGCTGATGTATTCAGAAAGTTGTCATTCGTTAAGTTTCAAACTTCCCAACATGACCACTTTCAGGACAGTGGTAACGTGCAAGCAAATCTCTGCATCTGCCTTGTACTTCAACATCGAGTGCGCCTATGACTGGCCTTCGTCGGCGTTGGTCTTGTGGGAGTGCATGATGAACATACGGCTGTTGCAGCGAACCAAAAATGCACTGTCTGCGGTTGGTTTGAATAAAGTCAATCTGCCTGCATTGGGGAATAGGTTGGGTGATTGGGGTGGGAGGTTGTCGAGAAGGTTGGGTAAGAAATATAAACTTAAAAGTTTATAAACGAGAGGATTACCCACAGGGCCACTCATTGAAATACGTCTGTTATGTTCAGATACTAACCGTCTCAGTGATGAACAAGACTGGCTCCCTCAGCATCGCAACGCCGTAAGCTTTAAGTACATTTGTATGTTCGAACTCGCTCAAAATTCTTGCCGCGTTTGCAATCGCCCTTATCTCCTCCTTCGTTTCTATGATCCCGCTATTCGACACTGGTACATCCACCTGAATATCAGGGTTTGCTGCCAGGAGTGTGACTGCACACGACGGAATAATAGTACACTAAATGGTGTTCGGTGGCGATCTCCCACGTATCATCATACACCCCCATTTCAAACAACCTAGTGAACATTGGTGATGAAGTGATGACTGTTCGTGACCAAAAGGCCCTTACTCAAGTGGGATGCCGGATTTCTTGAATAGGCTAGGAATACACATCCTTATTGAATGCAGGAACGCACTTGATGCACGTCGAATAGGAGTTCGTCACTTTGCTCTTTGTTGTGTCTTACGATTCATTGCTTTCTCGTCTTTTGCTCTCCGGAAAAACTTTCTCGCTGCTTAGGGAAAACGCTATTGACTTCAACGGGCCAAACTCGTACCAACTTTTGGCTTCGGTCTGCCCCGAAAGGCTCACATATGTGATATGCGAGGAGATGGGGAAATAAGTGCTAAAAAACATATAATCCAAAACTTTTGGTTCGGAAGGAACGCTCTTAGCAGAGGCATCTAAATGCTGACCCCTTTAACGATTACTGCCCTCGAAGCTCCGTCAACGGAAATGCGTCCTTCTGAAACGAAACCGCCAGAGAAGCGCTCAACAATCTTTTCGACAGTAACGCTATCATTATGCACTTCCCATGGCTGCCTGCCAATACCTTGCAGTAGAATCGATGTTTTGATCTGCAATGACACATGTGATACACACCTCGAAGGTCTTTGTAATACTTATCAGATGAGCACCTTGACGGCAAGATGAACAAGTCCCGTAGCTGAACCTGTCTCATTGGTTTAATTACTACATGAATTGTCACTTTAAAGCCGGTAAGGTGATTGGGAATGTACGGCTTTCGACCACCTTCAGGTGTCTCGTGTCCCATGGTTTTGCTCTGATCACGCGGCATCACTTGCTGGACTCCACGATCGCTACCTGGGAATGGAAAAGGTTCGCATGAAAGACATTAGCATTTTTCGCGGTTTTTAATTAGTGCGCTCAAACGAGCCTTTAGCAGGTTTCAGGAAAAAAAAATGTTTTACAGATTTCTTCAGCTCGAGCACGCATATCATATGAGAGTTTTGGGTTTAGTGGAACAACGCCGCAATAAAGATTGCGAAATCTCACGCGGTTTTAAGGATCCAACGCGAGAAATTTGACCCATCACAGCGCTTTCGCACTTAGCATTTGCTCTCCCACCAAAAAGGGGTCCCTCACGCAACGAAATTTTCATTTCACTTCCATGAAAAACATTTTCTACCGACCATCCACGCAGAACGCTTTATATCGATCTCTCACGCAGCAAAGATCCTCTCGAAATTTCAACCAACAAATTTTGAATTTAGCCTTCATGCAACAGGCTTTTTATTGAACTCTCGTGCAACCAATTTCGCAGAAATTTCGCGAATACCCTTTTCATCATCCCTGCATGAAAGACATTAGCATTTTTCGCGGTTTTTAATTAGTGCGCTCAAACGAGCCTTTAGCAGGTTTCAGGAAAAAAAATGTTTTACAAATTTCTTCAGCTCGAGCACGCATATCATATGAGAGTTTTGGGTTTAGTGGAACAACGCCGCAATAAAGATTGCGAAATCTCACGCGGTTTTAAGGATCCAACGCGAGAAATTTGACCCATCACAGCGCTTTCGCACTTAGCATTTGCTCTCCCACCAAAAAGGGGTCTCCCTCACGCAACGAAATTTTCATTTCACTTCCATGAAAAACATTTTCTACCGACCATCCACGCAGAACGCTTTATATCGATCTCTCACGCAGCAAAGATCCTCTCGAAATTTCAACCAACAAATTTTGAATTTAGCCTTCATGCAACAGGCTTTTTATTGAACTCTCGTGCAACCAATTTCGCAGAAATTTCGCGAATACCCTTTTCATCATCCCTGGGAACACCTCCTTGACTTGTCAAAGGATTCTTGCAAAGGCAGTTTCAGTCTGGCATAGGCATGTTACATCCAGGCATGACAACGTGACGGTAGAATGTGAAGTGCGTTCCACTGGTCGACATAGTTCATTCAAGGACGCGTAGATTTGATTCTCATGAATCAACCACTGGGAGGAGCCGCCGTCGCCGCGTCGGTAGTGAATCAACACATGCCGAATCTGGAACGAGGAAGGCTTTATGGTGAAATTTCAAACATCAGATTTCAAACATGCAGCCAAACATATAACACGCAGTCCGTCTGATATTGTTAGCGCTGCGAGCGAAACAATTTTCACCTTGGAACGAGGAAGGAACGACTATGTTAATGAGCACATTGGTCGAGAATCGCAAACCGAGAACATGGAAATCAGACGACTTTGCCACGTCACGTTTTCCAGTACGCAACAGTTCCGCAGTCTCTTCCATTGCTATTGGTGGTAGTAGCATATCCCCATGAATGGATGAGACAGGGAGATGGAAGTGAAGACGTCATGTGCATTCGGCGCCTAAACGAAGCGCGAAAGAAGCAACAGAGTAATCGATTATGATAGAAGCGATCAATGCGACAACCGAGAAAAAGGTTTGAGTGCCCACAAAGGAAATGTCATCGGGGCCTCTTGCCGATCCATCACCTACAGAAACTTAACGAGGTCGAAGTATGACATAGACCAAGCAAATCAAAAAAAAATGGTCATTTGTTGCTGGACTACTATTTCTAACTTCTCCCTTCATGCTTCACGGCTGAAATGGGTGGCTAGCCGCCAATGATGACTTAAGCATAATTATGCGTGCGATTCCGGCAAATTTGGAGTGGAAATTTAGGGACGAGGGGGCTATCGTGCGGCACAGAACATCACACGAATCCAAAGCTGTCAGTTGGAGACTAATGCGCAACGAAGAAAGGTCACTGGCGCGACAACACAAGTCAAAAAGACGAAACGGTTTAATAGATGCAGTAAAGGTTTCTGTTCATACCGCAGAAACTTCTGAACTATCGCTCCCCTTCACTGAAACGCTTTTGTTCCACATGAGGCTCCAGCTTTTATTACGGCATTGGACCTGTGCGATTTCTACTCCCTGTCCTGGTGCCTTTCCGCGCTTCATAGTGATCCCTTTATTCCCTGCTTTTCCGCTTCTATCAAGGCGTGGATGTATATGAAAAAAGACGATATAACTTGCAGAAAACTTAGACTTGCTCAAAAAAAGTAAATTTGGGGTTCAGCTCAATCGCTGTAAGCGGCAGACAACTGAAAGATTGTGCGACCATGTGAAGTTCGTTTGCCATGTTGCAATATGCAACAAAGTGCTATTATTCTTTTCATTCATCTTAGAGGTGCGCAAACGTGACCTCAATGCAATGGAATATATGAAATTTTTGAAGTTCACTCGTCCGCGCGACTTATATGGCGACCACTGAAAGTAAAGCACTATCACATTGATAACGCTTTCCTGAGTAGTTCGTTAATTGCCAGCGCATAAATATTAATTGTCCACTGCGAAAATAAAATCGTTTACTTCATTCCACTCAATTCTGCTGTGAAATGCAGTACAACTCACCGACTGGTCGGTATTCTCGCGATGTGTGCGCAGCGACAAGACAAGTGATGAGTTGTTTTGCGTTCTTAATGCTATTCGGATCAAAAAGTCGCCAACCTGTAACAGTCCACGTAGTGTCTTGTAATAAAATCATTATCTCTGATTGGGCTCCATATCGCTAACTATCCCATGTGCTGATGTCTTATAATCTCACAATAAGCAAAAGAAGTGACGGTGATTGCCACAGGCTGATACCATATCTGCTTTGGCGAATCATTCGATTTCCCTCGTCACAAATTGCCAGCGGGCGACGAAAATCCGACTTTCATTCCCTGTGGTCGCTCATGCAAACGCTGCACTAAAAATCCGTTCTCGTGCGTTCCGACTGGCCGAATGTGTGCTGCGACCAGTCGACCGTTAATGCCACTTTCAAAAAGGTATACTTTCCCTCCCTCTTCGGCGAAATAGCATTAAGCAGGAGATAGGAGGTGGCCAACAGTGTGGACTTAGAGACACATATGCGCATGTAACAGGGCGACATCACAATCAAAAGCTTTGCAATTTGCAGTTTTTCCTGAACCCATAAAAAACAGATACGGAAAATGTGGAACAGTTGTTCAGATAACACGCGCTGGAATGACAGTTGATCAGCTGAAGAGCTAATTTGGGACGCCATCATCTGCGCTTTCATACTAAATTTTCATGTGATCCAGGGGCTTCCTTCACAAAACCAGCAAACAGTGGGGTGTTCCTGTAATTCTCACTTCCTCTTCACCGTTTAACTGTTCGCACTAAAAGATTTTCAGCATTGCACTTTTGATTATATGCTGAATACAGGACACATGGTGGTAGCGCTCTCAGCCGTAACGATGCCAAGTGAAAATGTGCATCAGCATCTTTTTTTTTGCTGCATAATGTATTTGTTAGTCGTAACTGTGCACCTCAAACGCACTTGCTTGAATTAAAAGGCGAATCAGCTAAATATTCATACAAAAACGAAATGTTATATCCGGTACCGTCACCCCTAAGTACGGCATTCCTTCACATTAAAAAAACAATTTGGGGGAGGGGAGAGGGAGGGACGGTAAGGGAAGGAGGAGAGTGCTGAAAATAATATGGATCGATGAAAGCATCATGTTTTTTGGTATCGATAGCTTCGAAGATGAAAACGCGGATGAGGGCAGAGGTCGAGGAGGTGTTTGCGACAAAGGTAGACGAAATGACGGCGCAAACGACTTGAGAGACCGTCTGTTCGATGGTCAACACGCTGATCTCGGAAGTCGTCAAGCTGATTACCAGCTGCGCAGACAAGGCTGTAAAAGGATCCCTCAACAGCAGAAAGTGTTAAACCATGTCGATCATTGCCAACTACTTCGATCGTAGGGAGGAAAAGTGACGTCAGTTATTCGGTTTCGTCGGTGTGAAGGGGGCAAACCGTATAGCTCCTCAGGAGAACTACGCGACCGGCACAGAGAAGACAAAAGATTCGTAACAAAGTCGAGGTTGACGACCAGCTGGACGGGATCATCTGAACAGGCGTTCATCGAAATGGAGACGTCGTCAGAATGAGGTCGTTCTCAGTAATCACCACTATAGTTCATCGGTATTCCGTCTGTGCAAATTGCTCAAAAATCTTCTCAAGTCCAGCTTTGTGTGTATACGCCCTCCACGCCATGCAATTGTGTTGAACGAGTTGTATGAAAAGAGAAAGGAAGACCAATCCGATACGTACATTGTGTTTAATGATACTGTCATTGGGTGAAGTGACCTCGTTCACAAGAATGTGCCGTGGAGTGGGTTGAGGGAGGGATCTGAGAGGCACAGCAACACATCTTCGTCTCTTATCTCCTAGTCAACACTCCACTGTCGGAAAAAATCCCGCGAAACATCTTAAAAGAAATCTAAGTGTCGTATCCGGTGCATTGTTAACAACCTTGCCAATTTCGAATTATCATTGAAGAAACAGCTCATGGATGAGTTTTCAGACTCAATTCTTTCACTCTGTTCCCTCTTAAACGTTTTTGGCTTAACCGCTCCAGACGGCAAAGGAGCAGTTATGGTGGCGTAGTGGTCGTAACACGCAAGCATTTAAACACTATTCGATCAAAGAGGAACCACGCCGCTCTGCACGAGATACCGCTTGTTATTTCGCTTGATGTTCGGTTGTCCTGTACGTGACTGTACGGCAGGCCTTCTGGGTGGTCGAAATTCGCTTATTGGCAGCCAGAAGTTTAGAGCGAGAAATGGCATGTATTTCAGAAAAAATTTCATCACGAGTGCTGATTGCCAATATTTTTTTAAAGCCTGCTAATCGCACGCGCACGATCTTGACTACAGATCTCTCCAAATCATTATTGCACTGTTCCGACATCGCCGCACAGGCTCTCGAAGCTCTTACCCATTGTTTCCCACATGCGTTAAGGCACAATGTAGTGGTCGCTATCACAAGGTGTATGTAGTGCATTATCGACGGCCTGTGAAACACTGCTCTAGACATGGTCGCCTTATCTCGTCGGCTTCGTGAAGGGGACTCAGGATGCCGACAAATATTGTACTCATCGTGCTGTTTAATTTGCTTCATTGTCTTGCCCAAACTAAATCATTTTTCTTTTTCACCGAGATGCCATAAAAACCTAATCGCAAGACAAACGAGGTTCACTGGAACCAGAAGCTTTTCGACCCGCCCAAACACAACTCTCACATGACAGACTTCCAACTCCTAGCGTAAAGAAGCGCACAATATCTACACGATCTGCTCGAGAACAGGACAGCCTGGTAGCATTCACAGCAAGAAGTAGTGTAACGATACCGCTGGTTAAAGTCAGCAACAATAAACGAGGATTTCCATTTGGAAACTCCTCTGAATTGAAGAATAAGGCGAATAATTCGATGGGCTAGTCGAACCAAATAAGCCATGGGATACGACAGCAGAAATAATAGGTATGCGAATTTTACTTCAAAACCTGACGCCATTCGCGCCTATCGCGAATTATGTTAGGTTTTGAAGTAAAATTACGCCTAAAGTGTCCTCATCTCCAACAGTCGAAGTTTAATCGTACTCTTTCGCGCTGAACGCTTCGCGACAACATTAACGAGTTTTTGCGGCATGTAAATAAGTGCAGGCACAGTCGCTTTTATGTCAATAAGCAACAAGTGTTGGCACGTCCCTGAAAAACTGTTGGCCTTCCAAAAGCGTTAGCTGACTTTTCTTATCGGTTTGGCTCCGCCACAGATATTTTAGCACCGATTTCAAGAGTTCCTTATATAACGAGAAGTTCTTTCCCTCTTAAAGCAAAACATTTCACCTTCTGCAGCAGGTGCGGCAATTCTTCCTTCGGAACGAAACCGTGATAGAAGGTGTAATTCTCGATTTGCTGCTCGGTTGTCACTGACATGCTTACGGTTTTCAAGCATCAATATGGACAACCTTCTTTTGACACTAAAATAAATGTCCTAGGTGAATTGCTGTGACAGTGTGATGAAACGAGTGTTTGTTCGCAATCTCGCACGCCGTCTGCTTCTCGCTACTCTCTTGCACACTTTTTATCTGTCGATTGTAGGGAGCACATTCTATGCCTCTGCGACCTTGCGTATGTTTATGCACATATATACCCCATTTTTTGAACAAAAGACGGTAGTTCCCACTGCATTATCTCGTAATAAGTGTTCTATACGAGTCGCAGTAAATACTGAGGTGAAGTAGATCCGTCCTCCAAATCTCCAAATGCTCCTATACCATCCAGAGAATTAAAGTCCGGGAATGAATATGCACTGAAGTTGATGCACTGTTTCCAAAAGGCCAATTAATGGGGCTATGGATGCGACCGTCATGCACTGAACTGTGGATTAACTTAAACGCGAAACATTTATGGCACACAGCAAATAATGTGTGCTTCTTATGTTTGGGCGTCCATACACAGAAAATGGCCATCACTCATTCACGACAAGGCAACAGGGTTACGACTAATTTATTAGTTTGGAATCGTATTATAATTACTCGCTGCGAAATTCATGAATATGTCGTACGTTTGCGCTGAATCACTGATCAAAAAGTAGCTATGCCAGACACTCCAACTTAGTTAGGCAGTCAAAAGCCGAGCAGTCGTGACTGCCTTGCGGAAGAAAATTGAAAAGTGCCAAGGCGAGGACACTGCACAACAACCGCATCGACAAGCGATCCAAAGAACCAACCCTCTAACCTCAGAAGCAAGTGCAGCAATGAACCTCTGAGTTTTTATTCAGCTATCGCCAGGTGAAAGCTACCGCAGAAATGCAAATTCACGATTTTGATGGTAGCTACGGTCTACTTACCTCTTCAAGGCTATGCCAAAATGTGCCGATTTCATGCAAACAGTATGCAAAAATATCGTTCACTTTTTCAAAAAATTCCCACGGCGGCAAAGGTCCATCAATTTCCGCTACCGATGGTGTATGCCAGAAATGCTCGCCTTACGAGAGTTATATGCAAGCCTACTGTTCGGTCTTTAAAAATGCGCGTCGACAATGGTCCGCCAATGGGAAAGTTCTGGCACAGCAACCCAAATCAGAAAAAAAAACAAATGAACCAACCACCCAGCGTAAAAATAGACGTAACAATGACTCCATATGTCCCCTCCAAGTTCCCGTCAGCTTCACGCTAGTCAACGAGTCTATGCAAATTCATTTTTCAAAATTCAAGAAGATGCTCCGCATTTGTTTCCTGAGCGGGTGTGCGAAAGTGTGGCACTGCTACTCCAGTTGCACAGAATTTTGCAGCTTATTTATTCTAATTTCGCCGTGGCAGAGTTCAATCAATTTCCTCTGCAGACCGTCTAAGAAAAACTATACATTTCAACCGCATGCAAACACGCAGTTCAATTCACCGATGCCCAGATAACACAAAATTCAGAGTGAACAAGTGAAACGAACCATCCTCCTTATGAACTAAATGTAGCAATGACTCCATGCCGTGTGTGTATGGTATAGTTGTATGCTTATTAATATGTACATACAAATGTACCCATCACTTTTCAAACTTCAAGGCAGGAGTCGTTCATTTCCTCTGGCAGACCACTCATGCCATGGCATGCTTGTCCTGCCACAGAAGCTAAATAAAAGTTTTGTGCTCGCTGTGTATCAAATTCGCCGTTGGCAATGGTCCACCGACGGCAACCAGCCAGCACAATATCCCATATCGAGAATAAGTCGTAGCAACCAATCAGCCAACCTCCAAAAACCAAGGTAGTAGCGATTGGCAGTACTCTCTTCACTGCACCGTCATCCAAGCCTGGCTAAGATCCAAATGCAGTGCTCAATTCACGCAGCCATACCACTTACTCCATGCAATGAAGCACCTCATCTAAATAACTGCCATACAATTCACGTGGTCATACCAGTTAAGTATTTCGTGTTTGAGGTGACCGTCAACAGTCGAGAGAAATGAGTCAAGTTGAATTGAATGTCGAAGAAAAGTTGGAGGACAGGGGGTGTCGAAGAAGGGATGAAAACAATGTTTACAGCCAGCGGCGGCAACCCCATCTGCTACCGTTGAAGTGTTAGAATGGCACGTGATCGGCGCTCAGACTCACTGCATAACGTCCGTCAGGGAAGGAAGAGAACACTGACAGCAATGGACTGCAAGCAGGGCCTCACGCGCGTCTTCGCATCCATTCGAATGGCACGCGAGCGCCGCTCTTCGCCTCGAGCGGGTCATGACTTCACACGCCCTCTTCTCCTATCCTTTTCTTCGCGGTTGTTCGCGACAGGGGGGCACTCGTGAATAATGAGAATGTTCGAAAAATTGTTGTGGGTAGCGTGCCGAAGGGAACCAAGGTAGTCAAGAAACTATCAGATGCAATTTCAGTGCGATTTGTTGCAGGGTCCACGCGGTTTGGGATTTCAGTTTTTTGAGTTCCTTACCATCACGAGTGAAATCCAGAATCCACTCTCCTTACTCCAATGCGGTTCCTTCATACGGCACTGGTTGCCGAGTCTTAGAAAAAACCTTTATCGTAGTATCATTGTGCACCTGTTACTACAAAGGTCAAAGCACACAACAAAAAGGTATAAAGTGAAATTTCCATTCAGAAATTTATGCAAAGCCAAAGGGTTGCAAAGACAGTCACTGTTTCGAAGAAGTGCGAGCTTTCCATCAAAGTGATTTGATTGGGAGAAGCAAGAGTGGTCGATGGTTTGTACACGAGCTGCGGACAGCAATAGCTCGGAGATGAGCTCCTCGACCACCGCAGGGGATGATCCCTTCGATAGTATCCTGGAATGCAGTCGACTGGAGGAAATGGCGTTTCGTTCGGTTAAGTTCCCTTAACAGAAAGATAACTCCGGGACCAAAGATAGAATGGTCTTACGTCTTAAGATTTACGTGTTGTCGTATGGATGCAATTACAGAACTAAGTAAAGTCGGATGTGGTTTTTTACCATTTCGAAAGGAAGGGGCATTGCGAGATGCCTAGGGATCTTTTAAAAATGTTAGGATAAAAACTGAAAAAACTGAGGGATTAGAGCTACAAAAAGGAGTTATCGTACAATATCGTCCTAGCGTTAAGCCGAGATGTAATTTCATCGATCCCCGCCATCGATGCAGCTGAGAACCATGTTTTTAGGATTGATGGCCGCTGGTCTTCCTTTCCATGGTTGTTGTGACGAATTTCGGATCGCCTGGTGGTCCCTTCCGGCGATCCGCGAGAAGCATCCGGCAGTCGAATTCGGGTGTTTTCGCATACCGGGCGAAAGCTCCACCGTTGACCTGCCGCATCCACACTACCAATCATCCCAGTCCCAATATTCTTCACCTTCTGCAAGGTAACAGTATAGAAAGCGGACGTCAATATGTCAGTGATAGTCATTATTTAACTGACTCATTAGCTTCGTTGAGCGGTGGGAACTCCGCGCCATCCTTCGCTCTGAGATGACCAAAACCCATTCTGTTGCCGAAATGGTGCTTCACGACAGCATTTAGGAGTGTTTTCTCAGCTTCGTGTGGCGCTGCACACGATAGCGTCTTCTCGACTTTTTTAGTTGCTGGCCTACACTTCTTCTTGTTGACTTCCTCCTGCAATGGACCGTACTGTGTCATTTCCAATTGCATGTGGCTATGGGATTCTGTCATGCTTGCAAGCACATTTTGATGTTGCGATTTTGACTTCCAAGTGCTCTCCTGTGGGGATTTCTCATCAGTGCTTTAATTCTTGTCACGTTTTTCCCACCTTTCCACGTCGGGAACCAACGACGAAGTTTAAAACTCTAGGAGCGCGGTAACGATAATCTGCATCTCCCGCGAGTAAGTACATTTTAAGTACAAGTACAGTCAAAATTTGGTACGATGTACTTGTACTTTTTTCCAAAAAGTGTTGACAGTACAACATTGTTGTAACACTAGATTCCAGCGATATGGTGCCGTTGCGTTAGTCACGCGCCTCAGTACTTCCTGACACAACCTATGTGAATTCACGGCTATGTGGTACATCGGTTAGTCGTATCTTGACATACGATATTTTTATCTATACCATTTGCATGTTGTCTACGTGTTATTCATCACACTAGGTAGTTGTCGGGTGATTCCGGCGTATGGCAAGATATGTCTAACTTTTAAATGGTACATAAGCGAAGCGCATCAATCAGTTAGAAACGAACTAAAACACACGGGAAAGTTCCAAGCACCTGCAAAGGCGAACGCCGTCGGCGCGTTTCTTTCGCCCTTGCGACCCCGCCACTGATGCCCAACATTTTCACATCTGACGTGTCGGACGACTCATCATCAGCTGAAAGCATACATCGAGGATGAAGAGTATCACGTGAAAACTAGTGCCATAAAATGAAACTTGTTGCGCAAGCCATAAACATCACGTTCTTCTCCACTCCATCCACACCATATGCAATACTTGCAGGGATACCGCCAGTCTGATCCGCTTCAACGCACACAGTTCGTCTCCTTCTCAAAGCTCATTTCTGATGCAATCCTCAGCTACCACATTCATTGAACAATTCTGGAAAATGATTTAACAGATTCACATTGTTACAACAGGTGTCCATAGGAATCGAAAATAACATAAGGCGTACGAGCGCTACGATCTCAGCTTAACGAGAAATAAATTGCAAAACCTGTATACTACGGTGGTCACGTTAGTTGTCAGTTTCAAGGAAGTGGTAAACCGAAAAAGATGTATACTTCAGAGGTCAAGTTCCTTGGAAGGAATTAAGGAGATGACTTTTCAGCGCTTCTTGCCTCATCTTGCATACTCTCTTGCCCTATCTCCTTCAAACGCTCATCGACTTTTCCATGAGGGCTCCACTCGCCTGGACCGCTCAGCGACAAGTTCCTCGTTATCAGAAATTGCTGTCCACGTGCTGCGGATCCCGTTCGCGAGAAGCCCCGTTATTGAATACTTCTACGAATTCCTTCCCAGGAATACTCTGGATCGGTCTTTCTTCGGCGATCTCGTCTAGCGAAAATTATCTTTTCGCACTACACTTGTTCTTTTCGCTATTTAACAACCTTATGTGTTGAATGAGTGTTTGCAGTTTCCCGGTTATAATCTCTTTCCCCTTTACCGGTGGGATGTCCTAGAGCGTTACCATAAGCCAATTTCATATTGTATGCGCGATCTATGGACTGTTATCGAATCCAAACATAAAATCTAAGAAATTGCTTCCTAAAACGAAAGTAGTACGCATACCGTCGGTAATCGCACTACTGATCCTTCCTCGCCAGATTTCAGATTCACTGGGCTCCACATCGTTCAGCCAACGCATCACCCCATCTAGTTCGTTAGCTGTGATCGTCCCGTCGCTATCACTGTCGAACAAAGTGAACAGATATTTAAAATCTGAAATAATGTCGAGTTCGAAACACGACTCCTCATCACTCCACAGGTGAACCTTTACATCACGAACATGCACTGGCACTTGAGGCAAAACGAACGCTCTTAAAGCAGCATTTCGAAAGCGTTATGGAGACATGCTTGTAGCTTTCTTCTTCGTCGCCGGAAGCTAGAACGCGCTAAGTTCCGAGAACTTTTATGCGCAGTTCATAATGGTTCAAAAGTGTGAACTGTTGAAAGGAAATTTCCACAGCTAGAAGGACCAATTATAAAAAATTTGTCTGTTGACGGTTTTGCTTGAAAAGATGCCAGAATGCGGATCGCAGCGTCAAAACGAACAGTATACGGCAAGATAACAGAGGACTGTGCTCCACCAGTTTCAACATGAAAACGTTCACGTCTAAACCGTAAGCCATGAATTAGTTTTGAAAGGTGGACGGATATACCACTTGTCTAAAAAAGGGCAGGGAAGAATATGGTGGAATACGGTCTATCTTCGATAATGGAAACTTTGGAAAACCGATTAGAATAGAGACGGCGGCTATACAACACCAAAATTTTGGCAACTGAACAGATACCATCTTCTCAAACGCGAAATTAACATATGGCGGCTCCACTTTTAGATCTATATGCATTCAGGGCAGCCTTACATTCAACAACCACTATCGCCTGCTGCTCTGATAGGCACCCTGAAATCGGAATGTTGGTTCCATAAGAACTGAAACTTGAGTGGAATCGAGAACAACGCAAGGCCTACAAGTGCTACCAAACTTGAATAGGAGACCAGAAGCAAAGCTTCAGTCACGGTCGGTGTGAATCGCGCGACTCCGACGACCTCCAATCGATCACCTTCGAAGCCTAAAACGAAAAACCAACGACTCTTCAAAACGTACGCCAACTTATAACCGAGCACACATCGCGACACGAACCGTGCACGGCTAAATGACGTATCGATTGAGGAAACGATTTGGAATTATTGAAAGTTGTGCTATGCAAGTCGTCCAATTGCAAAAGCACTTAAAACAGAGAGGGGGCATAAATGTACAAATACGACTTTGCGGCACATTCTCGATCAACAGAAAAAAAGACGGACAAATGTGAGGTATAGCATTCGAGATGCGTAATAGAAGTATAGGTGCATCTATGGTCAGCCATTATCGGGTATGCCCATTCAGGTGAAACACATCTTTTATGAACCGACAATGCCTAAAACGCCGCTACGACCAAACTCAAAGAGACCTTAATTCGCCCGAGCAAGCAGTGTCGAGACGCGCGCAGCGGCTAATTTTTCGAATGGAGTTTTCTGCAGTAGAACTGTATCTTCTGCTAACGGCACCCACTTCGCTTCCATTTTCGTTAAAGTCGACATGATGTCTATGAAAGACATCGCATCTTTATACTGGTCAATGCACGCTCGACCGGAACGAGTGGGTAGAACTATCATTTAAAGTATTTAACGGAGATATGCGAAAAAATTGTTCACAGCATTACGATCAGACGAGCAAATATATGACTGTTGCATAAGATCACACAACTGCCCGAATTGCGGCTCATGAACTCTGCGACGATGTCACGTCCCTACAATGGTCTACCGCTTCCCAACTGAACAAACCGCGATGAAACCGTATGTTAGCGCAACGATTCTAAAACAATACGCCAATATGTTTGAAATGTAAGCAATTGTGTTTCGCGCGGACCTCCTCTGCGTTAGCATAGGTCGTTCTTCTGCATTATCTACACAAAATTCAACCACGATAAATGTGCCATCGACGTCGCTACGGAGATTCATCATCCCACTTGAGAGTTTGAAAGCGCATCGTCTGACAAGCAATCTAGACGCAATCACCAATAAACCAACGCTTACACCCTCTCTTTTTGCGTGAGCATGGTTATACCAACGAAGCCCGCTGCAGGCTTGTTCTGCGTGAGCAACCACTAACGTCATGAAAAGGGGAACTGCAACGATTACTAAGTAACGGTACGGTAAAAAACAAATGTGGATGCGTGTCAGCAGATAGCAACGTTAATCGCTTTGGCAACTATATCTACCAAACCCAATACTTCCAATGTTCCGTTTATTGATAATAAAAAAAGGTTATGGGGAGCATTTTTTAATATGGCCGATCGCTTACCAGCTGCTCAACAGTTTAATAACGACCATATTTTCATTCGAACAGTCGATGTGAAGGCCACCTTATTCTCCGGCTGGTCGGCAGGTGACTCATTGTGCCTTAATGCAGCACGGTTTTGAATGGTGTTCTGAACTGACGGGAGAAACTTTGATAAATATATGGCTTGAAGCGAGAAAATACAGGTATAAGAACACATTTTGGCGAACCGAAGCAAGCAGTCGAGCGTGACAGAGAGTGAGAGACGACAACTGCAGCATGCGTTTACCGTCGCGTTGCAT
>JPKZ01001770.1:0-13483 GCA_000803305.1 Toxocara canis
AAAAAAAAACTTTTTAAGTTAAGTTTACAGTTTCCGTTGCGAGTCTGGCGAAACACTTCAAGATATTACCGCAAATGGTCGTAAAGTAATCGGCAGTCGCTGCCATTTGCAAATGAAAACTGCACGCAGCATGAATTAGTAACCTTCAGAATTGGTTGGTATTCACCTGAACCCCGCTACTCTCTTCACTTTTATCAAACTCGGCAAAACACGATAACCAGAGGCTTAGGGCGTGGGAGATACGTAGCTCATCTTCAAAAGAGTTCTTTGGCGTCAAAAAAGAGCACATTTTCGTCCTCTACTATTACTCACTGAGGAAGGAAACTGTCGAAGGTACTAAAAGCCATCACCTACTCTTCAGGTCAGCGTGGAACTATTCCCACCATAATCGAGGCCACCAGATGACTGTGTTACGAAATGCCGTGCACATCAAAACATGAAAAACGAAAACATGACTGTGGCTATGCACCGAATAAGAAAACCGTGACGTCATACATACAACAAACAACCCGTTTAATCTGCGCTGCACATGCAGCCCCAACTTTGTCAGACTGATAGCAAACGCTATGTATTTGTGGGAAAAAGTTGGTTTCACTACTGAGGTGTCCAGCAAACCGCTTTCCGCTACACCATTTTTCCTCAGCGTATGTTAGCTGCTACAATTACGTTCAGAAACCACCTCAAGTTTCTTTCAAAATTAAATCTTCATACTCTCTTTGCAGTAGCAGTTAATAAAAAAGTTCAAATTCGAAAATCTACCTTAACAATTATTTAATCATTGATGAAAATTTAAAAACAGCCAAAGGTGTGGTTACAGCGCGATCAAGGGCGTTAAGCAAATATGAATGGGGGATAATATGAATAACAAATAAAACATGAGAAAAAAACAACGACGATATCAGTTGGGGGAGATCGGATGTGCAATCGGTGTGAGGTTGCGAATCGAAAAGCGCTGTGTTTCTGATCTCTCATACCAACGTTCTGTCAACAAGATTCGAATTTCGTCGACAACGGCGCAACAGAAGCAAAAAAAAAAAAAAAATCGCGCCATAAATATGGCACAGAAAAGAACTGCGTACATACCACCTCATGCATCTCCATGCCACACGTTCCCAACCCGTCACACTCTTCGATAAACCATTCTTCCTGTTCAGCGTCAATTTCCATTACAACAGTTTCGCTCATGCACCTAGATTAGGCACTTACATTACCTTTATATCCAACTCATGTTTTGGTTAGCTGTTTTAAACTGTCATAAAAGCATTTCTGCTTCTAATTCGCACGCTCAACGTTTAGTTAATGGCCGTTTTCATTACTAAGGTATCACAATTACTAAGGAAACTGAAGACCTTAAGAACTTCCGAACACAAAGTTTATGTAATAAAACGCGCCGAAGAGAAATGAACCAAAAATTTCGTAGAACCGAACTGAACGTCTACTGCCATTATACAATGAGAAGGTGATGTAAGTAGATGGGACAATCTAAGATGTGCTCAACAAACACAACTTCTACGCCATCATTGGCAAGTCGAATTCCGATTTACATGCAGACTTGCAAAATAACGTGAAAACGCAACTCCTGCACTTGGCTTGCTACAAAGGAGCCGGGTGTGTAAAATGCCGAAGAACAAGGCACTGCTGGTAGATGAGTCAGTCCAGACAGACGATGCTATCAGTGAACGATCTTCGGAACGGCTATCTAAACGTCCGCAGCAACATCCAACGTGCTAAGCATCACAGTAATGCCATAAAAGCTTTGCATTCAGCCCTTGGAATTAATGCCGAGCATGTCAGCTCAAAGAACGCATGAAAAAAAAGACCTGTAGAAATAAAGGCCTGTAAAAAATTAGAACATGCACATGAGCCTGAATTTTAGAAATTTTTGAGTTCCAAATCATTTTCTTCCGAACAATAGAGACGGTTTGAGCATCTCAAACAATAAAATTTCGCTCCAACGTGGGTTATCAGCTATTCACATGTGGATTCTAAAAGAACTCCCACGCCGACTCAACCTCGTTCTGCATTCGCGTCGAAAAAAGTACAGCTTACATCGACTATAAAGCTGCACACGACTTTGTGGACTTCATTCAAAACGGGGTGAAAATGATGAAACAGGAACGCCCCGAACCACCTGTAATACGTTTCCTATCACAGCATCACTTATCACAAAAACAGCTGCGTGATCATCCAGCGACTACGCTAGATACTACCGTTGACAATTCGCTCATAAGGTGATTCGGTTGTGTCAGCGAAAGAATAAATTGCTTCACGGGGACGTAAAAAAGATTCCTGCGAGAGTCTGAAAACTCAAACTTTAGCGGTGAAGCTTCAGTAGGCTGTAATACAACGTTATGGCTAGGTATAATTAAGCGAATTGCATGTACCTTTTCAAGACAATACCTTTGCGCCATGCTCGGAGCATATAGTGCCAGTAAAACCTATTGCTTTCCAACATAGACAACTAGCCAAGCTTTTGTGCCGATTTGTGCAAGTTCAGTGTAAAGTTTGGTTTCATGAAATAAAACATTCCCATGGACACCAAAAATTTCAAACTGCGTATAGCATTTAATTGCATACTGCGGACCGAAACCACTGCCGTTTGGTAATACGACAGCAGTTTTCTTCTGATATACGTTAGAATTTTCGACGAATACATGCATTTATCTGTAGTTTGGACAACCACAACTGGGCAACAAACTGCAGAATATATGTCAGCTGAACAGAACGACTGTCGTTCCTTTTCAGCAAACAATAAGAATCACTGCCGACGTTTTCTTAAGAGGAAACGACTTTAATTTCCCGGCATCTTTATTACAGACACACCAGCTGTGGTTCGGACGCGCGCATTATTGGTCCAATTTGTACTCACACACGCAAACGATACATCACCGCAAGCAAAGTCAAAACTGAATACGGTACGTCTCAAATATCGCCAACATGCCATGCAGAACACAGCCAATTTCATTTACTGCGTTCAGTGCCAATGTTACTATCTGTGAACGAAGCGCTTAGTGTAAACGATCCCATAGCGGCGACACAGGGTGAGCGCTGAACAATACAAAACAGACCGCGTTGATTTGTCAAAGTTGACTGCATCAACTAATGCGTGAGAGTTATAGCACAATTTCTACAGTCCCATCCCGAATTTACCCTCCCTGAGTAAGTGAGTAACGTTAGTTTGGAACTTCACACTCATGAATAAAGAAATTATATTCACGGTGGGAACTGGGACCACTACTGCTATTGTTGACGCCATGGTGTCTGCATTATTATGCCCCATGCCGAATGATCGTCTAATGATTAGGCGATGGCTTTAAGAGGACCGCCTTCCCACCAAAACTTATTCATACGGTTGAGTGGCTTGATACATTATTTTGCTGCCTCCGACGTCCGTTAAATCTGCCTTGACAACTAGTTCTCGACCCCGGTGCTCCTAGCGCATTTAACGTTTCAACTACGCCTCGACTCCTCCAGCAACATCAGCTTCATATGTAAGTCATGAAATAGCGCATGTCCCACAAAAAAAAGTTGAAAGTCATCAGCGCGAAGAAAACAGGAAATTTCTCTCTGTAAATCCATAGACGGCTTTCAGAATTCGAGAATACATAACACCAAAAGTCAACTCACGAACTCCGCGACATTCAGAGACAACGTTAGACGTATTTGGCCAATCCGAACTTCGCTGATACTGAACGGCCTCAAATCCACCAGTTGAGGCGACTCGTAGTTCAGCGCAGAGCATCGGTCCTCGAGTTTGACCCATTGAAGCACCTCGCTCCACTATAGACGAACCATTCGCACCCTTAAACAACACCACACATACACACCCTCCCACCCATTTACTCACCTACAAATAACACTCCGCACTCAAAAATTCCATTTCAACCAACAATATGAGTCGCCGCATCTTCCACGCGCACGACATCACATTTTGAGGTAAGCGGCTGCGCGTAACTCCTCAAGCGAAAACGCACGCACACCCAAAATTACGGTACCACACTTGCCCCTTGTAAACGATTGGCACGAAAGAATCTTTATTCAAAACATTTTCCGTTTTAATTTCGATCGGTGGTGAATGTTTTGTTTGAGATCGGATGTTTGGGCTGATTATTTGTTTAGTAAACGAGTTGGGTCGTTTGTGTGTTAACGTCACTTGCCAAGTAAGGCGGTAACTTGTCACCGGATTGTAAAATTGAGTTGCTCATCGACCTTCCATGTGTTCGGCTCCCCCATGGAAATTTTTTCAAAAGGCGGCTTCGCTTCCTGAAGATCTATGGTTAGCCGGAACGGAAGCGCTACATCTCAGAAAGGTCGATCGACAAATCGACCCGTCATTTCATCACGCATTAGGTTTTTGTGCATAACGTTTATATTCCACACCCACAACAAGTCACCATAAGCAATGATGTATAAAACTAACGTCGTAAACAATCGCACACATATAGTACGAAGCAGATGTTAGGTACAGACACTGCGGTTAACTTAGCGATGAGCTGTTACTTTGGGTGGCACTTATTCCACAAGTGGGGGAAGTCCAACACATGTCGAGATGATTTTTGTCGTGCACGACTGGTTGACCATAGGCTCACTTAAACATTTAGGGCCGAAACGTGTGCTGTCCGCTGAGGCAGTCCACGATTTCGAGTGGCACAATGCGAAGCTTGTTGGAAACAAGAATTTTTGAACGGTTGACGCGGTGTAATTCCAGAAAATTTCAGTGTTTGTGTTCTTTTGCAGCCTTAATGAGTACGGGTTGTTGTGATTGTTGGTGTTTTTATCGTGGAAAGAGGTTTATTTTACACCGATTATGGAGTGTTTACTTGCGTATTCGCCGCCTCCGTAGAGTTTTGTAAGTTTTGGCGGCGTCCTTATGCCTGAGGCTTTGTATTTTTTATCTGCAACGGTGTTGTGCTGCTGTTGCTTCCCGTACCGGCTGGATTATAGTACCAGTGGTGGGTCAGATGATCAAGGTTTTTATCCATTAGGCAGGCTTTATCGCATCCCAGTTCATGAATAAGGAGTGAACGAAATGAAAAAGAACAAACTAGATAACGCTGACAAACAGTAAAAGCGTCCAGAAGGGGCGGTTGCAGGAAGTATTTTGTTAAAGATGAACATACATGCAAGTTGAAAAGGAGGAAAGCAGTTCTGAACGTGTGGGAGGGGATGCAATGGGAGAGACTACGGTTGCGGACGCAGGGTTTTAAACAGTGTTGGCCGACGTCAGTGCGTTAATGATTTGAAGAGCACTTGGTATGCAAAGAAGAACGTTTCTTGTTCACCTTCTACCACTACACTTTACCACGAGTTCTCGGTTGGGCGCATTTGTTTTTGTTTTACTTAATACGTGGCTTAAGAGCCGCTTACCGAAAGAACCGATCGGCGAGTTAAGCGGTTTCATTTTTGGGTATTTGCGTTACATGCGCACAGTCGCTTGTCGGAGGTATTGCTTTTCTCACTTGATAGCTTTTTGCGACTGGGGGACACAGAGACGACCTGTGTTCCCTTCTCTCGGGAACCTGAGGTTACTGGAATTTCAGCTGCATCCTACTGTTGTTCGCTCCGCGTCTTATTTTGCAAAGAGGTACACGCACCGCTCATTCGTTGATCGATTCTTTTGTCATTAGCTATAGTAACCTTTTAAATATCGATTGCTATTTTCTTCCCGGTATTGTTTGTGAGGTGTGCTGGAAATTTACGCTTTCGACTTTTTGGGCTTTGCTGACGAAAGTTTTATTTGCTTCGTAAAGCACCGACACCTTGACGGTTTTCCGCTTGTGCCCGTGCCTCACTGCATCCACCGCTCTTTAGTTTTGTAGTGTTCCTTCTTCAAAGATACTTAGATATAGCTTTTCGGTGTGGTTAGTAGTAAACTGTACAGTTGTGATGCAGGCTGTGAAATCGGATTCTCGTTATGGGCTTCTTTCTTGCTTCGTTTCAGTCACGTTCGAGGAGTACCGTCCGCTTTCCATGCAGAGAACGAAGGCGGTTGCCAAAATCATGCGATCGACGCTGCCTCTGTTACTTATTAAAACGCATTTAGTAGTGCGCGTATTACTTGTCTTTGCACACATTGCAGTTCCAAACATTGAAGACCCTAAGACAATATTTCAAATGTCTCTAGAATGAATAAAAACGGCCGGGATTTCAATCTCTAGATTTTTATTCGCTTTTGCCCATAGCGAAGGCAGTTGTTGGATTTTAGTATGTGAATATGTATGTAGCGTAGTTATCTAACGGTCAGTTAATTCGAGCTGATGAACCACTGAGACTTAAAACAGGCTGTTAGTGTGAAAATTGACAACAGAATTTGTGACCTTGCAACGGATATGAAATTAAATTCAGGTACAGTTCTAAATTTCTGGATGAGGTATGCAGCATGAAAGACAATTTGCCTGGAAAGGCAAGTTAGGATGTTGTTGCCCCAAATTTCCCTTTGCGGCATTGCTATGTAGGGTGTTATATAGAACGTCACGAACCATAGCGTGCAGTAAGCAGCTTCGAATGAGAACTTGGCGAAATTAGGGGAATTTTTTGAGAACGTGCGTGGGTCTTCGAACAGTGACGTCAATGACGTCTTTTAAACACCTGGCTCATCCAGCACATCATGTCACAGTGAGTTTCATGAGCAGTTGTTTGGTCGCAGGTCGAGCAACGATGTTAGTTCATAGCTAGGTGTTGCTCATTTGATTTTTGAAAATTTGCAGAACGAATTAGACAGTTCTAACCAGTATAAGTAGCATCTCATATCTTGCGTTTCCAACTTATCTCACATATGTCCGGTAACTGTTTCCGTCGTTCCTGGTTAGTGGTACTTAATGAGAACGCACTATTTGTTAATTTCGTAACGAGTTTGCCCTATCGTTGCGTTACCCTAGGGCTTGCAAGATGAAGGGAAACTTGGAACTCCGATTTTGGCCGTATTTGTAGGTAGGTAGGCCTCGATGAGGTGGTCGCAAGTCACTCCCATATTTGGTGTACGCAGCCAGTAGCGTAATGAGAGCCGAATATTTCGGCAGTCTCCGTGCATTACGAATGCCATTACTAAAGCGCTATTTATAAATTAATTATTTGTAAATTACGCTATGTTTAAATTATGTGTAAATCCATAAAACTAGCAAGCTTATCGAAAGCGATTTGACCAACGATATCATCACGTTCCAAGCTCGCTGCATCCTTCCATTCAGAAATAATTTGAACATCGTTATTTTCGTCATCAGCGCACGCAGTAGTGCGACCGGAATCAATGTCAGTTCAGTGCCTTCCTTGAAGTATTCGATAGTAATGAGAAAGCACGCGACCAAGCGCTTATCTGTCCTCGCTTCCGGTGCATATCAGAACTCACTTTTAAGGGTATTCTAAGCAAAGGTGGTGGGAGAACTTATTAGGGGAACGCTGAAATTTTTTGTGGAACGACAAACGCCAGTTTCGACAAGCAGCAAAAAAAAGGATGAGGGTCCCAGCGCCGAACACTTAGAGGCTTCTTTAATGGAAAATCGACATTTCCGGCGAAACACCGACCTGTGCTGTTTCCGATGTTGCACCCTTCTCTGATAACAACACTTGTAAAGTCCTTATTCCCACGTGTGGAGAAAGAGAGTAATGAAGACAAAATCTCATTAGATATACGAATATAACGCATAACGTCGAGGTCAGCAAAGACGCATATTAGATGAACGCACTCGTATATTTCTCCAAGCTCGTAACACTTTAGGTGATTTATGAATGAGAAAGTTTTGGTGCAACATGGATGTGTGTAGATCGTTCATACCATATTTGAACAAGTGGAAAAGCAAATGAATTGTTGACTAAATGAGAAGCAAACACGTATGGAAATAACTGAAAGTTATGAAGTCGTGACAATTCGAAGCGATTGTGAAACGATAGCATGGAGCGAAATGCATTTCAGATTATCAAGACTACAATATTCGAGTTAGCTAAGTGCGGAAATTCGTGTACTAATGACATGCTTGGAACTAAGGAATCGGAGAATGTCTTCTGGAGGCACATTCTCGTGAATTGCCTTTGGAAAGTTTCAGTGTGGGTATTCACATCTGGACTGATATGTAACGGTCGACACTCCGCTGCTGGCATCCAGCTATCACTGATTAGACCACTGAACGAGACAATTCGATCATGTTGAAGCGTTGTAAAATGAGACGAAGTCTTTTGGCCTGTAAATTTTCAGAACATCAGTGAGAAGTTCGCAGACAAGACGCAACCTGTC
The DNA here is from genome assembly GCA_000803305.1 of Toxocara canis. Taxonomy (NCBI): domain Eukaryota; kingdom Metazoa; phylum Nematoda; class Chromadorea; order Rhabditida; family Toxocaridae; genus Toxocara; species Toxocara canis. The sequence continues at coordinate 8,228 of JPKZ01001770.1, forward strand.
GATGTGCTCGTTTGCATGCACAAAAAGTAGAATCGAGAACACTACTGTGGGGGACATCGTTAAAGATATTAAGCAGAGGGGAAAGTTTTCACTTACTCAAAAAATATTGCCGGTGAGGGAAGAACGATTCCTGTTCGAATTTTATCGAAAACAAGCTAATGTTCGCCTTTTGTTTTCGTTGAATTCAGGAAATATTAGATTTTCCATACTAGCTTTTTGGCGTGCTTATGTTCGTTACGCGCCAGCTCTTCAGGAGATACTGTGTTGAAGCAGGTGGTGGCAGCTTCTCGGAAGAAATGTTTGATAGCACTAATTCGGCCGACAAGTGAAAGCGGCTGTGGCTCTGCCGTCGTTTTTTAATTCGTTGAGGTGGGGGTGAGGGGGAGGATGAAGAGAGAGTGTTCAAGGAAGTGAGTTTCTGGTTGAAATAGCCTACCCGTAATTCCTTCGTGCACATCGTAGCAGTGAGAAAAAGTAGTGGTCGGAGATGTTAGAAATGTTATTTACGATAGAGGTGTTGAAAATTACCACAATGACTGATGATGTGCACTCGGAAACTGGTGGACAAGAAGCTTCAAGTGGCAGTCGATGAGGTAGTGCGCTCCAACCCAACATTTAAGCATCAACCACCGCCGTGAGTTTAATGGTTAAAGGTGACGTGTTGGAGTGAAGCGTGCTAACGCGGCGATTGTCACTTGCGTATCAACGAATACAGCATCTTCATCGTAAATGCCGCCTCTACAATCTTTGATTGCTGCCTTACTTCATCATTGGGAACTTGAGTTGTAAGGCACTGTGGCGAGTCTTCTGTGGTCGATGACTTGAAAGTCCCTGCAGCATTACACAGCACGATGAGAGACGTGGAATAGGTATTTGTTTGGCATGGATGTGTAGTTGTTGTGACGTGTTGCTTGATTGACGCGCTCTTCTCTCATTCCTTCACATTCAACGCGTTCCTGAGTGTAAACCTTGCTCAACCCTGCGCAGGACACGACGCGGGTTGCTAACTGCAACAAAATTCGCCCCCAAAAGACGCGTTTAAAGTGAAAAAAGCCAAGGCATTTTGCCGGTTTTGGCCGCTCGAAGTGCCACTGTTCTTTTGGCGTTTTTAAATGTTTAAAAAATGTGAGTAGAAGTTGAACTACCGGTTTGAGAATTGATGAAATTGATTATGTTACGCGTGTTTTCAACTTCATAACGGCTTCTCAAGACATACGGCCATTCATGCGCAGTTTTTTTTTTTTAACGCCAGTGAACACAGAACAATTTTAAAAATGTAGACTGCGTACAATTTGTCAGTAAATGTGAAAGGCTTCGGAAATGAGTGATTGGAATTGATCGATATTTGCTGCTGAAATATTCATGCCGCAGATATTCGCACTGATCAGCGCCGATCCATATCAGTTTTTTTTTTGGCTTCGCTTCTCTCATTCGAGTTCATCCCATCCCGCAAAAAAAATTTCCAGCGCTTGAAGCCGAAATCAGTTTAGCTACTTCGTAGGTGCGGTGAATTTTATTTTCCTATTGCACTTTTGTGAAAGAAAATGCCGAAAGAAACAGTGACTCGTTGAACAGCTACATCCTGCAAAATCCCTATGCGTTTTGGCTTTAAACGTGCTCTAAAATTATTCTGCACATTTACGATTAATCGACGGTAGGGGAAATTTCCGTAAAAAGGTGAGCAGCGGGTTTTAGGTAAATCATAGAAGGTGGCTCCGCGGAGAAATCAAATAACAGCATACCAACAAGCAGTTAAAATTAGTCGTACGTACTATTCAAGTTATACCATTGTTCTCTTGTGAGGTTACGAGCAGAGAGCGCTGGACACTAAGGGAAAGAAAACGATCACAAAAATAAGGGAATTGAAGAAGTTGACGGTTCCGATAGTCGTTCGCCGTTCATGTGCGCTTAACGCCATTTGCGAATGCAAGCCGCCTGACTTGGCGTTGACCTCTCTGTGAGACGTTGGTGTCCGATTGTAAGACGGTTTTAAACTGTTGAGAGCGGAATAAGAAGGGTTCGTCGTTTTAGCTGGTACTGTGTGAACAGGATGTGCCAACGAATTCAGGCAGCCTCGTTTATTTAGTAATGTTACTTGTTATAAGATCCCGTGCTTGTCTCTTGCCCTGGACAGAGGCGTTTTCGCTGAGGAGCGCGTTGAGTATTGCGTTTTAGGTGCCTTTTTAATCTTTTTTTTTTGCAGGGGTAAGCGTGCACCATCAACAATGGTCGAGTAAGTGTTCCTTTTTATTTTGCTAAATTTACCAGCGTTTATAAGGATATGTGGAGGGAGGTACTGAGTAACGAAAATTGTAAGGGAGAAGTATAGTGATTGAGGGAATATAGTTTTTAATCGAAATTTTTTATTTTACAAGTTGGGGTGCTGTAAAATGAATTAAACCCCGTTCGCACAAATACACGTCAACAATGTTTTGCAAAGAATTTTACTTAAGCAAGAAAATTGGTGGATGGCCGCGCGATTTTTAAAGTTCTAGTTCGAAAATGGCTTGGAAACCACTGTTGCCCCGTATTCGGTAAATTCTGGTTTTTTTCTTGCGTCGAACATTTTTCGCGTTGTAATTATGCAGACCTGTGCATTTTTGCAAGCAACTCAGATTTAAAATAAGTTCACTTTTACTGAAAGTATGTGTTATTTTAGTTACTGATATTGCTTTGTTCTCCAAAATAATTTGTGAATTTGCTATACAGGTTTGCCAAAGTTTCTTTGGCCAGTTTTTTCTATGTTTTGAAAGATTTTAGAGGAAAGAAGCTTCCGGCGGTCCCCGAAACACTACTGAAAAGGAGAAAACAAAGAGCCGAGCAAAGGGCGAAGGCAAAAGTGGTTAAAGCGAAGCTCGCATTGGTATGTTTTTCACTGTTTAGCATCGAGCGGTAATGGAAAATCGGGTTTTTTGACTCCGCATAGGAAAGCTGAAGTACCGTTTCATCTTATTGAACACTGAAGACTTACTGTGTTTACAGTGTACTGTTTTAAAACACAGTGAACACTGTGTTTTAATGACTTCCTAATCGAGAAACTCAACTTGAGGAAAGAGCATTGTTTTTTCTTGACGCCTGGCAGTGAAACTTCTACATAAAATCAGGAGCATCAGCGATCAGCAGAACTAATTACTAAGTAATACACTAATATTGTCAGCAGAAGAAGTTAGCAGCGTTCTGCAAATTTGTCCGAGTCATCCACTGTAAATGAGACTGTGGTTATAAGGGGAATTGTGTCGATTTTGAAATTAGGATCGTAGATCTCTACATAAGCTGCCTTTTTGAGAGGGTTGCAAGCTACAAGTGCTGATGTTTATAAATGTGGAAATACGAGATACGTAGGCTCAACAGTAATCATATTTTCCCTTTCTGCTATTGGGCAAAACAGCTTTTAGTAAAAGGCATTTTCATTGTTCTCAGTCGAAGTTTCCCTGTCATTTCTTTCCAAAGTAATCATCGAGGAGGAAATGATGAGGAATTGATTTTCCTTGAGGGTAGTTTGCTAAAGGCGTTGACACGTTGGCTCAGGAAGGAACTTCGTTACGAACAAAGAGTAGCATATTTTTTTCATTGCTTTTCGCAGATGATGGAATAAGGATCAAAACGCACAGGAACGAAATTGACAGCTTGGTTTACCATATTATTTTTGTATTACGTCTGCTTAAGGTATTTCCCAGTTGAGCGTGTGGATAGTTTGGCGAAGGCAGCTTTGTTTATCGGATAAAGAAGAGGTAGCAAATGTTATTTAAGCGTCCTTTTTTTCTACTTTATGGCATATTTCCGGCGTTCATTGCTGTTTCGTTTTGCGGAGCGATGGTGGAGGGGAGTGATAGCGAGTGAGATTACTTTCAGTGATAACGATCCTTCCTTAATTGTTTCTCTTTCACGATTTCATCATCGTGCGTCTTTTTCGTCCTGACCCTTTTCATCTAATCTAAAGTTAGAATCTTTGTTTTTTTAGTTTTACAGAAAGTTCTTGAGGTGATCATCTTTGAGCCGATTGATTTTAAAATAATTTTTAGAGCGACTCGCGCGCCGTAATCGTTTTGTAAGCGATTTCGAACTGAATGTGATTTGCAGAAAGCGAAGGCGAAGAAAGCGGAGATCTTCAAGCGAGCGGAACGCTATGTACGTGAGTATAGAAATCGTCAGCGACAGCACCTGCAGTTGAAGCGTGAGGCGACTCGAGTGGGCAACTTCTACGTGCCCGACGAGCCAAAGCTGGCGTTCGTGATCCGCATTCGCGGTGTCAACCAGATGCATCCCCGTCCCCGCAAGGTGCTGCAGTTGTTGCGTCTGCGGCAGATCAACAACGGTGTGTTCGTAAAGCTTAATAAGGCCACGCTCCAGATGTTGCGCATTGTGGATCCATACGTGGCATGGGGTTATCCCAACATGAAGAGCGTCCACGATCTCATCTATAAACGCGGCTATGCCAAGGTCAACTCGCGTAGGGTTCCAATCACTGACAACTCTATCATTGAGTCTACACTCGGTACGTTTGTCGTATGCCCGCATACTGCTCGTATGGGGTATGTTTATATTTATGTGCCAACATTATCATATTATCGTAGACGTGTCCGTTATGTTACTTCATAACCCATCAGAGTTCCCACAAAAGATACGACACCTTTGTTTCGGCTCTAAGACAGTGGATGTGTGATTGGTGATTTGAAAATCTTACACGTCTGCGCTATGTTGTATGCCCGTTTGCTTTGGGGAAAATGGCTGGCAGAGGGGGTAAATGAAATGGAATCAAATAAACTGATGTCATGTTCTGATCGATATTTGGAATTTCCTGTTTGTTAGGTGATTCGCAGTGAGATTGGAAATACTATTAGGCACATTTGCGGCGATTTGTTCTCACCTAACGACCTTCCCACCTCTGGTGACGTACACCTGATCCGTGTTCTGAGGAATGCAGTCGAAGTTGCGTTCTGCTGTTATTTAAGTTTTATCTTACCACTTCCGGCGACTACTCAATCTTTCAAACCCTTGTAACGATTTTTTGTAGCATTTCTTTTCTATTTTGTTCTTCGTTTCCTTCTGTTGTTTTCTAAAGGTGACAGTGGGTGTCGACGTGGCCGTAGAGATGGACGAGGCTTTTTGCCGGCTGTTTGGAAGTAATGCCTACCCCGGGAAATCTTTTAATGGGCTGCGTTCATCTATACTGTAGCCTTCCGAAAACACTTCTAGCCGTTCTTTGCAAATTTCCTCGATGTTCAAATATTATAGTTCCGTATGCAGTGTGGAAAA
>JPKZ01001770.1:20302-42612 GCA_000803305.1 Toxocara canis
GGAGGGGGAGGGGGGGGAGAGAGGAGGGGAGAGGAAAGGGAAAGAGAGAAAGGATTACAGCATCACATAATAAAGAAAGAGTGTATATTCGAGCTGTTATATGCTATTCAGTGCTAAGAGTCCTTGAAAATGACTGCCTCTAAGGAAAGCAGCTTATGTTCGAGTGGGCGCTTATAAATAGAAGCCTTTAAAAAAGGCGTATATAAGAGCGGCGCCCACTTTCGAGGTTTTATGGCAATTCTTTTAACGACTGAGTGGATCAGCTAAACAAGAGATTTGCGACCTTTGCCTCGATCCACGTTCCCGTCCATTCCCTCTAGATAGTCTTATTTAGCGAGTTCTCATATGATGTGCTATTGATACGGTCTGCTATAGTATGCAAGGGAACAATGAGAAAAATGTTACTGACGCACCTGAATAGCCGCTCGTAGTATGTCGGCAGTGACTCGATAGTTGTTCAGGGGTCCTCCTTGCGTTGCCTTCAACTTACGCAAACGTACGGCTGCCAACATCGCTCCTTTGTCGACCGAAGAGTGTGCCTATTTTTGTTCACATTCGTACAAGTATATCATTCGACTGCTCAATTATAGAAAGGAGAGATGGGTGAGTGGAAGAGAAAATCAGCTCGCATCTATTAGTATCAATCTGTTGTTAATTAACACGGATCTAAGCAATAAAGCTATTGTAGCTACGGAGTATAAACGCTTTCGTCGTTTAAAAATAACGCTAAAACAAAGCAATAACGTAGGATTAACGAACTTTTCAGAACGGACCACTCATGTCTCCAGTAATTTCATAATTGGGCATCAAACACTTCCAGTTATAACTGCGAAATAGGTCTAACAACGCCTGCTCGTTCGTTTATTCGCAGACTGCTTAAATGGAATTTAAAAGAATACACTGCATTTGAGTGGACCAGGACGTTCCAGTTTTTGTTTTTTTTTTTCAATTTGTGGCATTATTTGAATTCCGGTCTCCCGGTTTGTGGGTGGTCCGGATGTCTGACCTGTTCCAGTTTATCCCTGTCTCCAGTAGGCAGACATTCCACAGCTATGCACCCGCAGCAAATGAGATAACAAGAGCTCACAGCAAATACTTTCTATGTTCGCCAATATTTCGAGGTCAACAAGGCAAATGAAGTGTTGGTTTTTCGTGAGCTACTGAACAGACTACTACCATTCGACTGCTGTACATAATGTAGGAGCAATTTATGTGTTTAGGACCGTTTAAGTCAATAAGAGCAATTTCCGTACCAAAACCAGAAAAACCAGGAATAATATGCCGGAAAAAACACACATTCTCTAGGCTGTTTGTCCAACAGTCGAAAAAAAGAGAACTGGAAATGGAAATTGAGAGATTAGAAAGGAGACCTAAAACTAAAAACGAAATGTTTTAAAAAATAGTTTATAAGCTTTCCAACCAGAAGTCCTAATCATATTCAAAGCATTCACCTGTTGACTCAATGAACTTACCTGTCCCTATATGTTTTCCAGTACCCGAAACAATTCTGGAACTTTTCACAGGGACCTCCAGCGATTTCCGTCAAAGGTTTTCAACGATTTTTTTTTTGTTTCTATGCCGTCGAAACGTTTCTTTTTCGAATCGCACTTCATTCAAGGGAACAAAAATGATTACTTGGAGCGAGATCAGGTCAACAGAGTGAATGCCTGGCAGTCGTCAAGTTGTTTTTGATCAAAGACAGATCAATATGTCGTTACTGTTGACTCGCATATGACACGCCATGTTTGGTCATATGACTACGGCATTTTCGTTAGGTTGAAGTTCTCGTTACGTTTCTGGGTCTTAACCATAGCATCAGCACTTATGCCCGGTCAGAACTTTAAACAGACATTGTGCGCCATTTAGAATAAGTTCCATCAAATCATGTAAAACTTACGTTCTCTGCTATCAGCAATCACGAAAATCACCAAACCTGCTTGTAGATATCAAATAAAACGCCACAAAAACCCAATCAGTTCGCAGGAACAATGCCACATAGCGGATTTAGTAAAATTAAAGTTGACCGGCCTTGCTTAACGCTACAGTGCATCCCAACACACTCTAATCCCGATTATCTTTAAGTTCTCCGTTGTATGAGTCATGTATTTCATACACTATCCCGAAAAGTTTGTTTGATAGAAAATACGACTGTGCATTCATAGCGGGATGAACAAATGATTTTCAGTGCGAGCAGTTTTCGGTGATCTATACGATGTTGTTTTTGCAGCGAACTTTTTCTTGAGTTGTTCAGCGTCTCTAATTTGAAATCCTCTCTGTGGTAACGAATCTGTTGCTTTCTTTGAAAGTTCCGTGGTTGAATACTGTAAGCATTTACGTACTATCCGCCTTTGTTCGTAAATTCGTAATTGTATAAAAAATAATGAAATAAGCAAGGCGCGTGAAATGGAAAAAATATTCATAAAGACTAAGAAACGCTGCCCTAAACCGTATGTGCTACCTAAAGAAGTATCCCGTTCGAACTTCACGAATTATTGCTAAACCGACAAGTTGGTTCACCTGATCAGAGCTATATGCGATAAGTCGGCTGATAATAGTCGGATCGTGGCACTGCGTATCATTCACCCGGCCAATATCAATGCTGGGCGCTGCTGATATTTTTAGGTTGCCGAATGTTTCCCCTGCCGCACCGTCCGTTGCCGACTTGTTTGTGTCTTCGGTCGCTTTTATACGCTATAAGACAAAACGAACGAAAATAAGCCGAAAAGACTTTTTTCAAAGTGTCTCGCAGCAAATACCAGTAATTTATTGAAGAAATAAGTATCACCCTAAGCGCCGCTGTCAAAAGTCTGCGCTTCTCCACCTCATGACACAGCCGACGCTGATGCACATTAGGCGCACGAAAAGACCGACCTATGAAATTTTGCAAAACGTAATCTGTCGTCCTGGAAGGTTCCTTTAAAGAAATGGATTCGACAACTTCGGACCTATCTGACTGTTAAAAGTTTCGAAGCTTGTGCGAATGAGAAAGAAGATGGACAAATGCATCTAACGTATTGCTTAGAGTGGCACTTATAAAAGCAGTCACCCAGTTGCACGTTAAACGCCTTTGCAACTGAACGTGCTTAAAATGCTCCTTGAGCAGTCACACAATTCATGGGCTTCACGCGCTAGTTCGCCACAATGCACCTGAATGCACCCATGGCGATAGCCTGCCCAGCTATAAAAATACCTTATAACTCTTCGAATCGTATTATGGCACAGCTCACAGATGCATGACTGGATATAAGACTGGATATGTGCACATTTAAAGATCACCTCAACCATTCGACCTCTGGCGGCAAGAATGGCAATAAAAGTAGCATCACTAGCGGTGCTTTGAATTATTCCAGCTCCCGGACCCTCATCTTCGTTCAGGAACACCGCCGGCAATCCAAAAGCTCTCGCCAACCAATCGGTCATACGAAGTTCAAGTTCTGTCATCGACGGTGAAGATTTCTGCATAGATGTCTTATTCATTTGAATTCACATCAACTCCATTCACTGCTTCTCCATTTTTTCGGTTTTGCAAATTCATATACGCTATCCATTTGAGTCTTGAAACTGCATAGCCTAAGAAAAAGGGACTAGTCCTTGCTTATTCAACCTAACGTTAAGGTAAGATGTTTGACTTTTGGTGGTATATTCAAATACCTTGTGCGTGGTCTCATCTGACGGAATCGAAGCTCTTTGCTCACTGCAGCTATTTAACAAAACGTCATTCGCGGTTGTTTACACTTCGTTCAATAAACGTTTAGTGAGAAACTTTTTTAAAGCAAACGAAAGAAAGCAGTTTATGCTATTTTCTGGATTACTTAACAAACGACTTTGTAAAGTAATTCAACCTTGTGAAATGCTATCGCTGAAAAAAGAACACCTTACGAAGTAAAAACTCGTTGCATTCATTTTTGCATACGAAACTTGCAAAGGGAAGAGACGACAACAGTACCTGCTTGTTCATATGAATTGATGCTCAGTCTGTCTGACTGACTGTCTACTCGTCTGTCTCTTAGTCTATATGGAACATTCATTTTATAGGTGAGAACACTACGATCGTAAGACTTCGTAGATAGGCATGGAGTTATTCTAGGGGGCAAACAATAGCATTTTCTCTCATCCGCCTCATCGCTATCGAGACAGGAAAGTCCGTAGTTTTCCCAAAAACGAGCAATTTCGGCATGCCACCGCGTCGGTGAGGATTTCGAAGGATTTTTTAAATTTCGTAGGATTTTAAATTCTTCTCGTGTTCTGCAAAAGGTGTCAGTCATCATAGTGATGGCAGTGCTGAGCAAAGAAAGAGCGAAACCAATGTAAAAAATTTTCGTTTTCAATAGAAAGAAAGTTAGATTAAAATACGACAAAATAATGCGTGCCAATTGACCGGCTGAATGGCGCATGCACAAAAACTAACCATTTGTATCAGAGGAAAATCTTTAGGTAGAAGTTATTTGGGAAGTCTGTTCACAGGAATTCTTGTGGAAAATTTGCGGTGGATACGGAATTGGCTTTGATGTCCAGCGAACCAACATGTTTCCGATTAGCTGCTTGATGTTGACCGATAATGCGTTTTGCTTACGGGGGGCAGTTACAAGTCGAAAACGTGAGGTGAAGGACATGTGCAAAAAGCACTGAGGTGGCAAAAAATGTAAGATTTGTAAAACAGACTTGAGGCAGTTATGTACGTCTTATGTTGCCAGTTTGCTGTAGCACTCGGTGTTCTTTGTAAAAACACCTCAGAGTACGATTACGGCTCTATTTACAATGACTAAATGACAATTATATAATCGTACCCATGTAAATCCGACACTAGCCAAACCTCCGCTAAGAATGTCGCCCATAATCGAATGATACGAACACGCGGTGGGAAAGTATGCGAAAAATTTTGGATGATGCCAGTGGGTGTTTCCATTCACAACCACTGGTTCGATATCGGCGAAAATCTGCTCCCATGTTTCGGCGCAAACTGGCGCTTCAGGTGGTACCTCAACAATTTATTGCACAACACGATCTACGTTCATGTTAGCAGTGTATCACAGCTACATGACATGCGCTACGCATCGTTTAAAAATCTGATCCCTCTTGCGCAACAAAGCGCGCTCATCAATATTATTCAAATGAAACAGACTTGAGGCAGTTATGTACGTCTTATGTTGCCAGTTTGCTGTAGCACTCGGTGTTCTTTGTAAAAACACCTCAGAGTACGATTACGGCTCTATTTACAATGACTAAATGACAATTATATAATCGTACCCATGTAAATCCGACACTAGCCAAACCTCCGCTAAGAATGTCGCCCATAATCGAATGATACGAACACGCGGTGGGAAAGTATGCGAAAAATTTTGGATGATGCCAGTGGGTGTTTCCATTCACAACCACTGGTTCGATATCGGCGAAAATCTGCTCCCATGTTTCGGCGCAAACTGGCGCTTCAGGTGGTACCTCAACAATTTATTGCACAACACGATCTACGTTCATGTTAGCAGTGTATCACAGCTACATGACATGCGCTACGCATCGTTTAAAAATCTGATCCCTCTTGCGCAACACAGCGCGCTCATCAATATTATTCAAATTCTTAAGTACCAGTCGGACCTTCTTAGGTAGGTAGGGGGTAGGAGAGATGGTGAAAGGGACTGGACTACCATTTAAACCACCTTTTTCAGAAGCAAATTTTCTTGTTATTTTCTCATCAATTTGTGTAGACCGTATAGGTACTTCTACGTAAGCGTTAGCCTTATTTTATAAACAATTCCTGCACCTTCATCCCTTTGGTACACTGTCACTCTCCCCTCAAGTAAACTACGCAGAGGTTTTTCAGGCTTACATTTCAAAAACCATCTTCGTAGTCTATGCTAGCCCCATTATCTACAGGAGTGTAACAGCTTGGATCTTCTGATTACCCTAGATGGCTATCACTATCCGTCGGCCACCAAGAGGGCTTTTCTCGAATGAATCCGCCACTGATATTAGGCGTTATCTTAAAAGTACTCTTTAAAGACATGTACAAAAACTATATTTTATTCTGCGACTGGGGGGAGTAAAGGAATGGCTGTGACACAAAAGTCAATCTTCTTTCGCTGTGCTCAGCATGATTATATATGCAATCAGCAAAAGGTATGTTTACCAGTTGTTTTATGTAACCAGGCGAAACGGTCGAAATTGGCTTTCGTTCTCGTATTGTCTGCCAGTAATCAGCCACGAAATCAACCATTTCTTTGCCATACTTCCGGAATTCCTCTGCGTTCATGCCGTTGGTAACCTTAACACCTATTATGGATTTGGATGCAACGAAAACTGCCTAATGGTTGGTTTTTGTGCACTTTTCACCGCAGTAGGGGTGCATTGTGGATCCGCTGCGTCTGTGAGTAGGTATTTTCAACTCACGAATCAGAGAACACCTGCCGTGACAGGGCTCTGAAAATACAGCGAATAGTTCGAAGCGAAACATAGGTACAATTCATAAATTTGCGGATGAATTTTAACGCTTTGAAAACAATTTAGCGGGGAGGATAAGTTAGGGGAATAACCTTAAAGATTAACTGCTGCTTCTAACATTCGAGGTCATGCGATACAGGACGTTTTAACAAACAGCACATGTATGAGTTTTCTATATGAGGACTCTGGAAATTTCTGGGAAACGTGCTGAAAAATTTCTGGAAAATGAGTGGTCATGCGATAGCAGTTCTCATTAGATCATTAAAGCATTGCATGACCACCACATTCACATAGTTCACTAAAGAGCAATTGTTTTGTCGTCATTCGTACTTGTGCGCAGCTCATAGTTGTTCATTGGTTTTCAAACATTTATAGAACAAGTGAGGCAATTTCAACGACAATTGTGAAAAGCGCATATCAACTCGGTTCTTGGCATTCTTTACAGCTCGCTGCTCATCTAAAAAATATTTTCATTTTTTCATGCTATCGTATAATTTTCGAGAGATTAACATTAACTTAATAAGATTACTGGAAGAATACTATGAAATTCTAGGAAACGCTTGAGAGATCCAAAGAAAACGTTTCCAGGGTTATTTCTAAGCAACAAAAAAAAGCTTCTTGTGGTCGCTTCATCAGTATTCATTATTTCCAACAAGAGCCGCACATCGTTTGAATACTTGATACAAAACTCTTTTGAATGTTTTACGTACTGATAGCAATAGCTAATCGTAATTCAAGAAGCAGCCACCATCGTTCTTTCAATGCACACCGATTTCATTAAAATATTGAGAGACGGAACGAAAATTAGCTGGACATCATCGCCTCAAAAACAAATACGATCAAATAAATCTGCATAAAACGATGATGACTGAGCAAAATTAAGCAAAATGACCATATAAAAGAGTAGTGCATGAATGGATGACTCAATGAGTTCGACTGGGCTCAATTATAGCACATATAAGAACGTCTAAAATGCGAGGAGAATTAAATCACATAGTTATAAGATGGCTGAATAAGTGAAACAATTGCGAACAAACAAACATGAAACGCATATTTTTCAACAAGTCGAAAACCCCCTTCCGGCGTTCTTTGTGAAGAAAGTGCTCGAATGCTAGCGTTAGCTAATGCAGTTAGCCGCCTGCACACAGTGACTGTTTACGTTGTTTTGAATTATCATTTTTGTTTTTGATAACGCGTTGGCAGCTAGATGTGATCTATTTATGCGGACGCGTCATCATAAATGGCACAAAATGCCACGCAACGATTGTTAAAAATAGTGATAATTTGAGAGCGATAAATCAATTCCATTACAAAAAATATGACCGCATTTTCGAGTGTAATCATCATCGTACGACGTATTAATAATACTTAATCGATACAGTTTGTTCGAGAAGCATTCCGTTTAGAAACTACTTTGTAATTATTGATCACTCGATTTTAGTTAACTGTGGAGCTAAATAACGGCGCATGAAAATTACGCAACCTGCAAGTGCGAAAAAGGCACTGTGAATGCAATACCAAACGAGCTTAGTGCATTGCAATAAACGCCGTAGAAGCAAAGATAAATTATGAACCCATTCGTTCTATTATCATATGCTGATTCTGTTTACCTGATCTACACGTCATATAGTAGGAAAGGGCAAAAAACGTTTGCCATTCAGTGATGCAAAATCCGTGACTTCAACGACAACGATCGTGCAATAAAAAGGCAAACAAAAATACGAAATATACGAGTCATGCATGAGAACATCTACGCATTAGTCTTAGTTATTAATGAAATCCGAGATCTGTCATAGTATCAAAAGGATCCCAAAACATGTGCAGGCCATTCGAAAGCTATAAGAGGACAAAATTAATGGAGGCGAAATTTTAAAAAAATCTGAGGTGAAATTTTTGAAAATTTTTGGCCGAGAACAGAATATTCGAGATTTTAATTTCACATTACTTGCTTGTTGCAAGTGATTTCGAAAAGGCAAATGACGAGTTCACGTACTTATTAACGACAGGTGGCGTGAAAGCTTTAGGGGTATGAGACTGACGAGAAGCAAATGAAAGCGGCTTGCTTGCTTTGGGAGTGCTTGCTACAACTGCGCAGATATGTGCGTCGGTAATTGGCCGCAGCCGACGTGGTGTATAGACGCATTCGATGAGATTGTATGACGTGGGTAAGGAGCTGTAATCAGAACGTTGTTACGTGAGAGGTTATATGAGCGATACGAACAATCATTCTTTCCTCCTCTCTACGATTATTCTACCCCATAATGCTTCCGTTCGACGTGCACCCGGCTGTCTTTTCCCAACTATCATTCCATACACAGCGCTCTTGCGAGAGTGGTCTTTCAGAAATGTGCGTAAGCATTTCGAATGAAGAAACCGACCGATCGCTAAATCGTATAAGGTTGATTTGCGAAATGCATCGCAATAAACTGGTCAGCTGAATTGGGAATACCCTCATATTTGCAGAATCGAATAGTTGTCCAGCTGCAGCATTCAGGATGAAAACAAAAACGAGTCAAGTCAACTGTTCGTAAGTACTATCGAATTTGTGAGGAAGAAGCCAAAATTTGCATTTGTGAAAATCGTCTCAAATATGCAACCGAACATGTCGAGTATTGAAAACGTTGAGTTCATGTGGATATTAACAATAGAAAAAATAAGTATTTAAAGAGAATATGTGGATATTAAAGAAATATATAAATCAAAATGAACTGAAATTTCCGATCATTCATGCGAAAGAAATAACAAAATTTAGAAGCAACCAAATTTCTGAAACACCATAAATTACGTACATCGAGAGCGAGAATGAATTAATATTTTGCCCGTTATGGCTTTTTCAAAGTTCCACTTCTCTTACGATCAGTTTTCGTTAGTACAATGAAAAAACGCTGGTAAGCAACAAAAAGTCTTTTGGATTTTCTATTACAAATTCATCACTCAAAGAAGTGAAATAACGAATGATCGAAACATAAAAAGCAGGCAAATAAGACGGAATAAAATATGCGATCATTGCCATTGTTGTCGGCGATCGGAAGCAGTTGTCAGTCGGGCAGAAACGAATAGATTCTTTGGAGGTCGAAATGCTTTAGGCGACTTGTAAGCGCAAAAGCACCAGAGGCTGGAATGGCATCATAAGGGATTTTATTCTGCACTCGAACGACTCGAAAAAGAAAAGAATGATAAACTGAATTCAATGTCTAGACTCTCGCAAATAACTCAATGCTTGAAGCTAGCGACAAATTTAGTCAACAAGGATGTGAGAATATTGTGTCAGTTGAAATGTCAGAGTAACTGTTAACAGTTTTTAAAGCACAATATGAGATCTAAGTTAAGGTGACTATATTCGAGCGATGTCAGATCAAAAATGCACCGATGAGTTGTATGGTTCGGAGTGTAGAAGGTCGGGAAAATTTTGAAACATGTTGGCACTTTTTCTGTTCTGGTTATATCCCATTTCGAAAACGGCAACCAAACTGCATAACGAGAGGATGACGACAGATAATGAAAGCGTTTTTATAGTGTTCAGTATTGTTGTATGCAAGGCAAGAATATGTCACAACCTTTGAAAACATTGCAACAGTTCAAAGCACTCGAATTTGAACTGGTTCTTTTGAAAAATGGTACCCTATTATCACCTCCTTTTTCATACGCTTTTGTGGAATCTGTGTTGCAAAAGTTTAATATATTTAACTTTGCTGTCTGTATATTTTTTATACTTATGATGCCTTAAATTTACAACCGAAACAGTTACCGTATTTAGATTTGCACAGTAATATCAGCTCACAGAATAATTTTTTATCCACTTGAGTATCATGATAGTAATAATAAGTATTTAGTGTTTACAGGTGAAAATATGTACAAAACGCTATTACGATGTGCCTTAGCGGATCCACTCACTGCTCCGATCGGTTTCAAAAATTTTGCACAGAACCGGCTGTTCGTACGAATGTTCATCCAAAAAATTCATTTTTGATCTCTTTCTCACACATCCTGCGGACCGATTAATGTTAAAATACTCTTAGAGAAAACTGCTGCAGTTTCGACGCCAATAAATTCTTGGTTACTTACATTTTAGCACGAAAACAGTGTAGAATTCATCACCTACAAATATTTTACATATCAAATTTGATAGCTGTTTGGTCCTAATCCGAAAGTAGTGTCCTGTGCGTGCCAACTTTTGGTTGGATGGGATCCTTTTGAACAGCGATCTAGTCAAGGAGTCTCTGACCAACAGCAGAGTCGGGGACTACTTCGCAAAGGGTTCTTGGGCAGGAACCTTTCGATGAAAGTGAGGCGAAGAGGCAGCTTTCCGTCGGAGTGACTCTCGTCAAGCGAGATTTTGGCAAAGGCTAGCTCCCTGTCAAAAAGCCGAGAATCAATACGCAAAGGTGACGGACCCCGATAGAGATAAATCTTACCGGAGATAGATATCGGCGGAAAACTCGAGAAGCAAAAAGTCCGGAAAGTTGCGGTCGAAGAAAAGTTTGAACTAACTAACAGACCAGCATACGTGAATATCGCCCGAATATCACCAGCCTCCTCTATTTTAGAAAACTTTTGCGGGTCGCCATTTTCGGAACTATTTTTTCGAGTGACGAATTTGCCGACCAAGTCCTATGCTCCAGAGTTTTCTAACCAAAAACTTGCTGTTGACGATTTTTTGATCAAAAAAAAGCATTAAACTGTGGAAGCAATCCTGAAGAAATATGTAATCGACCTGCAATTGCTAAAGGCTTTGGCAGCACCAAAAAATTCATTTTTTAGACGACTCCTCTCTAGCACTTTCTCAAATTTCCAATTCTTTCCTGTGTTTTTGACCCGCCAACTGTGAGTCATTCATCAAATATCTTGAAATTTGCGGGTGATTTTCTCCCCAATCGCATCCTCGATCAAGGTATGCGGACGAGACAAGGGAAGATGGTTACGTGCGTATCGCAAGAATGTTTGCGAGCTGAAAGCGGTCAAAATGTGCTCTGCAAATGCTAATTTGCCAAGGCGCATAAGAGTATTAATTTCCGTGGAGCTAAACAATGCCTCCGACGCCTTTTTATGCCACCCTTTAACTGATGCTTGATGTTGAGGAACATTTTCATATCTTGAGCGATTATTTGCCTGACAATTCGGTCGGTCATAGATGCCACCAGTGGAATGTCTATTGCTTATGAGGAACCGTTTACTGCACTGGGTGGGGGGTGGGGGAGGAGCAGCATTCATAGCATTGGTCCGTCCATCATACGTAAATTCGGCAATGTTTTCTTGATCTATGTAGTTCAATATCGACATGCCATGCCATTATCGATGTTCTCTTTTCACGAAGTGTGCAGTCCTTATGGCGTTCACTCATGACACACTTTCCATTAAAAATAGGAATTTGTTGTATGACATTCAACGGAAACCAACGAGACGTTAAGTTCGTTACCCACTGACTTCACTTGACTTCGTCACTTTTTGCATCGCGTTACTCAAACTTGATTTTTGAATCTGTTTGTTGCTTTACTGCAAGAGAAACAAAAAACACGGGACTCTAAGATAGGTATTAGTACATGCTGAATTATAGGTATTAGTACACGCTGAATTAATTTGAATAATAAAAGCTGAACCACCTTAAAAAGAGCCCTTAATTGCCTTGAACAGAGCCTGCAATGACCCCGAATTATTTCGAAGAAAGCTCGTTCCGTCAGATATACCTCCTTCTTCACACATAACGAAAAGTGAAACATCATCATGATGACACTCAGTCTCGAATGCAATCGACGCCTCGTGAAAAATAGAGCACATGGATGCCATATTCGCGCTAATACGAACAGCGCCGTAGTGATGGTGTTGTACTGAAGTGTTACGTACTTCTATATGGCCAAGTAATCTGAGATGATTATAAGTGAGAGAAAGACGATCTGGACGTGTGAAATGAGACAGACTTGCGTGGATATGCTCATGAACATTTTAACCACTAACAACACAACTGCAATATCTCGACCAAATTTTCATGGAAAGTTCTCGAAGACTTCGCAATTTGTGTTATTTACCGCATTGAAGAACGAATCAGCATTCTACTTGCTACTCTACTTTCGTATCTTCTCTTCATCCTTCTCTTTTTTCAAATCTGATCTTATCACTTTCAGTCACATCTCCTTTCAAGCAAAAGATACCTCGTCGAAGCACGGACGATGTGTGTGTGCTATTAGTAGCAATGCTTAAGACTTAATGAGTACTTCAGATTGGTCCGAAATTTTTTTACATGGATTTCCGCTGAACTAACTGATGGACTGAAGCACTACTACTGTTGGCCGTATAAAATTCGCAATTAATTTCCCAGCCACTTTTTTTACACCAATCGCACGTGCTCAAAGCTGATTGCAAAGTTTGTTCTTTTGAAGCTGTGCTACGCGAAAACGGTTTGTCGGTGCTGTAAGGTAGTTTTCTTGGTAAGTCAGTTTGTGGATGAAATTTTATGCTTACAGTGATTAACATAGGGGAGTTTGAGTTGGGTAAATTTATATAATTTTGCTCGAAGCGGGCAATGTAGGCGCTATACTTTTTATCCCAATCACAATAGATGGTAGAGTAGAAATTTTGTTTTTCGATGCGGATTCTTCAGCACAACGGCGTCGTTCGAGACCGTACACCGAAGAACACTTCAAGTGTGCTCAATCAAACAAAACGTGCACACTGGAAGAGAGTTGAAGACATGTAATCGGAGACATTTGCAATTCGGTGTCAACATACTAAAGAAAAAAAAATGGAATTTCTTTCAGTTGTTCCCAACATTCATCTGGCTACGTTTTTTTTTCTGCCACAAATATCAAGACAAAAATCGTTCTTTGATTTGTCGTTCTCACAATGATGAACATGATCCACAGTAAAAAAATCACAGTAGCAAATAAACTTTAAGAGGCAGTCTATCTTTTGGCATGTTCGGCTTTCAGCGTGCAGTTAGCTGACACATCCTAGAGCCTTCATTTTTTTCAGTTTGTGAATTATCAATATGTATCGTATGAAAGCAACACAGAAATATTCACCGAAATAATCATATGTCACTTTCTTCATAGTGGCAAATTTTTTGCTAATACAATAAAAGCCTAATGGAAAAGTTATGCCGAACGTAAAGTGATATGTGATTATATGATTCAAACTAAATCAGGTATCATCAATGATCTCCGACCTTGGTGACCACCCACGACGGATCATTCATAGAACACAAATTGCCTGAATGCACGAATAGGGATTAATTTCTCATTCACAAATTGATAACGAATTTCAATGACAGGCCTCCGAATACTTTGGAAGAAACTTTTGAAATACCGTGCAATCGAAACGTTTTATTTCAACAAATTAAACGAAAAATTGTCGGTTCTTTTATTTTGAAGCGCCACGCCAAGTAAGCGGGCATGCTGAAATAATCTGATAACGTAGCGCCTCAAAGAAAATATTTGTTTAGGAATGGGTGCGTAAGATCGTCATACATGATCTTATCCGCTCCCGCATGCCTCACCGTTAAGCATGAGGTGTGAGGAGTTGCAATTCACATCCCGATTTTGGGCAGTGATAGCAACCGCCGTAGGACAAACCATTTTCTTGAATCGAAAAACGGCCTTCTTAGAACATCATTTTTTGTCATCTCGTTTTTAAGAGAGCTGTTAGCTATCGATTAAAGTAGAAGATTCGATTCGATTCTCTTTTTTTTCTAGGTGAAAACTCAGCAACTTTACTACTGCTCGTATAATTTCGTCAGAATTTGCAGTTGATTAGTTCTGTCGAAAATCAACAAACACATCGAGCAATGAGAAAAGTGCTAGACTCTAGCAACTGTGACGACTTGTGAACTGCAAAAGACTCAAGGATTTATTTGTGGATTTAGATTGAAAAGAAAAAAATGAGAGGGATGTCAGAAAGAGGAAACTGAATGTCATTTCAAACAACACAAAAATGTTCCCCGTACAATAGTCGTTGCGTAATCAAACTTTCATCAGTAAGCGCTATTTTTTTTCCAGCGTATCTTGCTCAGTTAGAACGCTCAGTTCTGCAACGACAAACTTGACAACATTCACCTCTTCTGCTGTTTTCTTAAAAAAAAAAAAAAAGAAACTTTCCACGGCAAACAGATCGTCGAAGAAAATGAAATGCAACGGCCATCGTCAATCGATTCCATCGAGCACCTCCAAAGTGTTATGCTCGTATGAGCGGAAATTTTTTGGATGAATTCACATACAGCAATACGCATATTTCTATAGCATACTTTTAGAAAACGACCGGTTGGAGAGAAAGCATCCAGTGCGGCTTCTGTTCATTCCTAAACGAAAAATAATGCAAAACGAAAGAAGTTTTGTGGTCAAATGTAGAAGCATTCAATCTATTCGGCGCTTCGAATTTTTTAAAGCAAAAAATTGCTTTTCTGTTTTTCCACAGCTGAGATTATAGCAATTTCGAAAGTTTGCTCAACAGTATCAAAAGTCCTCAGCATTGGCAAAAATTTGAAACATATGCAAAGCGTTGATTAGGGTGTTCAGCTCGTAAGTTGTATTTTAAAGTATGTGATATGGTAATCGAGCAAACTGCAGAAGTCAGACGAATGCTTTAGAAAACCACAAATAGAAATTGATCAAATGCTTGAAAGTTGGAAGGTATCAAGTGTTACCAAGGTGAAACAATGCTCTTGCTGGCCGAATTAAATTCTTTTTCACCAATTAGCTGGATTTGAGTGGAGTTGTTATTTTCACTTGTCTCATGAGTTTTCTTGTCGAGGATGTCAGGCTCGATCGATGTTCTCGTTTTGTTAAACTCAATTTTTTGTTTCGTTGATCATTATTGTGTGATCCTCATCAGATATGTACACTTGCCCATAGTAACCTCATGGACCGAAGAATAGAAAATACAGCCTGGTATTAACACAGAATCTTGGAGGCCTTCGATGGTTAGGGTTTGTGACATACAAATGCTTTGGCTCAACCATTTGCGATCGTCGCGAGGCAGTTCAGCAGAATGGTTTGAAATCGAACTGTTCTAGCGAACCTATACTAGGGAAGCTTTTATGGATGAATCCGGTACTTGGAACATCGAATTGTTATCGCTCTTGATTATTCCACGTAACTGTGCACTTGGAAACATTCTCAAGCGGCAGTGTCACCTGAACTGTAAACGTGCTTTTCAAAACGATTGCTCTCCGGTTCCAAACAGGTGTACATTTTGTAGAAGTGATTTATGCCGGAATTAATTATTTGCAGAGCACAGTGTGCACTATTCGAGCGAAACGCCCTCCTTTGTGAGAAAATGAGCTCCAACAAAGTTTCGAACTTGTTTTTTTTTGTTAAGGAAATTTCACCAAATAAAAATTCAAAAGTGATTAATGCGCTTAACGATCAATAACATAACGTGACACATATATAATGTAATATATTTGCATAGTTTATTTCTGATTTGCAACCTCAAGCCGCATATTCAAATACAGAACGAGTTTCGTTGTCGAAAGCGTATATGATTGCAAAAGCCCATAAACGTCACCACATCGTTCCCCAACAAAAGTGATACCTGTGCAAAAAAAAAAAAGGAAAAAACGATGCATTTGCAGTTTATCGGGTCTTCAAGTCATTAAAGAATATTCTACTATTGACGGTATTTATAGCGTTCGGCTTTCTTATCCGATCAGATTGAAGAGAAATTAAAGACGACAGAAATAATATCTGACAAATCGATTCTCTCACCTTCCCTCGCCATTTGATCTTTCTTGTTTATCATTACGCCTTTCTAACTTATAGTCCGTTTTTTTTTTGCTCTTAGCTAATCATTCATATGTGTAACAAGTCGAAAAGCTTGGCAGGAAATTAGTACGATAAGCGTTTTTGACAATCTCGTTAAAATGCTCTAATAAACGCCCAAGAAGCAAATGGGGAATGCATAACGTCGCCGAAACATTTCTGCTCAGTCCGGGATCTAATTGTTGTTTTCAACGCACCCTGTGAAGAGGCGCTGGTAGGCGATTTGTTGAAGAGATCATAACTGTTGGCAACCACTTTTCCGAAATTTCCGCTTTTGTTTTTTCAAAGAATTATCACTTTTTTGTCTAGAAATTCACGTTTCGAACCATATTCCATACCGTGTGAGCTCATATTTTGGTGCCAGAAAGTGAACACTCTGACACTGACCTACCTTTGCGACCTTATTATTTCACATGCATCGTTCTTATTAAGAAACCCATGAGTCGCTTACAGTTGCTGCTTTGGTGCCCCTGCAATGCCATAGATCATAGCTGCGAAGTTCCACTACAGAAGCTTTTCTAGGTTGTTGAAGCTACCAGACAGACGTTGAACCTACTAGACAGACGGACAGACGCATCTACGTGCATACATAAGCACAGACATGACAGGCATTTTTGCTGTGGCGAGAAACGCATAAAAGTAAATGCGTTACAAGTAAAAGGTGCGGAGGACCGTATATTGTAAAGAATACCCTATGAATAAAATGTGCGAAGGACCGTATACTGTGCAAATGCTACTTTATAGGTGAAGCCCGAAGAACTAGAAAAGTATACAAAAATTTGGTATAATGGATAAGCAGCAAGGACGAACCAGGACTGGCAAAATTAGTGGCCTGATAGGGGAATCTGGTTTTTGAAAACCACCGTGGCGCAAAACTGGAGGGGTGCAGTTCATAGGAGTTCAAGAAAAATGGTCCCATCTGGAGCCAGCGGAACATTTGCACGTTTCAATAGTCTGTTTTTGGGCAGTTGCCCAACTCTGGCAACTTACTCAAACGGTAAGGACAAAAACCAGGCGATGACCACATTAATGTTGAGTCTTTAAAGTTTCAACACGCCTCATCACTTCCGCAATGAAGCTTCAAAACACGAAAGACTTTGGACGATTGTTCACTTACGCAAATTTCAGTTTTTTCTTTGGCTTTTCAAAGCAGGGCCAAAACTGCGCTGAACCTCGATTTCAAGTCAGATATTGATCAGTCGTTCTTCGCCACCGAAGACCGCGTTTAAAGGTGGGACGTAATTATTCTAGTTTCCGAGCAGATTTCATCGAGAACTAGGAAGGTGGGGACCTACTGGGAATAGGAAAAATTGAAAAAAATTCAAACTTCATTCTGTCACAGTATTGACCAGCTAAAGGCCTTTGTAGTTTTGGGGTGAAGTGATGAAGAAATGCGAAAGCGAGAAAGAAGGCAGGCGTTGGACGATTGTTTGGGCAACGAGTTAATTGGTGTAAATTGCGTTAAGTTGCGACTGGTGCGTTGTTAGGCGAAACGGTTTGCAAATCGGTCGCAGTCAAGCCGCGTACGCAAATATGCAACCCCAACCCCCACTCTTTATGGGCCACCTCCTAGTTCTCGATTCTATCTCTGTGCCCGTCCGCTTTATAGTATGAAGATGGAGTAGAACGGGTGTTGCCCGTCAGCGTTGTTTACTGATGATGGCCCATCGGCGATTTGTACACAGAAACTGCAACGAAGAGAAGACAACACTTCTGCGATCTTCGCTCGCAACGGTAGGTTGCTAAACAGAATGTATAATATTATGTGCATGAGAAACACCCGCCTATGATACACTCTCAGTGAGATGCATGGTTGAAAACATTTGACGAGAACATCAACAGTGATATTCGACCAATGCACAACAGATGTTTGGAAATAATATTAGAAAGAGAAAAAGGCAGTGAGAAAAGTGGCAGAGGAACGAAAGGGAGAAAGAGGGGGCGTATAGATAAGAAAGACAAAAGAGAGGGTGTGTGCGAGGGAAAGGAGGGGGAGCAAGAGTAACGAGGCGGAAGTGGAGAGAGGGTGTGGGTGATGGCGATCGGCGCAAAGGAGACGACCCGTCAAGGGGTTAGTTGCGTTGATCGGGTGGGTGCATAGGGTTGCTTTGTTGTGTTGGAGCGTTGCGTATTTTCAGTAGTAATCTAGCGGTGGCCGTGAGTCGGAGTCACGCAACCACACAATATGCCGGCACCACCCATCTTGAAGCGGGATTGGCAAAAGGACCATGTCTACCTCATACAGTTCCCGCGTGCCGGTTGTATACCCACTTTGTCACCTTTTGCGCTCAAACTCGAAACTTGGTTGCGTATCACCGGAATAAATTATTCGGTAAGCTTCATATAGTTTATTCGTTTCTTGACTCATTTCTTTATATATTCAGTTTTCTAGTTTAAAATCCTACTTTCTAAGAAAGTATTTCGGCGTTCCAACTGCTTCCACAAATTTCCAAAACCAAAAACAAAAGGAAAGATACTTCCAAAAACAAAAGGTATGGTCTACAGTTTTTGAAACAGTGAAACCTCTCGATTATTTTTGATATATTTGACAGGATCGCCATAAATTGAGTTGTAAATAGAGCGAATCTGCGAAAATGAGCTCATCTCATTATTTACACTTTCATATACAGTTTA
This sequence comes from Toxocara canis, assembly GCA_000803305.1. Taxonomy (NCBI): domain Eukaryota; kingdom Metazoa; phylum Nematoda; class Chromadorea; order Rhabditida; family Toxocaridae; genus Toxocara; species Toxocara canis. Next base: position 39,121 of record JPKZ01001770.1, read on the forward strand.
GCTGATTTGTTTTGCTTATGTTTACTTTGCTCGCTGCTTGTAACCGATATGCTAATTTTCGTCGATATTTGTACTACCGAACATTTCCTCATAGTTGAAATAGCTAGCCAGTTGAAAATTGTCCCATACACAATTGCACGTTTTAATGAACTCTTTGTTCATTAAATGCTCGAAGAGTACACGTGTTATCTCGACACTCTTCCAAAAATTTCGACATGATATTGTTTTAAGTTAAAAAAAAAAAAAGTTCTTTTGCCTCTCTTTCTTCCTCTCTCTTTCCCTCGTCAAACAGAATGCTTAAGATGCTTTGCTGGTGAAATGTTGTTGCAGTGTTATTGCGTTTTTTTTAAACGCTCATGATCGCGTTGACTGTGTTTGTGGTTGAATGATCGCTTTCGTTGCAGTGTTTTTGCTGTTCGCTTGTCTTACAGCCAATTAGCAATACTGACTCTTAATTACTTCCGCTAGTTGCAACTAGCAACTTGGCGTTGTAAATGAGAGAAGTAATGTCGAGTTTACGCCAAATGAGTTGCGCTCAAGCATAGATAGGTTAAGAAGGCGTTGTGTAACGATATTCATTAAAAGTAGTTGATCAGCGTCCACATGTCATTTTGCTTTACAACGATGAAATAAACTGCGGCAAAAAAATTGATGAAACTCTCGCATTCAAAATGTTCTTCACTCATTTCAATGGAACATTTTCTGCTTTATGTTTATGCCATAGGAAGCTATTTTTGGCCGAGACGAAAGGGGCGGCGGAAAAGGGAGATGGGGGGGGGGGGGATAAGTCGCAGGTCTTATGCTAGATAATGATATAAAAGTTGCTGAATCAAACGGTGTATCTAGAAGAAATTTTTACTCCAACACATTTTTGCCCGTTTTGTACAGTTTCTGATCCGGTTGGTGGTCTGACTCAGTTACATTCGCAGGAGGACGGCGAGCGATATAATGAGTGCAGTGTGGCGAAACTTTGCAAGTGTACCTGTTGTTATTATTGGAAATGGCCACTGAAGCGGTTGTTATAAATTTTCATGCTTTCACCGCTTTGACGAATAGTATTTTTCTTTGCATAAAAAAGCAAACCCCTTTTTTTTTCAAACGCGCTTCCGACGCAAAGTGCGTTGAAAGTGGAACGAGTTTTGCCAAAATTTGTGCTTGACATTTATGCAAGCGAACGCTGTTGACCGACATCAGTTGGCCGTCTTTTGTTTCGCGCAAATTTCTCATTTCTTCGCATGCCATGCAATTTTATAAGTATCCTAAACTCTCAGATTGTTGTCCCGCAGCAGGACTTTGTGTGAGTGAGTGATCGAGTAGGACGAACTGCACGGAATGAATCGAAGATTAGTTGGTTTTTGAGGTGGGGGGGAGAGGAAAAGGTGTTGAGAAAAAAAAATTGAACATAACGCAGGCACAAATTTCATAACGTCTATCGCGGCGACAGAATATTCTTATGACACCAGAACCTAACTACACGGAATAGGTTTCTTCTGAAACGATTGGAGCTATTGTTTTTGTGAGTAAGCAAGCAACAAGCGTTGCACATAAAAATGAACGCTTCTCAAATGGCGTTCGCTCAAAGAGAGGATGGTTTTGGCGAAGGGAGGGATTCCATGATAAAGAAGCTTGTCATTTATGAAGAAAGCGAAGGAAATTGCATTAACGCAGTAAATGTTTTAATCTATAAGAAATCTATTTTCATAAATTAAGCAAACAAATAAATTCCATTTACTACGTCTTTGAATGATCGCTGAAAATCTCATTGGCTATGCGTATCAATGCAAAAAGCATCTTTTAGGTAGAGGAGATGGCGTCGTTTCTCTCGTACGACGTTATCGCGGTGCAGTTTGCTGTTGCATTGAGTGCAAAAATTGTATTGTGAAGGGGCTATTGTAATGTTATCCTAGGCAAGAACTAGGCAATAAATAGATCGTAAGCCTTCGAATTCAGTTTGCACTCCCTCCTCCGTCATTGTAATTTATTTCTTAAAATCTGGACAAATAAATTCCATTTACTACGTCTTTGAATGATCGCTGAAAATCTCATTGGCTATGCGTATCAATGCAAAAAGCATCTTTTAGGTAGAGGAGATGGCGTCGTTTCTCTCGTACGACGTTATCGCGGTGCAGTTTGCTGTTGCGTTGAGTGCAAAAATTGCATTGTGAAGGGGCTATTGTAATGTTATCCCAGGCAAGAACTAGGCAATAAATAGATCGTAAGCCTTCGAATTCAGTTTGCACTCCCTCCTCCGTCATTGTAATTTATTTCTTAAAATCTGGACAAATAAATTCCATTTACTACGTCTTTGAATGATCGCTGAAAATCTCATTGGCTATGCGTATCAATGCTGAGTTGAAGCTAATGGTAGACTTTCTAAGACACAATTTTGAAATCGACACCACTGCGGCTTTTTAAAATTCTTATTTTCAAACAGGTTATCTATACCACGGCCCTAATCTGTGCGGCTGTACAGAAGGCATTCTATGTGCTGGACACCAGCTATCTCGAATGCTAAAAAATTTCATTTGGATTGTAGAAGTGATCATATGCACGCTTGTTAATAGGTTTTTTGACATTTTGTCAGTGATGCCATCATGAATGAAACGGGTCATAGCGGTAATGATCTATAGTCTCTCCTCCTTGTCTCCCTCGCCCTTCCTTTCTCTCCATAGTGTTGACATTTTGTAATTTTTCTCCATACGGCGTACTACATGAGGCCCGATCGTACGTCCGCAAAATCATAAGGGAATGTGGCATCTCCGAAAATTGCAAGCAAGTTCTATTTATCGCTAGAGATCTTGTTAACATCCCCTTATCTAGAGGTGCTCACAGCGAAGCTTGCAAAACATTCCCGACGGCCTTCCCTTCATTAATTTTTAATGTCACCTTTTTTGAAGTTTGGAACAGTCACATTCTTCACATGGTCGCTGCTCTGAAATACTCAGAAGTGCATTTATTTTGCTCATACTATGCCCATCGGGAGTTACGAAGGTTTGGGAGCTTTGTTTTTTCGCCAGCACTTGATAAACACATGATGTGGATGCGTTGCGGTTGGTTTAAAGCAATCATGGCATATGCAAAACAGGCACCAGTTATGTTAGAATAGTCATGTATGCCTATCGCAAAAGTCGCATCGTCATCATTTTTGAAGAATTATGCCAATATTATTATCCAATAGACTTTTGCTTTCCTCCGAAGTCGACCGTCCTCAATTTTTATTGTGCGATTCTCCACAGTCATCCATTGATGTTCTCTGTTAGGTTATTTAAGTTAAAACAAAAATAATTGCGCAAAAATCTTACGTCGTACAATGTCGAGTACCGTTTCTCCTATGCCATCGATGTAATGGTCTTGTTCGCCTCTCCTTGAATGAATCTCCTATTTTAGCATAACGGCAAAAGTTGTACTCCACGTTGACATAGTTCTTCTTCCTCCGAATTACTGCTGAGTTCGGGATTAAAAACACCACTCAATTGTGGTTGAGAAAGTGAT
>JPKZ01001770.1:56847-73267 GCA_000803305.1 Toxocara canis
AGGGGGAAGAGGGGGGGGGGGGGGTGTAGTCCAACTTATTTCTTAGCGATGCACAGATAAGAGAAGTTTCTGCGTTCTACCGCCCTTCACCTCTCCTTCGTCTATATTACCCACTTCTCGTCCTCCCTCCTCTTCTCACCGCTTCTTTACTCCCTCGCTCACCTCTCCACTCCCTCTCTCATCCTTCCCGTTCTCCTTCTTTCATCTCGTAAGTGCGGGAGGACTCAGTCAGATCTCAGAGGCGTTCTTTCCCGCGACCGTATTTTCAGTCATTGATTCAAAAAACAATGAATCAGCGGATGTGAGGGCACTGCTGTAGATTAGAGTTGCAAAATATCGCAGCAAGAACTCTCCTCTCCAAATGATACCGGTATCATGGAAATATGCGCAGTGCAAATGTCACCGTGGGGGGACGATCAGCACACTGCGCCGATAAGCAGCAGTGTGCAATGTGTCCTACCGTCTTGGGAAGCATCACGAGATTATAGCAAGCAAGTTTCGTTGCAGTTGCTTTTCTCATTCCTAGGTTAAAACTATCTCTCGCCGACAACCGTATACGCGCTACGTACGGCGCTCGAATAAAGTGTTCGTCTGCAGATTCGAAAAGCACGTCGACGATTCCATAGGGAGTGTTTTAAACATCAGGTCTTAGTTGTCGTTCTACCTCAAAGTTCTCCACGTGGTAAAAAAAAATAACACCGAATTTATGATTAATATGCTCTTTGGAATACCAAAGGCCTAATTTTTGGACAGTACAACAAGGTGTCCTCTAATGTTCTGGCCAAGAATGTGTTGTTTTTCTCAAAATTCCGGATTTTTCCCTTTAATCAATCTCTCTTTGGGCCACGCAGAATGGAGCCATCCTTTTCCCATAGTAGTGAGCACACCTATGAGAATGGGTGAGCTTGTTTTTTTTCTGACGCCTGAAGTATACATCTTAACGTTTTTAAAGTTCGAATCACGATAATTTGCAAAATAAGTGCCACGAAATAGCATTTTATAAGAGAGAAAACATTGCAGTTGGATGCCACGGCTTTTGGTCACCTTACGCAGCTCTATTTCACGCCGCTGAACTCGGACACTCTGAAAAAGTATATGGATGAGAAGACACCCAACCTGGTAGCGCACATCAACCGCGTCAAGGATCTTTATTGGAGCGATTGGGATGAGGCGATCCGAACTCTCTCGCTGACCACCCACAATAATCCAAAAACGGACTCATAATTTCCTTATGCACTGGCTACTGTGCCACTTGGCGGGGCATCACTATGCTTTGTAGGTAGACCCTCTGATGTGGTCAGTTGGATGCCACGGCTTTTGGTCACCTTACGCAGCTCTATTTCACGCCGCTGAACTCGGACACTCTGAAAAAGTATATGGATGAGAAGACACCCAACCTGGTAGCGCACATCAACCGCGTCAAGGATCTTTATTGGAGCGATTGGGATGAGGCGATCCGAACTCTCTCGCTGACCACCCACAATAATCCAAAAACGGACTCATAATTTCCTTATGCACTGGCTACTGTGCCACTTGGCGGGGCATCACTATGCTTTGTAGGTAGACCCTCTGATGTGGTTCTAGAACAATGGAATTTAACGACGTGCTTTTCATAGCCGCATTTTCACTTATTATCTCAACTTTTTAGTAGTAAGTTGCTTAACCTCTTTTTTTCCAAAATATAAAATCGGAAGAACTTTCTTACAGTAGATGCTGAAAGTTAACAAAATTCAATAGGCTCACCTATAGTACTCGCTAAACGCTCATTACCTTGTACTGTGATAGATTTTTCCTTGTCGACCAACATCCTCAGTACTCTTGAGATATATTAGAAAGTTTGCTATGATTTTTTTTCAGAAAACTGCTTCAGTACTTGTTATTGCGGGCGTAAAAAGTAAGACGAAAGTAGATTGTTCACTTTACTAACTTTTATGTCGCTTATATTTTCCTTTAGCTATAAATATCGGCGCATGTAGGCGTCGTATATGATGAGAATAAATCCGGGGTGCGTGGAGCTTAAGTGAAAATATGCTCTAATTTTTCATCTCAATGCATCAGGTTTCATAAATTTAGACGGCATTCATATTGTATTTTATGGTTGAAATACTTTTGTGGACTTCGTTGAGTTGAACACCTGCACGTTTGTATGTGATGCTGCATAGTTTATTCTCGCTGATTATCTATCATCTCCTTTTGTGGAAAATGAAGAAGCGAGAGGAGAGAGATATACCTTATTACCTCGAATTTAAGACCCCTCTTTCAAAATGAAACCCCTTTCGTAACGCATAAGATAACTAAAAGAGTCTGGTCTTCTATTCCGGGTAATATGGTAAATATGAATGCTTGATGAGAAACTACTAACTGCCACCCGTTGAACGATTAATCCTTGTTGAGCATACTAGTTGGACGATATTCTCATAGTTTAGTGCATATCTGCAATTGCTATAAAATTAACTTCTATGCGGTTTATTGTTTTTATTTGGAGTGCACAAATCAACTGGAGCAAGTGGGCTCCCTGAAAACAGCCTTATTCGATGCTCACATGCCCATCTTTTCAGGAAGGCAAAGGGAGCCACGGGTGATCCTTTCGACCTACATTCTGCCAATGGCCACGCTGCTCTTTTATGCTTTCAGATAGCGACATTGGCCTCAAATAAATTATTTTTACGATTACGTCCATCATGTATTTAATGTTAGGCGAAATGTGAGGGCTATTTTTTTCCAAACTCGGATGAATTGGCAATGAAAAGCAACAATTGTTTTAAAATTTTCGGCATATATAAATCAAATCAACTTCTGTGTTCTCATCTCAAAGGTAGTCGTAGCCGAGGTGCTGTCCATTAAAAACGCCTTTTTTTTATACTGCAACACGGATACAGGCATTGCTTCAAAAGTTCTGGATAGAGCTGCTTGACTGGAGCCTGGAAACGAATGATTTCCACGATGGAGTAGTGAGTGGCTAAGGATTATGCGAAGGTTTGGCGGAACGACTCCGCCATGGGCGCTTTCAGTAGACGCCAAGGCATTGGCGTCGCTTAAGGAAGGGTGTGTAATCTAGTATTTTGTAACCGAAAGTGTCTCAGTGTGGATGGCGACCAAGTGGAGAAGTAGCGTAGATGTTTAGGTAACTTTCGCGTATACTACATTTTTTAAAGCAGTTGTTGTTGCCAGCTCACCGGAAGTTGTAAAAAAAAATAGCCGTTATATCTGGACGCCTACAAGGGAGGAGTGTAAGGAAACGTCGTTTAAGGCTGCTTTGTTAACGGGAAAATTTCTCGATTGGATTTGATATCGTTCCTGTTTTTCTTACGCACGTTTGCAGCTGTTTTTTTAAAATTGTTCCTTTTCTTTCTCGATTATCGTCAGTTTATGATCTTTGCTACTGCAAATGTGTTTACCGTATAAATTCACCTGAGAAACGAATGGTGCTCGGTTATTCTGCGGGGACAGCATCTTAAGCGCTAAATCACAGTAGACATTCTCTTGAGCTTTTATGGGGGACTTCGAGAGTTTCTTGAAAGGAAAGGCGGGGATGTAAAACTGGGGATTTATGATGAATGATGAGAAGCAGGAGAGAGTGCGTTTGAGTTATTATGTTGATGAAATCCCTCTACATCAATTGAAAAATTGAAATATGAGGGTATCCTCGTTTCTGTGTGCTGTCCAAAGTTCATATAAAGACCGTTCGTTGCTCACAAATGTGCTGCCTCGCTGCTACGCCTTTTCAGCTTTGCTATCTTGTTTGGTTTCAGCGTGAGTCGGTTTCAGCATAGGCCACGAATCCTCCGATCAGTCTGCGGTTTCCAGAAAACCACAGGATGAGGAGGACAGCAGAAAAAGTACGTCTTCTCACATCCAAGCCTGGGGTGATTGTTTTCAGTGCTGTTCACGAGCTATCACGGAATCTTACTTACAAGGCCTACTATAAAAAAGTTCCATTTTGAGATGCGAGGAAGTTGCGAAATAGAAGTACTGATTTGCTTAAGGAGTGTCTTAAGACGATGCTAAGATATGGCAAATATAGGTACTATACCTTTCGAAGGAATCACAGTCACTTGTAGGATCGATTTGTAAAACAGTTCATCCGCCAAACTCGGATGAATTGGCAATGAAAAGCAACAATTGTTTTAAAATTTTCGGCATATATAAATCAAATCAACTTCTGTGTTCTCATCTCAAAGGTAGTCGTAGCCGAGGTGCTGTCCATTAAAAACGCCTTTTTTTTATACTGCAACACGGATACAGGCATTGCTTCAAAAGTTCTGGATAGAGCTGCTTGACTGGAGCCTGGAAACGAATGATTTCCACGATGGAGTAGTGAGTGGCTAAGGATTATGCGAAGGTTTGGCGGAACGACTGCGCCATGGGCGCTTTCAGTAGACGCCAAGGCATTGGCGTCGCTTAAGGAAGGGTGTGTAATCTAGTATTTTGTAACCGAAAGTGTCTCAGTGTGGATGGCGACCAAGTGGAGAAGTAGCGTAGATGTTTAGGTAACTTTCGCGTATACTACATTTTTTAAAGCAGTTGTTGTTGCCAGCTCACCGGAAGTTGTAAAAAAAAATAGCCGTTATATCTGGACGCCTACAAGGGAGGAGTGTAAGGAAACGTCGTTTAAGGCTGCTTTGTTAACGGGAAAATTTCTCGATTGGATTTGATATCGTTCCTGTTTTTCTTACGCACGTTTGCAGCTGTTTTTTTAAAATTGTTCCTTTTCTTTCTCGATTATCGTCAGTTTATGATCTTTGCTACTGCAAATGTGTTTACCGTATAAATTCACCTGAGAAACGAATGGTGCTCGGTTATTCTGCGGGGACAGCATCTTAAGCGCTAAATCACAGTAGACATTCTCTTGAGCTTTTATGGGGGACTTCGAGAGTTTCTTGAAAGGAAAGGCGGGGATGTAAAACTGGGGATTTATGATGAATGATGAGAAGCAGGAGAGAGTGCGTTTGAGTTATTATGTTGATGAAATCCCTCTACATCAATTGAAAAATTGAAATATGAGGGTATCCTCGTTTCTGTGTGCTGTCCAAAGTTCATATAAAGACCGTTCGTTGCTCACAAATGTGCTGCCTCGCTGCTACGCCTTTTCAGCTTTGCTATCTTGTTTGGTTTCAGCGTGAGTCGGTTTCAGCATAGGCCACGAATCCTCCGATCAGTCTGCGGTTTCCAGAAAACCACAGGATGAGGAGGACAGCAGAAAAAGTACGTCTTCTCACATCCAAGCCTGGGGTGATTGTTTTCAGTGCTGTTCACGAGCTATCACGGAATCTTACTTACAAGGCCTACTATAAAAAAGTTCCATTTTGAGATGCGAGGAAGTTGCGAAATAGAAGTACTGATTTGCTTAAGGAGTGTCTTAAGACGATGCTAAGATATGGCAAATATAGGTACTATACCTTTCGAAGGAATCACAGTCACTTGTAGGATCGATTTGTAAAACAGTTCATCCGGCTGAACCGAACAACGTCCGCAATGTGCCTCCAACTAGATGCGAGGGCATATTCGAACTGAGAGTATCGTAAGGATTCGTGCTAAGCGAATTCTCTCAAATACGATTATAATGACTTTTTTTCCTTTGTCTGTTTTATTTTACCTCTTCATATGCGTGTTGTGAACTTTCATAGTCTGATGTCTTGCTCTTTCTTCAAACTATAAATTTTTTTTGCTTGCAGAGAGAAGTTTGTTTATCCAAAAAGCCCTTTGAAGCGATCGTTTTTGCAGAAACTTTGGAGTGAAATCACCGCTGTATTCACGTTGACGCTTTAATCTCGAAACAACTGCAATCCATAATCTGTAATGACCGATCCGCTAAATCTAAGTTGATGGTTCTCTTCGAGATGTGATGGATGGAACGTCGAAAATAGGTATTTATAATGCAATAATGACTTGGAAGTATGTGAGTGATTGTGAGGAACTTTCTTGACCTGATCGTGCATTAACTGTCGCTGATCAGCACCGCAGTGACCAGCCAGCCATCATGCTGTCGTGAATGCCAGTCAACGCAACAAACAACGGCGTTCTCCATCACTGCTCATCGACGGCTACATCGCTCCACGCAGTTATGAACGCCTTCCGAAAATTTCGGAACAATTGTGAGCCAACAAACGATTCATACTCAACCAATTTTAGAAACGAACGCTGAAGAAGCACAACTGTGCTGTTTCAGATTCCATCAAAAACCCTTTATTTCAGAAACAAAGTTTACTTTTTTCGCTGTGAATTTTGGTTCAAATGATGTTGTCATTTCAAACGAAAGTACTAATCGTTATCAAGAAGTCCTACGTGTCAGCCTACTTAGCATGCAAGTGCTAAATTATGCAGATATCGATGAAAAGAGTTTGATCTACTTCACAAATGCTAGTTGAAAGTGGCGTGGGTCAGTCGCCGAAGGAGAACTCAATCCATTCTAGCTCTCGTTGGTGTCCATACCAAACGTATATTGTTGAACGGTTCAACACTGATGCCCTTGCGACATTAAATGTCGAGATTATTTGTGCTGAATGAAATTCGCTAAGCGTAAATTGGTGAGTAGCGCTGTGAAACGAGTCAGTAAAACGTCTCGTACCGTATGATGGAGTCGATGAGACTCAAAATGAAATCGAACCACAATTCAATGATAACGGTGTGCTTTTCGTAGCGATGCAAACGTAACAGAGAGCAAATACAAGCTGTCAGGCACAACTAACTTCTATCACTTTACAGGCAATGCACGCCTATCGTAGTGTGAAGTTAGCACATATCAGATATGACATACAGCAGTCAACAATCATAGGGGCTAAAACAAGCAATGCCTCCGAAACTGAATGGCTAATTATATACACCCTTACTCTAACGATCACAATTCAAAACCATCGGATTGCCCGTCAAGTATAAGAAGACGTTCTGCCACTCATCATTTTCGCCGCCAATGTACGTTTCCTTTGGCGGAATTGTCTCGTGGATTGAAATTGTTTTGCAGCGAAATTCCTAACGCCGTGAAGGCAGTATGTTTCGGTCGCGGCGAATTCGCAGGCGAAAATCGATCATTCTTTTAGGCAAAATAGATAAGTATAGATATGAGCAGAAAAACAGTCGCAGAAATCTACTCCGAAAGATAGATAGGACGAGAGAAAAGGCGATAAAAGTCTCTAGCCGTGTAAGGAACTCATATACGGATTTTAGTTGCATTGCTTTCAGAAAGAAAGACTTCAATGGTGGTCGATAGATCTGCAAGATCGTCAGCCCCTCCCCTACTGCCTTTATTTTGCTCCAAGACAAAGCTTACCATAAGAAAATTAATGCCATAATAGCGAACAACCATAATTTTGCGCTCATACAGACGAATTTCAATTGTTCATAGACACTTTCATTCGTTGCAACCAACGCTCAACTTCATAGAGCGACATGAAACGCTGACTGTTTGACTGCTTTTTGTTCTGATACTTCTTATGTGCGTATTTTTCGCAACTGGGTTCTGCTGAAGCTAGTAGTTCAAGCACAGTTAATTTGAGAGGAATTTTTGGATTTCCTTTTTCCAATCTCATTATCATATCCAGCTGGCGGTAAGGGGCAAAGGATGGCACGAATGAGCGAAGCGGTATCTATTTTATAAATAATTTTTTTCTCCTTGCATACATAACGTTACTTTTTGGACACAAAATATTTACTAAAGAAGGTATACTGCATGCAAATCGTTGCCATTTTTTTAGGCAAAAAAAAGTATGAGCAAAATTTTAACGTTAATATAGGAAATTTGTCGACTATTTTCTTTACGCGAAAGAACGATGCATGCAGAACACCGTCAAGTTCACTCCGCTTTCCCCTCTTTTTCAATATAATCTCCCCTTCAGTTCAGTTCCTTCATATTCGGCCTCTCCCAATTACATTCACCCCTTAGAATTTTCCGCCACGCTCCCTCTCCTCCTCTCAGTGTAGCGTCCTTACGGGTTTTTGCCCCTTTCCTTTCGTATACATACGGATGTCCGAACATTTCCTATACTCGAGTTCAGCCCTCTCTGCGCTTTTGTCAAAGCCACTTTATTTACCTTCTAGTAACAAAACGCAGTCACTGAAAGGGACTAGTGACGAACTTCGAAGAAATTGCCAAATAAATTCTTTTAGATTTTCTGTTTAGGTTTCTTTGTCTTCCGATTGCAGCAGGAGGGAGGAGGTGAACTATAATGATGGTAATGTTGCAATCAAGCTGCTTGAAATATGTTGCCTGATGCACTAGCGTATAACTGTGAATATTATTCGTTGGCGTATGGTATAATATGTGGTAATGGTAATATATCCCTTGGTAGTATTGCTTATTTGTTGGTATACATCCCTTAGTAATATATGCCTTCATAATATAGATAGCATTAGCGTAATCTAATATATAGCTCAACTGTCGACACGTTGGCGTTCCATTCTTGTACATGTAGATTCTCTGAAAATGGACTGACAACTCACCGAGCAGAATAATGTTGAGTGCGTTACAACAGTGAACATTGTTAATTTAAAAGTGCAATACCAGGTTTGAGATTAAAAACTCCATTAAAAAAAAACTTTCGAAACATTAATAAATGTTTGTTTGTTATCACATTTTAACACATTTGATTCACTATGTTTCCTTTATATATATACATATATATATATATACATTACATATATATATATATACGACAAATCTATCCATCTACCTATTTCAGCGAATAAAGCAACCATAAGAGGCTTTTTTTTCCTTTCTAGAACAGCAGCAATACCGTCGTTTGAGTGGCATCGTCTAGCACTTAAATTTCTCTCCAACAAAGAAGAAAGGGATGCGCCTTTCCGTTCGGCGTTTCCCGATGAACGTTCCTGTTAGACAAACACTTTATACGCCCATTGGTGACTCTCAAGAGCATCAATAAGTTATTTTGCTAAATTTTGACGTTTTCGCCACTCTAAAACAGAAGTTGTACGTTGAAATTGCGTTTGCCATTGTGCAAATGAATCATAGTCACCAACTAAATGAGAATAATTTGATTTTTATAGCGCAATTAAATTGTCAAAGCCACTTAATCGAATAACAAGCATCATTTGCTATGAGTAAGGCGGAATGAGTACTGCAATAAATTCATTTATTCATCATTACACATTTTTGCATACAAAAAAAGGACATTTAAAGAGTAAACAAAAGATTTCATTCGAAAACGTTATAGAATATTATACCGTATAAACAAAAAATATTATGCGTTTAAAAAAAGAATACTAGCATTTAATAAGCGCGTGTGCTGTTGCATACAGTAACCGTTGTTTTCGCTAACTCTATCGTTTGATTTTACGGTTGAATTGAGCACGCAAATTTTACCTTGAGAAGCGTAGCCAATCAATTACATGCAAATTCTTATGTGTTTTATCTCATTCCATATCCCCCGTCCCGCGTCTGATTCTCTTCGGCTAATGTATGAAGCATAACCCTGTCACATTTGCCGTTCCATCAATCGTAACTCACCTGCCGTTGTAACGAATAAATTTTATTGCAACGCTAGAATGCTTTTACGTTGAGAATTTTTGTTCTCCTATATTACGTCGAGCTCGTTCTTTGATGTCGTCTTATCCGGTTGAATTAAAGCAGTCATGAGATTTGCAAAAAAATGACTTACATGCATTGTGACTTACATGCATTATCACTCTGACTTACATGCATTATCACTGTGACTTACATGCATTACCACTGTGACTTACATGCATTACCACTGTGACTTACATGCATTACCACTGTGACTTACATGCATTACCACTGTGACTTACATGCATTACCACTGTGACTTACATGCATTACCACTGTGACTTACATGCATTACCACTGTGACTTACATGCATTACCACTGTGACTTACATGCATTACCACTGTGACTTACATGCATTACCACTGTGACTTACATGCATTACCACTGTGACTTACATGCATTACCACTGTGACTTACATGCATTACCACTGTGACTTACATGCATTACCACTGTGACTTACATGCATTACCACTGTGACTTACATGCATTACCACTGTGACTTACATGCATTACCACTGTGACTTACATGCATTACCACTGTGACTTACATGCATTACCACTGTGACTTACATGCATTACCACTGTGACTTACATGCATTACCACTGTGACTTACATGCATTACCACTGTGACTTACATGCATTACCACTGTGACTTACATGCATTACCACTGTGACTTACATGCATTACCACTGTGACTTACATGCATTACCACTGTGACTTACATGCATTACCACTGTGACTTACATGCATTACCACTGTGACTTACATGCATTACCACTGTGACTTACATGCATTACCACTGTGACTTACATGCATTACCACTGTGACTTACATGCATTACCACTGTGACTTACATGCATTACCACTGTGACTTACATGCATTACCACTGTGACTTACATGCATTACCACTGTGACTTACATGCATTACCACTGTGACTTACATGCATTACCACTGTGACTTACATGCATTACCACTGTGACTTACATGCATTACCACTGTGACTTACATGCATTACCACTGTGACTTACATGCATTACCACTGTGACTTACATGCATTACCACTGTGACTTACATGCATTACCACTGTGACTTACATGCATTACCACTGTGACTTACATGCGTTATTCAGTTTTACAAGCTGAGTACCAATCCATTTTCTTTTTCCAATTCATTACCTTTCTTCTTATTAATAAAGCAACGCGCTCATTCATCCATTATAGCAGTATACGCTACTTGTCTGACCGTTTACATTAAAATTTTAACACTTAGTGAATGATGAGTTCAACAGGAGTACAGACCACAACGAATACTCCATATTTACCATGCGTTTCAGTTTTTTATCCGCTTCATATTGCACTATTTTGCGCTCATTTTCCACATATTTCCTTGACACTATCCGCTCAGTCATAACCGCTCATGCGCACTCTCGTTTGTGTGTGCTTTTTAGCCCTAGCAAAAATGCGTTTTGGGACATTCAAGCCTCGGCGTATTTACGTATGCATGCATGCATACATGTGTCTGCCCATTTGCTTGTCTGTCTGTCTGTCAGTTTATCTGCTGTTTCAGCTGATAATGGGCCGGATAAGCTATCGCGGTGATTTTAGCAAGGAGGATATGATTCATAAATTCCTGAACGAGTTACGTATTGTGAGGACTTTCTTGACCTGATCGTGCATTAACTGTCGCTGATCAGCACCGCAGTGACCAGCCAGCCATCATGCTGTCGTGAATGCCAGTCAACGCAACAAACAACGGCGTTCTCCATCACTGCTCATCGACGGCTACATCGCTCCACGCAGTTATGAACGCCTTCCGAAAATTTCGGAACAATTGTGAGCCAACAAACGATTCATACTCAACCAATTTTAGAAACGAACGCTGAAGAAGCACAACTGTGCTGTTTCAGATTCCATCAAAAACCCTTTATTTCAGAAACAAAGTTTACTTTTTTCGCTGTGAATTTTGGTTCAAATGATGTTGTCATTTCAAACGAAAGTACTAATCGTTATCAAGAAGTCCTACGTGTCAGCCTACTTAGCATGCAAGTGCTAAATTATGCAGATATCGATGAAAAGAGTTTGATCTACTTCACAAATGCTAGTTGAAAGTGGCGTGGGTCAGTCGCCGAAGGAGAACTCAATCCATTCTAGCTCTCGTTGGTGTCCATACCAAACGTATATTGTTGAACGGTTCAACACTGATGCCCTTGCGACATTAAATGTCGAGATTATTTGTGCTGAATGAAATTCGCTAAGCGTAAATTGGTGAGTAGCGCTGTGAAACGAGTCAGTAAAACGTCTCGTACCGTATGATGGAGTCGATGAGACTCAAAATGAAATCGAACCACAATTCAATGATAACGGTGTGCTTTTCGTAGCGATGCAAACGTAACAGAGAGCAAATACAAGCTGTCAGGCACAACTAACTTCTATCACTTTACAGGCAATGCACGCCTATCGTAGTGTGAAGTTAGCACATATCAGATATGACATACAGCAGTCAACAATCATAGGGGCTAAAACAAGCAATGCCTCCGAAACTGAATGGCTAATTATATACACCCTTACTCTAACGATCACAATTCAAAACCATCGGATTGCCCGTCAAGTATAAGAAGACGTTCTGCCACTCATCATTTTCGCCGCCAATGTACGTTTCCTTTGGCGGAATTGTCTCGTGGATTGAAATTGTTTTGCAGCGAAATTCCTAACGCCGTGAAGGCAGTATGTTTCGGTCGCGGCGAATTCGCAGGCGAAAATCGATCATTCTTTTAGGCAAAATAGATAAGTATAGATATGAGCAGAAAAACAGTCGCAGAAATCTACTCCGAAAGATAGATAGGACGAGAGAAAAGGCGATAAAAGTCTCTAGCCGTGTAAGGAACTCATATACGGATTTTAGTTGCATTGCTTTCAGAAAGAAAGACTTCAATGGTGGTCGATAGATCTGCAAGATCGTCAGCCCCTCCCCTACTGCCTTTATTTTGCTCCAAGACAAAGCTTACCATAAGAAAATTAATGCCATAATAGCGAACAACCATAATTTTGCGCTCATACAGACGAATTTCAATTGTTCATAGACACTTTCATTCGTTGCAACCAACGCTCAACTTCATAGAGCGACATGAAACGCTGACTGTTTGACTGCTTTTTGTTCTGATACTTCTTATGTGCGTATTTTTCGCAACTGGGTTCTGCTGAAGCTAGTAGTTCAAGCACAGTTAATTTGAGAGGAATTTTTGGATTTCCTTTTTCCAATCTCATTATCATATCCAGCTGGCGGTAAGGGGCAAAGGATGGCACGAATGAGCGAAGCGGTATCTATTTTATAAATAATTTTTTTCTCCTTGCATACATAACGTTACTTTTTGGACACAAAATATTTACTAAAGAAGGTATACTGCATGCAAATCGTTGCCATTTTTTTAGGCAAAAAAAAGTATGAGCAAAATTTTAACGTTAATATAGGAAATTTGTCGACTATTTTCTTTACGCGAAAGAACGATGCATGCAGAACACCGTCAAGTTCACTCCGCTTTCCCCTCTTTTTCAATATAATCTCCCCTTCAGTTCAGTTCCTTCATATTCGGCCTCTCCCAATTACATTCACCCCTTAGAATTTTCCGCCACGCTCCCTCTCCTCCTCTCAGTGTAGCGTCCTTACGGGTTTTTGCCCCTTTCCTTTCGTATACATACGGATGTCCGAACATTTCCTATACTCGAGTTCAGCCCTCTCTGCGCTTTTGTCAAAGCCACTTTATTTACCTTCTAGTAACAAAACGCAGTCACTGAAAGGGACTAGTGACGAACTTCGAAGAAATTGCCAAATAAATTCTTTTAGATTTTCTGTTTAGGTTTCTTTGTCTTCCGATTGCAGCAGGAGGGAGGAGGTGAACTATAATGATGGTAATGTTGCAATCAAGCTGCTTGAAATATGTTGCCTGATGCACTAGCGTATAACTGTGAATATTATTCGTTGGCGTATGGTATAATATGTGGTAATGGTAATATATCCCTTGGTAGTATTGCTTATTTGTTGGTATACATCCCTTAGTAATATATGCCTTCATAATATAGATAGCATTAGCGTAATCTAATATATAGCTCAACTGTCGACACGTTGGCGTTCCATTCTTGTACATGTAGATTCTCTGAAAATGGACTGACAACTCACCGAGCAGAATAATGTTGAGTGCGTTACAACAGTGAACATTGTTAATTTAAAAGTGCAATACCAGGTTTGAGATTAAAAACTCCATTAAAAAAAAACTTTCGAAACATTAATAAATGTTTGTTTGTTATCACATTTTAACACATTTGATTCACTATGTTTCCTTTATATATATACATATATATATATATACATTACATATATATATATATACGACAAATCTATCCATCTACCTATTTCAGCGAATAAAGCAACCATAAGAGGCTTTTTTTTCCTTTCTAGAACAGCAGCAATACCGTCGTTTGAGTGGCATCGTCTAGCACTTAAATTTCTCTCCAACAAAGAAGAAAGGGATGCGCCTTTCCGTTCGGCGTTTCCCGATGAACGTTCCTGTTAGACAAACACTTTATACGCCCATTGGTGACTCTCAAGAGCATCAATAAGTTATTTTGCTAAATTTTGACGTTTTCGCCACTCTAAAACAGAAGTTGTACGTTGAAATTGCGTTTGCCATTGTGCAAATGAATCATAGTCACCAACTAAATGAGAATAATTTGATTTTTATAGCGCAATTAAATTGTCAAAGCCACTTAATCGAATAACAAGCATCATTTGCTATGAGTAAGGCGGAATGAGTACTGCAATAAATTCATTTATTCATCATTACACATTTTTGCATACAAAAAAAGGACATTTAAAGAGTAAACAAAAGATTTCATTCGAAAACGTTATAGAATATTATACCGTATAAACAAAAAATATTATGCGTTTAAAAAAAGAATACTAGCATTTAATAAGCGCGTGTGCTGTTGCATACAGTAACCGTTGTTTTCGCTAACTCTATCGTTTGATTTTACGGTTGAATTGAGCACGCAAATTTTACCTTGAGAAGCGTAGCCAATCAATTACATGCAAATTCTTATGTGTTTTATCTCATTCCATATCCCCCGTCCCGCGTCTGATTCTCTTCGGCTAATGTATGAAGCATAACCCTGTCACATTTGCCGTTCCATCAATCGTAACTCACCTGCCGTTGTAACGAATAAATTTTATTGCAACGCTAGAATGCTTTTACGTTGAGAATTTTTGTTCTCCTATATTACGTCGAGCTCGTTCTTTGATGTCGTCTTATCCGGTTGAATTAAAGCAGTCATGAGATTTGCAAAAAAATGACTTACATGCATTGTGACTTACATGCATTATCACTCTGACTTACATGCATTATCACTGTGACTTACATGCATTACCACTGTGACTTACATGCATTACCACTGTGACTTACATGCCTTATCACTGTGATTTACATGCATTATCACTGTGACTTACATGCATTATCACTCTGACTTACATGCATTATCACTGTGACTTACAATCATTATCCCTGTGACTTACATGCATTATCACTATAACTTACATGCGTTATTCAGTTTTACAAGCTGAGTACCAATCCATTTTCTTTTTCCAATTCATTACCTTTCTTCTTATTAATAAAGCAACGCGCTCATTCATCCATTATAGCAGTATACGCTACTTGTCTGACCGTTTACATTAAAATTTTAACACTTAGTGAATGATGAGTTCAACAGGAGTACAGACCACAACGAATACTCCATATTTACCATGCGTTTCAGTTTTTTATCCGCTTCATATTGCACTATTTTGCGCTCATTTTCCACATATTTCCTTGACACTATCCGCTCAGTCATAACCGCTCATGCGCACTCTCGTTTGTGTGTGCTTTTTAGCCCTAGCAAAAATGCGTTTTGGGACATTCAAGCCTCGGCGTATTTACGTATGCATGCATGCATACATGTGTCTGCCCATTTGCTTGTCTGTCTGTCTGTCAGTTTATCTGCTGTTTCAGCTGATAATGGGCCGGATAAGCTATCGCGGTGATTTTAGCAAGGAGGATATGATTCATAAATTCCTGAACGAGTTACGTCAAGATGAAAAAGAAATGGAGGGCGGAGGGGGGGGGGAAGGGAATGAAGGTAAGGGGAATAATTATCACTGATTTGATTACCTACGACTGAAATTCCCATAAATATGATGCACAACGCTTCAACCTGCAGCATGCATTAAACAAAGCCGGGAATGTGAATTTCTGGAAAAGAGATGAAACTTTTCCGAAAACGATGACGAAAATCCAGGGAAAATAGGCGCCAACACAAATTTTGTGAGAATCTCCCCTACTGGTCACTACCGCCTCAGAGTGCGATCGACAGCAACCGTTTGAGCACTGCTCCAGCAAGACCATCCGTGCATATCTAAGCTTTCTTGCTTTCAAACATTTTAAGACCTTAAACCGAGCGAGCAAAAAGCGCATTTCGTACATAGCTCCTTCCTTTGCACACTTCTCAGTTTGTTTTTTTTCGCACCTAATTTATCTAAGCAAGAGGTGTTAAGCAGACATTTCGTGAACGAGGAGCGGCACTACGTTTGCACGGTCCGTCCCAATTTTTCAGCAGTCGTCATCTTGTCGACAACCAAATTTGCGCTGTTGACATTTTGTGCAGCCTAAATTTCAGGTGGCCGGCGTTTTGTCCGGTCAGAATTTAAGCCAGTTAACGGCCATTATGGCGATCGACGCTTTCAGTTTTGTCTAGTCCTCATTTTTCCTATGCATTTTGGCAATACAAGCATTTTGGATTTCATCGAATCTCACATGCAGTTCCATCAGTGCGGTATCCGTTATAATTTAGATGTCAAAAACGAACAGTTTACGCG
>JPKZ01001770.1:75828-107364 GCA_000803305.1 Toxocara canis
AAACACTCCCATTCGATGAAAAGAACTGCAAACTATACAAATTACGACGTTTCCAGCACAACTTGAGAAGTGTTTTCAAATCTTGCATAACCTATGTGTAAGCGATGACACCCCCTTCGGCGACTGCTCATATGTAAATGAATAATCAGCAAAAATACGGCGGAAGTTTTTGACCACCTCTTCGAACTTCGATGAAGGGGAAAGGGAGGGAGGGGAAGATGCACTAGGCACATTCAGAGGATTCGGAAAGGTTCTCTTCATTGTGCATGTTCCACTGGCAAGTGATCGTATTTCGCAGTTAGTCTCCCCACGCATAATAGTGAGTAGATGGGATGTGTGATGTCATATAAGGTGCTTTATTTTCTGCGGAAGAAACAAAATATAAGTAAAGCGGGAATAGATGAAATGCATTAAGAAAGCGATGCAAATATGGTCGCCCTGTTTGGTTTATACGAATTGCTCGGTTTAAGAAGTTGAATTTGTAAATGAATAGGTGCAGATGTTCTATTTTTATGAGGTTCTTTTTTTGGTTAAACCATGGCTCGTTTGCATTACCAATTTTGATTTATGCAGCTTGTGAGTGACGCGAACAGGCTCAAAAACGACGAAACATTCCCGTGCGAAAATTTTTTTTTCTCTGAGTTGTGATCGGCGCAAAACTTGTCACTGATGCGAAATTGACGCGCTCTAGCTTCTTTCTTTCGGATTTTTTCCTTTTGCAGAGGAAGAAAAATCGGACGTTTTTACTCACTGGAAGGGTTAATTTCCATCAAACTATACCTTTTTAAAATTGTTTGTAGCGTTGCTTACACTTCATAGTTTTACTTATTTGCGGCGGTCATGCAGGGGATCTGTTTTCGTTCAAATACGCTCATTGGCTTGATCAGTGGACTAGTTTACTGGTACAACGAAGAGAGTCGCTTACGATCCATTTTAATTTTTTTTCACTGTAGCCGGGTTTGCTACTTCATTCGCACCAGTGAATCGAACGTACAGTATAGATCGTCAACAAAACAATTGGAATTTCTCAAGTGTTTTAAAGTAATACATCCAATAACCCACAAGTTCTTTTTTTGGTTAAACCATGGCTCGTTTGCATTACCAATTTTGATTTATGCAGCTTGTGAGTGACGCGAACAGGCTCAAAAACGACGAAACATTCCCGTGCGAAAATTTTTTTTTCTCTGAGTTGTGATCGGCGCAAAACTTGTCACTGATGCGAAATTGACGCGCTCTAGCTTCTTTCTTTCGGATTTTTTCCTTTTGCAGAGGAAGAAAAATCGGACGTTTTTACTCACTGGAAGGGTTAATTTCCATCAAACTATACCTTTTTAAAATTGTTTGTAGCGTTGCTTACACTTCATAGTTTTACTTATTTGCGGCGGTCATGCAGGGGATCTGTTTTCGTTCAAATACGCTCATTGGCTTGATCAGTGGACTAGTTTACTGGTACAACGAAGAGAGTCGCTTACGATCCATTTTAATTTTTTTTCACTGTAGCCGGGTTTGCTACTTCATTCGCACCAGTGAATCGAACGTACAGTATAGATCGTCAACAAAACAATTGGAATTTCTCAAGTGTTTTAAAGTAATACATCCAATAACCCACAAATACTGCTCTGTTTTAACTCAATAGGTGCAAATACCGTCTCTCCAATGCTGAAAATTTCGGGACCAACTCACTGGACAGCTTTGGAATCATTTAGCATTTTTTGGTTCATTTGGTTGTACCCTTTCTATTGCTGAGTTTAAAGTGGCGCGTAAAAGCGTATTCGTTGCGGGAGTTCGGGTTGAGAATGGCTCTCGGGAGAGGATTGGGCGGGCGGTAAGATAAAAGGGCTTGTCGGCAAGATGAAAGGGGATCGTGGGATGGAGAGTGCGAAACGAGGAGCCGCGTTCTGCGTTCTTCACGGTGGGTGCCGAGTGGAAGCGGGTTTGTGCAGCTCGTGTTGCGCTATTGCAACCCTCTACCCACCTACCTCGGCGGTATTGCGGCTTACTGTGACGGCTTCTCACCAATTTCAGTGCCCCGCTCACTTCCATTGTCCCCGTCACGCACCACTCGATGGCCCCGCCCGACGAACGACACCGTTGGTCGCAAAAGCTTGAGAATGTGCTCGAGGATCGAGATGCGCTCGAAGCATTCAAGCGTTGGATGAAGGCAGAATCGCCGCTTGTGGAGCACCCGATTAACCTGCACTTCGCCATTATTGCTTACAAGTAAGTCGGATTTTCATTTCGTTTTGTTTTATTCGTGTCCGCCTTATATATGGAGCCCTTATATTATTCGGTCTTTTAAGCCCTGATCATCTCATTATCAGTATATCTTCATTTGTCGACTGCTGATTGCACGACACAGCGTTAAAAGTAAGATATGAAAACAAGTATATTGACTGGAAGGCGGTCAACAAAAATACAAATTTTATCACCCAAAGGAATTTTGTCCTGCAGTCGTTCGTAAATAATGAGGCGGTGCAGAATGCTGCCAAGCATGAGTTCCTCTGAGTTAGTTGTTTTGCACGGAACGTAAAATACGAGTGGCTTGAGGGTATTCGTGTAAATAGGCACATTGAATATTCTGATGCTTTACGTCTTAGGCTGCTTTTCTTAACAACTGAAGTGTACTAGTGAAATGTCAGATATGGTAGTGGTTCTTCCTGATTGCCCTAAAAGATTGCCGAAGTCAACGAAATAAATTTTTGATTTTATGAAGGGGCAGCCCATCCAGAAAGAGGTCTAGGAGAGATACGAGGGATGAGGGGGGGGGGGGGGGGTCGTTAAAGTACGGAACAGGGAAGTGCGATCAGTATCCTCATCTCTTCTGGCTAGACATCATTCTGGAGCAGCATTCCCATCTAGACCAGTACGCGTGCTTTCGATTAGCCGCAGCGACGTTTTATCGAGACATGGAGGAGGTTTGAGTTAAATACTGCCTGTGGACGTAGAAGTCGAGTATGGTCGCAGTATAATACTAAGACTTACTAATTTTTGCGCGATATTTTTTGGGGTAGTTTTTCCAACCGGTATGCCGCAGTCCCTCACAACGTTTATTGTTCTGCCTGATTAAAACGTGGAACGTGCTGAATTATTTTGGCTTTCGAAGCTTTTACATTTTACCGAGTATAGCTTTACTTGTCTTTCGAAAAATAATTGTTGCTTGACAGTTGTAGGGACGAAAATAGTGCTTGCAATTTGATGTTTTATAGTATGAGTTGAAACAAGAAAATCACACATGTTTTGAAAGATGTTCAGTACTATAAGTAAACGCGTTCAAAAAACGTTTGAATCATGTTACAAAGTTCAGCCATTTCTGAACCGCACTGATATATTTCTTTAATTGTCTCTTGTTTATTACTGCGATCATATAAACCGTTTTTTTTTTCTGTTGGTTGTCGAAACCACTAGGTTGGTGCATATTTGTTTGGAACTGTCAGTATGTGTTCATTTGAAGCATCAATTTGCTCATAGCTAACGAGCTTAGCACATTTTAGCACTATCAGTTATGAAGCTGGCAGAACAGGAGCTGTTTATGGCTCTTAAAATACACATTTTTCGGCTTTTCGTCCCGTTTGCAGTATCAGTTTGCTTCATCTTTTTCTTATTTTTTTTTAGAAGATTTTTAGGCAAGCATTTAAATAAGCGCTGAACAAGTCTCTTGATATAGGTAAAGATATGTGATCGTCCACAATTGTTAGTAATGTCTTAGTGAAGCTATCTTAATCGACGAAATTTCAGTGCATCGGCGTTTATTTTATGGGTGCTGTGGAAAGGGCGCGACCGCACATATATGTAGCAGCATGTAGGTGTCACTTAGTGACTGAACACGTTCTTGTTTTAATGTTGTACTGATTGTTTTTGTTGTGAAAAGAAGTACCAGTTTGGCGAATATCGTAAACCCTTAAAATTAGTGCAGTAAGTATTGCTTTGCTTTGACGTTTGCTTGCCTAAAGATTAGCAAATTTTCTTATGCATATTTGAAAAAAGAAATTCATCGGCTGATAGGAATCGACCGTGGCCTTTGCTGTTTAAGAGCTTTATTTATTGGACATTCGGGAGCGAGATTCTAGCTGTATATTTAATGACATCAGTTTTTACTTTGCGAGCTGTTCAGTTAGCTTAGAACTGTTCTTACGGATGAACAGATCTCGGCCGTCATCTGAGGGCCCCACATCCTTAAGCGATTTCGTCTTTTTAAAACGCGCCTGTTTCGAATGCGTTTCGTTCAAATGGCTGGTCGAATAGCCCATTCATCGGTTGTTTTGATTGATGCGTTTGCAGGAATATGTGTGCAGCGAAAAACATGCGCGCAGCTGAGCTGGCAAGGAATCTTCACCAGAAATACGTCAGCATAAACACCGGTGTGTGTTCCTTCCTGCAGGAGGTGCGTTCTTTCTTGCATTGTTGCTCGAAGATAACGTTCTCCTTTGTGTAAAAGATATTTTCGGTGTTTTCCATAACGCGTGTGGTTTGCTGCCATCATTTGAAAGAGAGTATTCTGGAAGCGAATTGCTCACATCGAAGAGGAATTGCTAACCAATATTGCAAGAATCTCCACATTACCGAAAACCATCACGCAATGCAGTCATCCGCAGGCGTTGTAAGACGTCCGAATAGTGATCCAGATTTCGCTTTTTAATTAATATTCTGCAACATGTATTGTAGCTGGTGAATACAAGCTTTGGCTAGTTATCCATTTACAAGTTACACAAAAAAGCTGTGCCTTCTTTGGGAAAATCGCTAAAAGGGACACAGTGCGATATATAAGCACTGATTTATATACATATATATATACATGTATATATATATATACATATATATATACATGTACATATACATATATACATACATATACATATACATATACATGTATATATTTACATATATATATATACATATATATGTATATATACTTACAGGAGAGCCTATCGTTGCGCGTTTTATGGGCGCGCATCCTTTGAGTGTTATAGTGCTGTCATTCTATGTAATTTTAATGGAACTTATAAAGGGAATTTTGATTGTTGGAGTTGTGTTTGCTCTTCTTGCCCAAAATTACAAATTCCGCAGAGTGTAACTGTTCTTGAAAGAGATGTTGAAGAAAGGGTTTTCTGTTAGTTATATGGCCAATGTTTTAGATGTCAAACTGAGTTTTGTTGGACTAGTGATAGGTCGCTGTTATCAGTTCTTGAATAGACTGGTTTGCTTGCGCAACATCAGACGCAGAAATCGTTGTACTCGCTCGTTTTCATAGCAAGCATCTCGATTGCCCATCTCTTCGTACAAGGAAGAGGAATCTTGAAATGTTTTGTCTTGCTACGAGACTTTGTCCAAATGTCGAGTATTTGAATACCAATTCATCTGAATATAGAAACAGTAGGTTTTGGAAATAATTATTCAGGTGATTTCCAGTTTTAGAGTAGGAAATGTTCGGCGCGTGAAGTGGTAAAAGAGGTGGAGCCGAATGCTGGAGAGGAGGAAGATGAATTGGAGCGATATGTGAGGCAGAGGATGGCTGATGATTCGAACAAGCCCTCTCCTTCCTACCATTCACCTGATTCTGTCAATGCCCACTCTCTTCGCTTTAGGCGACGTTCCCCAAGTATGTCTATTTGTTTTTATGTGGTTTTGCCACGTTGGCTAACAAAAAAAGAATCGCAGAATTTACTGCATCGATTTGAATGAAATTGCCTAGGTTTGAACAGTGCTTCATGAAAGGACTTTTAACTACGCTTAAAATGGATGCAGATAGGACAGTGCTGTGTAAATGGTGTGGACAGCCGAACTGTGTAATGTCAGTAGGGAAGATTCGTTGTATTTAATCTTAATCCAATAAATTAATAATACCAAACTGAATTGTGTGCATTTAGTACATATTGTCCACTTCACTTGGGTGAACTGTAGCGTTGATGAATAAAGAGATGAAGAACTTTTCAGGTTAACCTCGTTTATTTCGGTTTAGCGGAAACAAGGACAGTTTAATGCATTGAGCGTTTGTGATCAGATCAGTTTACAACAAATTATTGTTGGCAGTTTAGGAGTTTGCGACAGTAACACTTAAATTTGAAGTTATTGTAATTTTAAGAGTCGAGTTCTCCAGAAAGGTTTCAATACTACACGATTTCGCCGACTATGCACTCGTCGTACAGTGGGAATCCGTATGGGTCGAATGGATTCGCGCCACCCCCATGTGGTAGGCATGCAAAGCAGATGAATACTGCTTCCTCGAAACCCGTTTCTAGGGAACGGTGAGTTTTCTTTTTTTTTCTTTTCAAATTGCATCCTATTTGAGCAAAATAAAAAGTATTTGCAAGTGATGCCTGACTTTGGTAGGAAGCAGGTCACGTTGCACCATTCTCTCTTGTTTCGTAGACCGTCTGCCTACCCTTTTTTTGCGTCAGTTTTCTGACGCGTCACTAACATGCGAGTACCGATTGCGTGCTAATTTTCAGAAACCCCCCATTTCAGTACCTAGGGACTGTAGCATTTCCTCTCGCCAGAGGGAACTGAATTTGAACGAGACTTGACTATTAGGGTGAGCCCAAAGAAGTTAAGGGGTGGGTGAGCCTAAGCTCGGAAGAAGGCGAAATTTAAGACATTCTATTAAGTAACATGTTTAGAGGGGGAGATGGCTGGACTTGAGGGGATACAGTAATAGAGAATGGGAGCTGATTTCGACGATTTACGGTTTTATTTATATGTGTAGCCGTTATTTACTTTGCTGCATACGTGAGTTGTGATCTCCGAAACCGCAGTGATTCTGATTAGTGATGATATCATTAAAATAGGAAGCGTTATGATTTTAGCCTACGGCTGCGTGAATATTTCTATATGTGTTGAGCGGACATTGTCAGCAAACTACCATTATTACAGAGCGAATTCGAGCCTGCACTTCCCTCACGCTTTGCTCAAGTGTCCCCGAGAAATAAGGCGGAAGCGGTAAACTGCGGTGTCAGTGTAAAAGCTGTAACTAGCGAATAATTGAGTTAGCGTAAGTTGCGGAGGAGGCATGCAAGATGGTTTGGATGTAAACTGCAGGTGTGAATTAAAATCGATGGCTATCTATGACACGTCGGGTATCGAATCGATGGCGCCGTCCTCGGTGAGTGAGAGGGATGACGCACAGAGGGCGGCCGTCTTTCAGAAGGCAAGACTGCTATCTTCGGGAGTGGCCGGTGGTTCTTCGATGCGCAAATCTGCTCATAGGCACCACGACTTCTCCTCGTTACCGTTAGTAGTTTTGGTTTTCTTGTGGTTGTGTGGGATTGTGCGTTAATGCGGCACGAGGAGGGTGAATAAGAATTAAGTATTGAAGGTAAATGATATGGAAGGGAGCTGATCGATGGCTCAGAGGTAAAGTGGAATTCACTATACTAGTCTCAACTAGTCGGAAAAGCGCAATTACTTGAACAAATCTCTTGAAAGTGTCTGCGATTTGCCTAACCAACTCACCCTTCCATCCCCAGTCAGATGAACAAGTTAGGCCCACACATCCAGTCTGCCTGAATAACCCCATTTTCATGATCCCAGTTTGTATACATGAGAATTTCCCTGCTTGGGGTGGTCCCTGCCACAGATGAGTGGGATCCAAATTGTGATTGACGTGCTTGTAGACGCACGCGAGGTGGAGAGGCTAAGCCGACGATGACGATAAGCTACAAGGAAAAGGGCCGAGTGCCTATGGTGGCCCACGTGCCTGCACATCCGATAACATTCAAGGAATTTCGTAAATACCTGGGCATCTCCTCAAAGTGCAACTTACAGTATGTTAATTACTCTCACTAATAGTTCTGTTTATTTGCGATCTCAGAAGGGCAAGATGTAAGGGCAGGAGGTCGGGGATGTTTGCCGGAACATTTAAATTTTTAAAACAGTTTTTCGTATTTCGAATTTGTAAGGATTCCGAACTTTCATTGCCGAATTGTCGCGCATGGAAATTTCGCTGAAATTTCTAGGTCGTCGACTTATTCATTTCCATTTGTACTTTTTCATTGTTGATCGACGTCATCTTGTCTTTCTTCTTCTTTCTTATGTTAAAAGGACGTTTACTGATGACGTTTTCAAGCTGTTCTACAGAGAGTATCTTCAGGGAAAGACTTTCTTTGATGAGATAAATTTATGATTTTCTCACTTTTGAAAGAAATAATAATCCTCACTAAATGGCTTGGCGCTATTTTCGGTTTTTTTGGTCCGAGTGTAATTTTCGAAAGTCACGGTCTTTGGACTGTAAGCCAAAGAGTGTTATGGTGGTCTTATGTGGGTTTTGATTTAATGTATTTGCAGGTTTTTTTTCAAAACGGTTTGCGAGGATGGCTCTGCTCCCTACCAGTTGCTTCTTGTGAATGACGACTCCGCACTGCTGCCAATCTACGAGGGTCGTGTTACGGCTGAATGCAAATCCTTATCTGATTCCGACTGATTGATCAGTTTGTTTGTCATAATTGTGCGCACGTGTCACAGTTTTAGGTGTTCGTTAGCAACCATTCGCTTTGGCTTGTTAATCGTACTTCACGTTTTTGTGATAACTCGATTCGTTGCTCCTGACCCACTACCCTCTTTCTTCTCTCCCTTCTCCTCTACTTCTCTCCCCTCCTGTTCTCTTCGGCCATATACAATGATTCAGTTGCTCCGATATCGGGATATTTATGTTGAAAGAATGAAGCCTGTTGCGAAATGTTGCTAGAGCGGATTTAAAGTAGAGGCGTTAAAAGAATGGCGTGGCATTGCAATGTGTTTGGACGGGCGATAGAATGGACGAAATCAAGCGTAGTCGACCATCACACAATTTAGAGTGATTAGCGTAGAAGGCGTTGCACTTATTTTTGAGCTCCACTGGCCACCTCAGTGCTGTGAACGCAATGTATGCGGTTGCATTTGCTGTCAGTATTAACTTAGCATTGTGAATGTTGCTGGCGGACGTGGATACGAGGTGCATTGTTAGCAACTTAACTGCATTCATTACGAATGAGGCCCTAAGCTTTTCGTCTTCATTTGAAATCAGAACGTTGTGCAGTCGTCATTAAGTGCTGAAATCTCGATGAAGGCGTTTGTGTTGTTGTTAACTGCCGAGCAATTTACGTAGCACATTTTGTTGCTTGTTTATAACTGGGTGAGTCATAGCTACACATATCCGTTTCAGTCTTTTTCTCATGGAGGAGCATTTTAAACATGTTGGCAATGTTTGTTTTGTGCATGGAAACGCTTGTTTGTGTGGCTAAGGCAACACTGATACGTGGGCGCTGTTTTTAAATGAACAAGCTTTTTCATTGAATTTTGACATACGAGCCGATCTGTCGGATTTGCTGGGCCAGTCAAAATATTTACTGTATTTTTGCTGTGGTATTCTTCCAGTATCGTTTACTTAAATTGCTTGATTAGTCGGGAGGTTTTCGATGCGGGATACGCTCATATCGTTAGTGCTGTTATACATGTACGTTGGACGGTTGTTACTTTTTTATTGTGTTAAATTTTTCCTTAATACATATACTTTTTTTACTCTCTGCTCAATTACGCGAGTGTATGTGCGGTAGCGATGTGTATGATTTGTGTTGTTGCTAGCGTTTTACCCGCTTTTTCTTAGGTATTTTTTTTTGTTGCGCTCCACCCCGCAGCACACGACATCCTGCATTGTAAACCTTTTTCTTCAGTTCACTTAATCGGCTGGTCGCGTGCGTTGTGGATGTGCGTATGTAAAAAGCGCTTTTTAGGGGTCTTCGTTGCTTTTGATCACTTGCGTTCACATCGGCCTCTGCAGTGCACCGGCGTATAGTCGGTGCGCTCATTGTGCTCCTCTCAGGGTTGATGTGTGCGGGTAGGACACTGCCTATTGGGCCAATCTTTGCGTACGGTACGGTGCGGTCGTGGTTAACCAGGGTGTACGGATGCGGCGAAGCATGTAAAGAATGGCAAAGACGATCCTAGGGTGGGTATGCGGCATCTGCATTGGCCTCGACGCGCACTCACTTGGATGCGTATTTTTCACAAGTCCATGCTCGATTACTCAAGATGCGACCACATATCAAATTATGAAGATTCGTCCGCATGCCCGTTGCCCATCCCTTGTAAGCGTGTTTCCATTTCCTCGAGCATCTAACCGGCTGACTTGAAGCACGCTCGGTCATTGCTTGTATACGCGTTTGCACGATGTCAGTGGCAACGCGATGCGTGGTCACACTCCCGCATAGAGAGTTAATTGTGATAATTGTGATGATACAAATCTCGATAAATGTATCTGCACTGGCCTGCTGCTCGTTGTCATCTGTGGCTTGCAATGGCATATCAGTGCTATACTTAATTAAAGCCCGCTTTTCTTTTTGTGGAACGATTTTGCTGTTCTGAACATGGAAGCATCGCTATAACAATTTGCAGTCTGTCGCATTTAAAGCAGTTGACATTTTACTTATGTAAGATACGTATCAACAAATGTGCAGATCATCCCGTGCATCAAAGAACGCAGCAAAACAATTGTAAAATTTTGGAATGGCTTCGAGAGCCGGTCACCTCCTCAGAGTCTCGACAGTAAATTACGTATTTGTTGTAGTCGGCGTGTTTTGTTTGCTCCGTTGGTCAGGCTAACGTTGCAAGTTTGATTAAGTCTGATTTATGGACATGCTGAAAGGGGACAGCAGCTTGTAAATTAGAGGGGAAGTAATTATATGGGGCATCAGCGTGATGGTAGCGCGTTGTTGCGGAGGGAGAGCAGGCAAGCGTGGAGATGATGTTTGCCAAAAAGCGATAAACGATCGGTTGCGAGCAAGCACCGAATTAGAGGTGTCGTAAAGTAGTAATGGGATAGGTAAGTTAAGTCGATTACACGTTCAGAAATTTTATATTGCCGTCGTTTTCATAGCAGCGTACATTGCATAGACTGCACAACAAGGAATGTTTAGAAAAATTTAAAGCAGTGAATCTCCCTCATCCGCCCATTTCCTCGCTTTGGACATTTCAAGGATGTATCTATTTATTAGGTGGTACATGTTTTTGAGAAGTGGACCTGAAAGAGCGTTTATAATCCATACCGCTGAAATTGGCCGCGCTCTGGCTAGTCGAATGTTTAGCGTAGGAATTAAGTTTGTGAGCATCCCAGACTTCGCCGGAGAGACTGTTTAGTAACGGCATAGTTGTTTAGGTGCAGTATTCCGTTCTATCGAACGTTGCGGTTTCGGTGTTTCATATTTGGCGCTGTTCATATGAATTGTTGAAAGGTAGCTGAGAATATCTGCACCAACTTTTGCTTTGACCGGAATTTGGTGCAGAGATTGAGAAGAGCTTAAATGAAATGTACTTTTGATGACCGAGCGATCTAATTGAAGATGTATAATATCTTATTGCAGAAAGAAGCTTGAGTCTTTGCTTACCACATTGTCGGTTTTGGTCCTTCTTTTGCGATGGGACGCGAAAGAATTTGGATTCTGAACTGAAGTTCATATAGACACATCCTAGGTGTTGGAAACTGACAAAATTGTTTATTCGATTATTTTGTTCTTTATTTAGTTGTTTGTGCCGTAAACGCGTTGGTCGCATCCGTCGTGCTTGGCATTTCGATATGGCTTCGATAGCTTCGCATCCATCCTCTTCAAAGTTGCAGCAGACGACGGCTGCTGAACGTCGCAAGAAGGTTTGTTTCAGTAACATGTTCAGTTTCGTTTTTGAAAGAGGGAGGGTGTGATATCGAGAGGAAAACTTCGTATTTGGATGTCCAACCGAACGGAAAAGCGAGAAATGGGGAAAAATGCACGAAAACAATCGGCGAAAGTAGTGAAAACGAAACGAGACCTAGGCGATCGCTCCATTTCATTTCAGCAAGCACAACATCTGGAAGCGCACGTAGTGAGCTGTAGAAGACAAACTAGCTAAAACAGCAGCGAATGGAACAAGGGGTTGAATGAGGGCAGGTTGCGCTAGACGGTTTGCTTCTTAGAATGAACAGCAGTTTGAAGGGCGTGAGAAAGTGGTACTATTCACTTGACGGTGAGCGCATTGTTTCCAGATGTGTGCTGCTTAACCGTGAATCCATTAATGTGAATCCATTAATGTTACACCGGTTGATGTCGTCGTGGTCGTCAAATTGACCGCTAATCGAAATTTGGATACCAGCTGATAACATAAAGTAGGCTTACAGCTGAACATCGTCCAGTTTCGGAGCTTGATGCATTTAGCGCTTATCGTTTGCCATTTCTGTTTTATCTTTTCAGCCTTCGTTGTTTTGTCGCTTCTTGCGGAAAAATGGAAACCAACATATTTTTTAACGGAACTCTACTCTCTCTTCCCCTCTTTCTATAATTCTCTATGATGCTCTTGCTTGTTTACATTTTCAGTTTCTGTTTTGTTACGAAATGTCTGTTTTTATTCGTTAAACGTATACAGATGCGAGGAACTCTCTCAAGAAGTCTACATGCATACTGTACATTAAAATGGGTGGATTTTTAAATGATCATTAAGAATCGTTTAGTCGCCAGTGAAAATTTCTCTGATGCGAGGCGTTGGTAAGTTAGCATACTTCGCTGTTTGAATGTCTACTGGCATCTTATGGTTTGGGTTTTTTTAAAATCATTTATCATCCTTTAGCGAGATTATCTTCCTTTGGCGATTGCTTTACCATTACATGAAATGCATCTGTTTCGGTGTCGCGCTTAGGCTGTCGCTGCAGTGAGTTGAGGTAATGCCATGTGATATAATTGATACATCACCACAATAGAAGCCAGCGAAATTTTGTTTCGTCTTAACAACCTGAGTATGGTTTTCATAAAGCGTCACACATGAAGTCCTCGTCCTAGGTAACCTAATTTTATCGTTAGACCGCTTACGTTACTATTTATTTCGTGCACTGCAACCAAATTTTGCGAAGCGAATCGATCTTCATGTGCGCCGCACTTGCGCCGAAGATAGCAAATAGTACGGCGTTGTTGGTGCTGCAGTTTTCCGTATTAAAACTCAGTGTTGGCGAAAAAAAACTCAAATTTAGCTCATAAAGAAATCTGAGAGGTACAGTCTGGCAGCAGAATGAACGTTTAATAGTTGCATCTCCCATTAAATTGGAATGAATAGCAAATCAGTAGTTGCGTCTAACTTAACTGCAAGTACTCCCATCGTTTTTTAGTGCTGTATTGTTTTTGCATTGTTTCTCTTCTTTTCAACCCCTCTGATATTTCCTAGTATTCCTCGTCAGATGATGGCGCTGTACAATACATGGCTCGACCAGCGGTAATGGTTCTTTTAGTCTTTCGCTCTCTCCATTTTAACAGTATTTAACAGTTCTCAGTTTGACAGGGCATCCTCTTTACGGAACAAGGCGGCTGCCTTGCGGCTGGTACGAGGCGAAGCTGCATCTTCGCTGTGCACGGGAAGTGTTAGCAGTCTCATGTCTGTTTGTCTAGCGGGCACTTGCTGTTGTTGCTTTCGGGTTTTCCTAATGCAGAAAGTTGCGTCTCGCACTTTAAATTCCTTACGAATAGAACAAATGTCGTATATTTGAAACCGCAGCTTCATACCAATCGTGGCAATGTTTTATTTGTTGTTTATTTTTTCCTTTTTGATAATGATAAAACATTCCCGGCTCATTATATCAGTAGTTTTTCGAACTTTTGAAAGTTTTCGATTTCCAGTTGCTACTTGGTGAGCTTCCTCCCGATTTTTTACGGCTCGCTGTGCCAATTGCTGCGGGAGGAGTGCAGCAACCGCGCGCTCCCGTCTCTGTGGTAATCACGGATCCTGCGCTTGCGGCGCAACACAACCTCATTCAAGCACAGGTATCGTTTGTTGTCTTAAACGATCACCTTCTCCACGATAAGTGCAGAGCAAAGTAAGTGGTCTTCGACCCGTTGTCCCCTCTACATTTGGCGAATGAGAGCGCTGCGTCTGCCCCTTCGAAGAGAATTTTCATCGCCATACAGAGCCAACGCTCAGTAATTGGGCGCATTCCAACCGTCTGTTATATGATTCGGTTTGGTGCTATCGTGAAAATTCATTAAGCTTTTTGAAGAAGCAACTGCTTAGCAGACGAGCCAGTGTAGCTTATATATTGCGGGATAATGCGCCGATTGTGTTGCTTGCTTGAGCAGCTCTGTCCTGACGTCAGTTACGTTATTAGACTGAAAGACTGTAGCAGAGATGGAAAAAAATCAGAAAATCCGACTTCGTTTTAGTTGGCAGTCGTAATACCTAATTAATGCCAAGGGATTAATTACCTCTCCCAAAAAAAATTTTTTTTTGGAAGTTTATAAAGCCGGAGTTGTTGTTTCGAAAATGGTAATTGTAGAGGTTTTGTCCACTGCTATATATCGGATGGTTTTTAGCATGCGTTCTACAGTTTCGTGCCGCCGAATACACGCGGCCGCATCTCAATAACGGTTGTAGAGGCAAAGCTGGCAAAGAACTACGGTTTGGTTCGAATGGATCCCTACTGCCGAATCCGAGTTGGTAATGCAGTATTCGAGACTCCGACCAACATTAGTGGTGGTAAGGCACCGAAATGGAATCGCATCGTCAACGCGTACCTGCCACACGGAGTCGAGTCCATTTATCTGCAGATCTACGATGAAGTAAGCTACTACTTGTATCATTTCGTCCAGCACTCGTTTCATGACAAGCGTTTCCGCCTTTTCGAATTTATTCCTAACAACAGTCGACCTTTTCCAGCCTTAATTCAAGCTTCCGCCACTATTCGATTTTGTTATTTAATTGGAATGCTGTGTGATACTCGATGTTCCAAAAAACCGGCGGAATGTGCGGTGATGCGGTAGAAGTACAATTAGTGTGATGCAAATGCTGATATTGGACTCATTGTTTTTTTTTTTCTTAAAGGCACTTATTTGTTCAATGCTCTAAAGAATCCGGTAAAGCGAGGAAAACTGGTGGCACGATAACGAAATGTGTATCATGGCTGAGCACGTAATGTGTGCGTTGACGCCGCCCGCGAGACCTACCGGAGAATATTGTAAATTGAAGTAGTCCCGTTTGAGGCGAGTTGAACACAAGGGAATGCACGCGACATTTAAGCCGTGATGTCTTCACGACGAAATGCTTTTTCGTTTAGAAGAAAGCGCATAGTGGTCGGTATCTCGGAAAATTCGTCCGTAAGAGAGGTTGGCAAACACTGCCATTGTTGGCAATGATCAGTACCTTCTAAGCTATTTTCCTGTGATCTATGCGTTGCGTGATGTCAGGTGTGTGAACTATAATCCTTTGAACACTACATTATTGAAATGTTTGTACATCTAGTTGTTTTGAGCGGTTGATGGTGTTTTGCATATTCGTATTAGTCCTACTTGAGACGGCGGTTCGCCGAGATCGATCAGGTGTCTTCAGTCCAGTGCAGCAATCCCGTAGCGCCGTCGCCCCCACCGAGCAGGGGATTACTCAAGGTTGGAAGGCGAAAACTGGATGAACTGTGGAGTGACTGTAGTTGGATAATGCAGCATGGGATTGGGCTCTTGTTTATTGTACATGTTGTGAATTACAGTCTGCCACTAGCTTGTTTTCTTCACGCAACAATTGAGTGCACTTGTCACTGGATGGCAAGCAGCTGGACAGTATTGGCTACAGACTTGGCAGGAATCGGGAAAAGATGGACATCCCTTGGGCGGCATCTAAGAAAGCCTTGGGTTCTTAAATATACTGAAAAAAACCCAAAAATGTAACAATTCCTATAGCCTAACAAACTCAAAATAGTTTTCACCTTTCCTGGGCGAACTCTTTCACAGTTCAACCATTGTTAAAAAGCATGTGAATGTCACCGTGGTTATCTCGAAGGGAACTATTTATTTCTACCTACGAAATGGTTCAGTTAATGTAAACTTCAGTGCTGCGGGTTTAGCGTGCGCTTGGAACGCCTGTGTAAAATGTAGCGCGCACGCGGATTGAAATTGGAAGATATGGCCGTGTGCGAAAGAGCACAGGTGTCTTGCCCGGAGATGGGTATGTTTTGACCTTAGCACTTTATTGCTTGTATTTTTTAAAAGTGATATATGAGCGTATCGCAACTATTGCTAATGTTTATGTTTGCAGCGAGCGTTCACGGTAGACGAATGTATCGCTTGGGCTCACGTTGTTTTGCCGAGTGCTGTGTTTAATGGTGAAATTATTGACGACTGGTATCAGCTATCCGGACAACAGGTTGTTCTTTTCAATGTTTTCTTATTGTTGACTTACTCAGGAAGTTGGAGAGGCGTTAAAAACAAACACGCGTGACCATTTATTCTTTTTTTTGTATTGTTTCTTTATCAATCAAGTAGAGGAGTCCTGCTTGGAAAGCAGTTAAGAGGATTTGCATGAAAAGGTTATTTGTTTGTTTCTTCGCTGAATATTGATAAAAATTTCCTAAAAACGAAACCAAAATTAGAGCGCTGCAATTCATTGCAGTGCTATTTTACCGTAACCAACTTAGTTTTACTCCGAACGCTGTATCTGTCCTAGGCAGACTGTTTCACTAGAGCTCATTTTCAGTGCTCTTTTGTTAATCATTCACATCTTTAAACAGACTGTTGGCATTAGCCGGGTGTAGAGGAAATGAAAGAGAATGATGGCAAGAACTGTATTTTGCAACACGCAAGATGATGTGAAAAGAATAGAATTTAGAGAATTGGGTAAAGATGGATTTCGGGAACCACAAGTATCGGTGTTACACTTTTTAGTGGATTACGGTAAGTCGTAAGCAGCGTTGTTACGTGTTTTAAGAGATCGCAATAAGTTTTAAGTAACATGTAGAACAATATCGCTTTTGATTTTTAGCGCAAATTTACGTTAAGTTGTATGCATGAAAAATTCATGACTCTAAGGGCGAAATTGGCTTCAAGACACTACTGCTTCTGTACTGCTAAGTGCTGCTGTTATTTGTTAAATATGTTAAGGGAGACGGAAAGGAAGGCGCAATAAATTTGATCGTTTCATTTTCTCCCGTTGAGACAACCCCAACGGCAAATCCGAATGCACAACAGCCTCAACCACAGAATGGCGAGTTTTAATTTGTTTATTCCTCAGCCAACTTGCACTTCATCATGTGCTGTTTTGTGTGCCTAAGGTACAATAGACATTTGATGTATCTTCGTTTAGTATTATGTTGTGAAGCGAAGCATCGACTAGAACGGCTCCTATTTTTTGCTCGTCCTTTCAGCTTACAGCATAGTAGTGTGGTATATGCTTTAAAATAAAAGTGATTTAGTAACGTGCTTGATTAACAATAGATGTTCATCGTGTGCACAGATATTGTGATGTTCATTTGTAGGCAAAAATTTTTGACTTTGCTTTTATTACGATTGCATTGGTGGTTTAAACGAACATTGATTCATTGCACTTAGGGATTTTTCGAAAAATAATGTAGAACCTTCGTGAAATCCTACGATTTGATTTCTTACTGCTTAGAAATAGCGAGTGAACCATAAAAGAGTGATGAGGAAATTCATGTTACAAGCTCCGTTCACGTCTTATAGATTTGTGTAACGTCGATTCAATGAGGAATGTGTTAACGCTGTTTTCTTTTAGCCTTCTGTCGGCTGGCAAGACGGTCAAAAGTGTTTTAAATTTTTATTTTACCCATAGGTCGCGTACTTACCTGCACAGCTTCTGCATGTAGTTGCCATTCGCATCCGGACGCTCTTCGTGACGTCGCGCCAACTTTCGCGTCACCCACATAGGAGATTCCAGCTGAGGTACTCGTATCAGAGCATGGACATAGGAACTGCTTCAGAAATTTCGACAGAGTTGCTTGACAACCTCTTGCAGCTAGGGCTTCTTATGGCTAGTAGCGGCTGGAGAATAGTTGAGAGTTGAAAACCAGTGCGTAGATTTGGCTGAGCAGTCACCGCCTGGGCGCTTAGTGCGCACCGTGGCGGCGATCTTACTGCATAAGGGGTTACGGGACCTAGTGCCTTGCACCGATAAATGCCTCAGTGCCATTTTTTAGATGTAGGAATTCTTGGCATCATCTTTGTCTTTTTTTTGCCAGGGCATCGGAGATTAGAAAAAATAGCCCTCGTTTGAGCGGACGACGTGTGTAGAAATTTTCTGGATTGAAAATTTAGGACTGGGAGCGACAGCACGGAACTTTTTATGATGTTGTCTTACTAGGGCTCAGAGCTCATTTTTGAACAGGGCCAATATTGGGCGTTGTCCAGAGGACGCCGATGGCGCGCCAGTTTTTACTTTTACGTGATTTCCGCCGATTTTGCGTCGAAATCTCAGCTGTGGTACAGTACGTCAGACCCTGCTCCCAGCTCCGCAAGAAATGCATACGCCATTATTGGGAGCTAAACCATGTGTTGATTACAGTGCCCCCGCCGGTGCTGTTCACAGAGGAAGAAGTGAACGAGTTGCACGTGATGTTCCCGTCGGTGGACGTAGATGTCATTCGGTGCATTCTAGAGGAGAAGAGAGGCAACAAGGATGCAACGGTATCTGCCATCCTCGAAATGACTTCCGAGCAGTGATTTTTGAATTTACTCCTGGTTTTTCTTTTTGCCGAACTTACCACCCTAGCACTACGCATTGAATGTGCGCTGTTCTGATAGTCATCTAGTAAGGACCACTTGTCTCTTTTTATTATTCATTGTATCGCTAAATGTTTTTTAAGCGCAGTACTCAAGAAATTAGATCGCAGTACTCAAGAAATTCTCATATTTTTCTGTCTTATCTACGCATTAATGATTGTCGGCTTGTGTTTGTTCGTTCATCTGCGATCTAGGCGGTAAACATTTAGTTAGTTGACTCGGTCGATCATTCATTTAGTTCGGGGCTTGTGGACGCTCAAAGAAGTGGTTGAGGGGCGTGATTGTGGCCCGCTTGATGTGCAGTAGTGAACGGAAAGGTGTGGGTCTTCCTGATCGCTAGCTACGCAATCTCCCTTTCTAGCTCATCCTTCGCCCATATTTGCTGTCTAGAAAGCAGACGAATGGGTCGGGTTTTAAATGAGGTGGACGATGGTGGAGGAAGGGGAGGAGGAATGCTGGAATGAATGATTTAGGGAAGTAGTGGAAAAGACGATTGTGGGAGGGAGGGGGAGGGAGGTGCTTTAGAAAATTCACTTACCTGCATTCTCCTAGAAAGTTCCGTCTTTCCGCGACCGGGCGATCTGTGTATATTGAAGAAGCAACCTTGTCTCAAATTTTTTCGCTTATTTTCCAGTCTTTACTCAGAAGTTTGGCTCCGCTATCGCTGTTTTATGTGTTGCTTGTATTTGCACGTTTTCTTTTTTTTTTGTGTGGACTACCGTTTACATTTTAGGGCATCCTTTCTTGTCCGAGATAGAACTACTAAGTTTGTATTACAGTTGTATCGTATATCTTAGAATTATAACTTCAATTTTTTTAAAGCGTTTGTGGTTGTAAGTTTGTGAAATCAGACATGAGAGCGAATGTCAACGCCTCATCTTTCTGGAAGTTGTTCACTGTAAGTAGAGATTATTGCAAGCTGTGAATTCAACGTGGTTGCTGTAACCGTTTTTGAGCAGTGATGGAGAACGCCGTCGTTTGTTGCGTTGACTGCCATTCACGACAGCATGATGGCTGGCTGGTCACTGCGGTGCTGATCAGCGACAGTTAATGCACGATCACGTCAAGAAAGTTCCTCACAATCACTCACATACTTCCAAGTCATCACGCATTAATAATTATTAATAGACCGTAAATCATGCCACATTTAAGTCTCCCATAAATTAGTGAGTTAGGAAAATGAGTAAATATATGAGCAGG
This sequence comes from Toxocara canis, assembly GCA_000803305.1. Lineage (NCBI taxonomy): Eukaryota > Metazoa > Nematoda > Chromadorea > Rhabditida > Toxocaridae > Toxocara > Toxocara canis. Next base: position 95,505 of record JPKZ01001770.1, read on the forward strand.
ACTCCCAGAAAGTAGCAATTTGCCAGCAAGAATGAAAAACGCGAGGAAATTTTTTGAAAAGATGGCAGTGCGACAGGAAAATCCGGCAGTCCCGTATTGCGGATGAACTAGATACTTTTATTATAAATTATCTCTGCTCAGTTTACCCAGCTTTGTGTGGTGGGGTTAAAACAAGACACCAAACTGCTCTTCCGTTTTCAACATAAAAGGATGTTTGTGTGTGGATTCGCGAGCTGCGTTTTTTTGCACTCCCCCTCCCCACTTTCCATATCCGTTCCCATCTCACCCTTCTCTTTCCTCCACTCATCCTTCCATTAAATTTTCTTAGGTTTTACCCTTTCTAAATGAACAATTGCAAGTTATCGCTACTGTAACAGTACCAATATTGAAATATCCGTTGCGTACTTGCCACCCCTTCAACGGCTAGTTGCTAACTATCGTAATGTGTTGAACACTAAATCCCTCTACATCCGGTTTTCAGTGATTGGCTTCATCATTTTCACCAGCACATTAAAGAAGTCAAACATTTTAAGGGTGCCTTAGAACATGTAGAAAAAAGTATGAGCAGAAAATCGGTTGATTGCGCTTAAAATATGGACGCTGTACTAGGTGTTCCTCCTTTTTTGAGCCGGCAATTTGCGAAATCTTATTCCGCGGATAGAATAGCAAAGGCCTCTACCACGTTTAAGCCCCTCCCTACCCCCCGTCCCCATGCACGTACATCATACAGCTACTACAACGCGTAGATCACGCTTATCCCTACTGAAAGCTCTCCCATGATCTTTTGGCGACAGTCTCGACGACTGTACACCGGAAAAGCGAGGAACGTAATACGTGCTCAATTCCCAAACCATTTGATCGTTTCATGTTAAGACTCGCAATATTCACAATATTCAACCATAGATAAGCATACTGTAGCTTAAGCCAATTTTAGGACATGGGAAGGCGATTTTTAAGTATTTTTTGAGGTTTTGCCCGAAATTTTTGTCCTAAACGATGAAATCGATGGTATTTATCGATATGCTGCGACTGTGAACGATTTTCTACATCCTGTTTCAGCTAGAAATTCGTTGGCAAGTTTTCTCGGGATTCGTTGCAATGGGATGGACTGATTATCTTTGTCTGATTTCATCGCCATATCTTTTCATCGTTCGTGATTTGAAACTGCCGCACAAACACGCTAATATACATGCCTGTGGTTGCGTGATGGTTCGTCCCATAATGCGCCTTTTCTAAGGCGAAAAGCGCACATAAAAATTTCGATGTGCATGGAATTGGGATTTCTGTGGTTCACAGTAGCGATTTTGTCTTGAAGCTTCTCCACAGTCGGATACGTTCACGGCAAGCTGCGTTCTGTGTGTTTGTTTATAGGTGTTTTTCATTGCGTACTCGGTGTGCGTAGCCGACCCGATTGTATCGTTGCCGACTTGTTTGGTGGTTGTAGTACAGAAAAGCTTTGTGTTGCCCGTTAGCGAACGATGGCTAACATAGTTTTCGTGCGCTTTTCTCCGCGCTGAATACGCATCATGGGACCGCTGTATGTGTGTGCATTTGTCTGCGTGTGTATATATGCACGTCTGAACCTTAGTGTGTCAGCCACGAACTAGGCAAACTAGCGCGGTAGAATTTCGCTAGCATAATCTATTTCATTACGACGTCCTCCAAACGAAATCGGGGAAGGATCCATGGGTTTCTGGATGAGTTATGGAGCGTGGAAAGTACTTAGAATGTCCGCGTACGATGCAGAAGGTTATAAACAAAAGAGTGCATAAACAAAGCTTGGAGGAGTTGGGCATTTAGGTGAGAAGTGGGAAATTTTTGGGGAAATGAGATTGAAAATCCCGGGAAAATAACAGTGAATGGCAACAGTAGCGCTTATCACGTAAATGAATCATTCAAAAACCACCAGTTCACAGTGGGTGAAAAGAGTACCCGTTTGATCGAAAGCTTAGCGAAAAGTTTCGTACAGATTTAAGCGTTCTTCATTTGCATTGCGAACATTTATTAGACCCTTTTGTTGATGATTGCGGAAAGCAGATATCATGATGATTCCTTGATGCGGCTTCGAACTTATTTTCATTGAGCGTTTGATATATTTCAGTGGTGAATAATGAGCAGGCGATACAGTCGTACCGAGCGCTCAGTGCGTGTATCAGGGATGCACCATCTCATCGACAGTGACTTCATATACGACCTTTTCTCACTGGTTTTTGTTTCTTCTTGTGCCTTTTATTGCGCGATTAGAAAGTCGTGGTATTTTATGCTCAAATTTCGACTCGTTTTACCTTGTTTGGAGCAGCTGGTTCTCTGATCTGGCTAATTGAACGTTTTCACTAGTTTTTGAATTTGTGAGCACCAGACGACCGGTCTGTCATTGTGCTGGACTGTTCATGTGTACATCTGGGAATACGATAACTGAAGGGGAAGCAGATGGGATCATACTGAGGCATTTCTCATCTTTAAACGTAACTGATCGGCAAACTTAATTCAATTAGAGCAGAAAATTGTAAATAAATTAGTATGTGGAAGCTATTAGGATCAGTTGGCACTACTTTTCATCTGTCACCGCCAAAGCGAGGCGAAAATGAGCGAAGCTTTTAAACTTTGGAAGAAAGGAGCTCTTTCATTCAGTGTGAGATGCATGCTTCCGTTAACTGCGACGCTTCCTCGCCAAATGGCATTTTTCCTCAAGTTTTCTCAGTTTTCCTATTTGCGATGCTTTGGCGCACCGTGTCTGTCGCCGCATTTTGCGGTGTTCGACAGAAAAGGAACATTTCATGGGGGTACACTTTGTCATCAAGTGACTTCCATATATCGTGGGGACAACGGTTTGTTAGAGTCAATTTTATTAGGGACGTTTTGTCGATATTCCCGCGCGGTAAAGTGCACAAATATTTCCTAAGAAGACCATGGAAACCATAGTAGTTATTCTTTATAAGATTCGTCAGTTAAGGCGGCGCTCATTCGAGCTGTTTTTCCTATGAATAAAGTCGTTTGGCATGTGCGAACCCAGTGATTTTGCCTCGCCGTATGCGCTCCACGGAATTTGCTTTATATCGCTCTTAATAGACGGCATCTTCGAAGGTTCATTTGAGGAAAATGTTGGCGGGACACACTTTTAAGATGGTTTGCAGTTGAATGGTTTAGGTGGGGCTTGTCGAGAAAGTTGTAGTGCGAGAATACCGGGATGGCAGTCCGAGAAACGCTTTGGTCGTTTTCAAGGATATCGAATCGGTGATGCACGCGATGAAGTATCTCCATAAAATGGATGTGTTCGGTGAACAGATATTTATTCATCCGTTGAGGTGACTCTTCTTCAAATTTATCGACTTGTGTACGTCCTCGTTCCCCCTTCGTTCTCAACTGTAGTGCCATTTGTTTTCTAGTATGCATCGACTAATGCACGAACCAGTTCAGCTTCGCAGGATACTAAGCGGATAAATTGTCATGAAAATTTTAAGTGCTTATGTATCGCACGAGAATTGCCCATTTTGCATTCTGTAGTAAAAAGGTTGTAAGTGAAGTAATTTTCGTTCTTGCTGTTTTTTTTTTAGTCACACACACCTGCCGTTAATGCTTGTGTCAAATTAAAAACTCCATTGGAATAGGCGAGTAGAGTCCTCGCAGCCCATTTTCTGAGGTGGGGATATAAGGAACTATAGCAACTGCTTGTTCATGCCTTGTTTAGGTATATACTAATCACGGCGTCTATTTCAAGATGTTTTCGAGCTCATCAACATAGGGACATGCATACAACCAACGTTGCGTTTCCTGAGGGCACCACATGTGCGATTGAGAATCAGTCTGTTTTTGATGATTCATACTACAGTCGCCCTAAACATCTCACGTGGCATGACCTCACCGGCAAAACGAGTAAGTACTGCTGCACTTAGGTGCACTTATTTATTTTTTAATTTGCGTTTACATGCCTGCACCATTTGAATAGCGATCGCCATAAAGATGATCCTAGTCGTCATGTTCAGCGCAAAAATACCCAAGTCGGACAGACGTTTAGACTAGCACGGCGCAATTTAACAGCGCCAAAGCATTAAATTCGTTAGTGCCAATATATGCCGAATACTGAGAACTCAGCAGGACACTGAGGTGAAGTTAGGTTGTGTGAGAATGGGAAGATACATGAGAAGTACGGGTACTCACCTCTCAGGAGAGTTGTAATAAGTTTTAAGATAACACGACGACTATTTTGCCTCAGAATCCTGGCGTTGTGTTCCATTTCTTCTAAACACTTAAGCGTTTAGCTTTTCTGCAGTAGCGGCTATAACACTGTTTGCAAAACGATGGCCTTCATTCAGGCAAGGAATAAGCGACATAAAGTTTCACATTATTTTGAGTTAGGAATTAGCTGCTTGTATTTGACTGGCTATTTTTGAATCTCAATGTTTCTTCCTGTGCAGCTATTATGTTAAGCTGTTAGCAGGCCAGGGAGCAAAAGAAGCAATTTGAACATCATATATTTGCTTCGGCTCCCAGCGTAAGTGAATGATGGGAGGGTGGTGGAAGAGATTGATAGAAACAGTATCGAATTTTACGGAAAAGCCGAAAGTTTTACCATTGAAGGTGGGGTTCTACTGGTAATTTCCTTATAATTACTAGTATTTAGTGAATTTTCAACAGTTGCATTTGTAATATTTCTGAATATTCTTATTTAAAGAAGCTTACTCTCTGATTAAAAAGTATGAAACATTTTCGCATGCGTATTTTTGATGTGAGCACCAATACAGGAAATAAGTAGAGTGAAGCAATCAAATGGGTTAAAGATAGCGAAGGAAAAGTAACAAATTTGGCATTCAGAACGAATGCCTTTGACCGATAATCTAGTAGTTAACCGATATTGTTAGATTTGTTATAATGAAAAGCTAAACCTTTCTACAGCCTGCTGGGAGCGCGACCAGAATGGAATTCAGACCAAATATGGACACTCTCTCGATCTTCGAAATCTTTTATGAGTCAAAATTTTTGATTCAGATTTTGCCGGTCGTTATTTTTGAGCTGAAATTTTGCTAGTTGCGGTTTTTGGGCGTCAAGAAACAAACTCCGGAGTTCGTAATGAAGACCTTTTCTCGATCCGTAGACGCATAAAACGCCAAAAATTTCATGTTTTTAAACGGTTTTTCCTGAAGCCTTTCGAAAAATTTTCAGCCCTTTCCATTTCTAACCGTACGGATTGTCATGATGAAGCAACGAAGACTGTTTCAGTAAAAAACAAAATAACGGTTCCGGTGGCGGAGTCTAGCGGTCATTTTCATGGAAAAGCTGCCGATGCGTGCAGCGGCGACATGAAAGTAACGAACAGCTTCAGTATCGACTAAGAAACGAATTGCTTGTTCCATTTCTTGATAAAAGTAGCACAATAAGACGCTCGCGCTGGTATGTCCGTTGCGTTTCTTATGCTGTCAGAGATGGCTTCCCACTGAATCGTTTTTTAAAGTCCAAGTTCTAATAGGTAAAACTGACACTTGATTTCGACTGGATTATGAACTGGATTTTGATCGAATTTTTCACATCATACCGGTACTACATTCGCTACAAACTTTTCTCGGTTCTTTTTTTTTTGTCCATCCGTATCATTTTCGAAAAAAGAACCTTTTGCCGCCAAAAGCTTCCTAAAAGAATGGATAGAATGAGGACGGCTGACGTCGGAAGATGAAAGAGATATTTACCTCGCGTGCCATCTCCGTTTTCTTAAAGCGTGTTGGTGAATTTGCACTTGTGTTGTGTCATATACGTTTTTGGCCAGGTTTGCATACTCAAACCATGCTTGCACCAGTTTTAAATTTAATGAAACTTTAATTGTTCTCTAGCCATTCCTATTGTTCTTCTGATTTGCATTATTTTTATGTAGATACATTTATCCCACAAGTTCTCTTGCTTCCACTCGTAATGTTCATTCGATTTCAAAATGAATATCAGATGAGAATCAGGTGAAGGCATATTGCAGTACTTTGTGCCTTTTTGAACCCTCACCTTTTCCTTTGCCGGTATTATATAATTTACATTTGCGTCCTGCGTATCACTTCAGCGATTAGAAAGTCGCATTTTGTTCTTTTTGGTGTATGCTGCTTGTGAGATTGCAGTTTAATATTGTTATAAGTTTTATCACTGCTTGTCGTTTTCTTATCCCGACCTGGTAATAAACTTCTAATGCAATCCTGTTTTTATAATGCGAGCAAGTTGTCCGTTTTTTACAGTCTACGGTATATCATGTTATATTTTTTTACACTCTAATAATACAACAATATATATGTATATGCGTATATATATATATATATATATATATATATATATATATATATATATATATATATATATATATATATATATATATATATATATATATATATATATATATATATATATATATATATATATATATATATATATATATATATATATATATATATACACATATACATATTATGTAGATACATTTATCCCACAAGTTCTCTTGCTTCCACTCGTAATGTTCATTCGATTTCAAAATGAATATCAGATGAGAATCAGGTGAAGGCATATTGCAGTACTTTGTGCCTTTTTGAACCCTCACCTTTTCCTTTGCCGGTATTATATAATTTACATTTGCGTCCTGCGTATCACTTCAGCGATTAGAAAGTCGCATTTTGTTCTTTTTGGTGTATGCTGCTTGTGAGATTGCAGTTTAATATTGTTATAAGTTTTATCACTGCTTGTCGTTTTCTTATCCCGACCTGGTAATAAACTTCTAATGCAATCCTGTTTTTATAATGCGAGCAAGTTGTCCGTTTTTTACAGTCTACGGTATATCATGTTATATTTTTTTACACTCTAATAATACAACAATATATATGTATATGCGTATATATNCAGTCCATCCTGTTTCCTACTCCCTCAATCAGTACTAGTGAAGAAAGCATCAGTAAAAGCAACTGCCCCCATACGTACAAGGGGAAAGTTCCTGCAACTCTGCGACAATGTTTAGGACGATACCAAACGACCAAACGATTTGTTGAGACAAATACGAGCACTGGGCAAGTGAGTAGAACACCTATTTGGAGTACTGCAAATAACGCCCATATGTTCCAATTGTGCCTATTTGTAAATCTATAATAATTTATTAGCATTACTTACAATATGTCGACTTAAACTCGTTAACTGGAAGGCTTATGACTAACCGGCGTGCAACTTATCACTCATCGATGACCCATCACTCACCATCGTTAACTGGAAAACTTATGACTAACCGGCGTGCAGCTTATCAATTATCGATGACCCATCACTCACCATCGTTAACTGGAAAACTTATGACTAACCGGCGTGCAGCTTATCGCTCATCGATGACCCATCACTGATCACCCGCATAAACGAACAGCTAGGAATCGTATTTATGACTGACATATGGCTCAGTCGTCACTCACCTACTGCGGTTCCTTTACGGTGACATTGTAAACGTGCCACAATTGAATCGTTAAAAAATCAGCGCCGTCTTTATGTTGCTCTGAAGAACGTCCAATAGATTGCAGACCATTGTAGGCACCGTTTTTCGTGCTATTTGAAGCACAGCACTATCCTCTTGGTCTTGTATGGATGGGTGTATTTCGATGTCTGGCGGAGTGCCAAATGTCGTACCTCTGAATCTCGCGGCTTGCTTGTAACGTCGAGTTGTTTTGGCAACGAAGTAAACGTTGGTGCACGTTGGAAATTGGAGGCGTTGAAACAGTGTTTTTGGTTTTAAGTAGAGGGCGGTATTGTGTGAAGTTGACAGGAGGGTGGTAATAATCATGGGTGCGAATAATTGTCGCAATCTGGGCGGCCTACTTTCTGAGGTTATTTTTTTCGTTTTCTAAAATTTTAACGCTCTGGTCTTTCTTCGCTCTGCTTTAACGTCGTATACAAACCGAACTTCAACATTTGCTTTTTCTCCGATAGCGTTTCACTTTAGGCATGAGCGATCGATCTTTCTGAAGCAAATAATTGAGACAGTCGATTAGCCGACTTAAGCTACCATACCCGATGCGGTAGCTACCTGATGATCACGGAAGCGCTCGACAGAACGGCTGCTATGCAGTTATGCAGTACTAGAGAGAGAGAGAGAGGGAGAGAAAGAGAATCTTTATTTACACTAAAGAAAGCACGTAACAACACATCCAGAAAAAAATATACACGAAAGCTACGATATATTCATAAGTATAAACATTGCAAATAACCATGCGTTTAAAAACCCATAGAGATTGATGAAAGTGAAAAACAAGAGATCATAAGCAATGGGCATGTAGGGATGCATAATAACATTTGATAGTGAATTATAGCTAGCAAGCAGCAGGTATTGTCGATAGATCACACGTATTGCACAGCGCGCAGAATATAGTTCGCTACTACGTTACCTGCGTTGGATAGGTGTATGAAGTAGAGGGCGTTCGATTCAGCTTAGATTTCTGGGATGGAGAAAATGCAAGCACATTACTTTTTACAAGCGAATAAGTAGTAATTTGTAGATTTCAATCGTAAGAAGCAGCTACCTGCCTTGAACAGCTGTGATTTCATCGATTCCATCGTTCTCTCCATCGATGCAACTGGCAATTTTTCCTTCTATCGCGATCCTGAGCTCGCCGCATCCAAGCAACGCCGTATAGACGTGGCAGCGGATCTTCCCATCTTGTTGGCGGTTTGCCGCGTGGTCGTTTAATATCTCTTGGGTACCATTCAGCGATTTGCTCAGTCCACCTCTTGTTTTTCATCATGGCTACGTGACCGGCCCATCTTTACTTTCTCTTGTACATCTCTTCAACGACCTCCTCTACACCAGATCTAGAACGCAAATCTTCGTTCGCGATGTGTTGTGGTCTACTAACACCCACCATGCGTCTTTCCATGGCTCGCTGAGTGGTTGCTGATTTGTTTTCTTCAGCAAGCGTGGTGTTCCACGTCTTATACCCATACAATAGTACAGGGAGGACGATGGAATTGAAAAGTTCTGCTTTCACGGACAGTGTTGTCTTTGCGTCGCAAAAGATATCCTCAAGCTTGGTGAAAGCTGTCCACCCCGCTCTTCTTCTCCTGTTCCGCTCCAGATCCAAATCGTCGTTCACTTGCGCAATTTGTCCAAGGTATAAATACTGTTCCACGAGCTCGATGTTCTCACTACCGAATTTCATCGTTTTGCCGTTGTGAATGCTGAACCCAATTTTCTTGGCCTTATTGTCGAGCTCATTTAGTAACTTCTGCAGCTTATCAGGGTCGTCTGCCGCGAGTACTGTATCATCCACAAAGAGAAGCATTTGAAGTTCTTCACCGTCAACATTGTGGAAAGAAGCAGCTACGTGCCGTATAATACTAATGTTCCACAAAGGCGGCGGATGACTTCCCGTTCTATGCTCCTCCGAGTTACCCGTTATGGTGACTGTGGTCGTTGCTGATGCTGTTTCGGACCTCTCTGCATATTCTTGTGAGGGTTTTGAAATGATGACGCTGCTCTCTGCTACAGCAGCGGTATCAGTGAACTACTGTTGTCGCAGCAACATTTGCGGATTGCTGCTGTAGTTGCAGTTGTCGTTATATGAGCGTTTTGTCCTCGCAGAGCCACCTATTATGTTGTCTGTGCTTACGAATGTGTATGTTTTTTTGCAAAATAAGATCGGCTTGCTTTATTATAAAGCAAGAATTGGTGCTGCGGCATTTGAGCATTAGGTTCCATGCATTGAACGCTTGGGTCCTTGTTTGTTGGATTTTGTGTTCGGGTCATTGTTTACTTTGCTTGGAGTTATGAGCGCAACAGCCTCGTGGGCCAGCACTCTGATTAGCACTGAGTACGAGTAACGACTCAATAACTTCACATTATGAACTTATGAATAAAAACATAAAGCACAGCGGTATCACACGATAAGCTTGCAGGCAGTCAATCCGAAAAGCGTATGCGTGAACGTAAGCTACAAATCCGAGATGGTAATTGTTTAGTTTAATGGTTTTACACGGTTTCCTATGAATCGTTTTTATTCATTCGTAACGTTTACAGATGAACGTTTCGGGTGATGGAGTCGATAATGCAGCGAAGGAAGGGAGTAGCACCAGAGATGTGACCCAACCGTCGGAAAATACGTCCCTATCGGTGCCGCAGGTTTCGATGGTGAGTAATTTTTCAGGTGTTTTTGCAATTCGAACTTTAATGTCACGTCGTTCGCGTTTAACAATGTTATATTAAGGAGCACGTCACGAACCTACTGTGTAATGAAATTAATGATTAAATTTTCAGAATTCCGAAGCCGATGGCTCAGAACGTTTTTAAAAGGAATTTCAACGCTTAGAGTCTGCTAGCATAACTATGTATAGCTGTCGGATCTCGTAAGTTGTAGAGGTGAAGATGACTGACGATAAGAAATTAAGAGTGCGTGAACGAGGAATGAGTTGTAGTAGGTCTCATATATGCTGTGCTTGTTCAGTCCATGAAATGGTCGTAATATGGGCGCATCACTACCGGCATATTGCTGCAAACTGATTGAACAACCACTGCGCAACGTCTACGCAATTCGTCAGTAGTACTGGAATGTGAGCGTAGTTGCAGAGTGCAAGCACGTGCCACAGCTAGTTTCGGGCCATAATAATGGACCTTATGCTAGTGGGCCTTTGGACAGTATGGTTGTACCAAAGCAGGAAGTAGATAACGTTCCACATCGCCAAAGAGGCACTAACACATTCTTAGTTCATGCGAAGATTTTGGCAGCAAGCAACTTGCTTGGGAGCTCTTTGCATACGAGGAATAATGATTGCTTCGGGACCGCTGGAAAACAAAGGATTGATAATTAATCCCTGGCAATTTGTAGAGGGGATGTGCTCTCCCACTGCTCCCTTTATCAGCGTCTGGTAGGTTTCTAAATCGAAATACCTCTAGAGAGCTGCTGCCAGATTTTTTCTGCATTATCACTTTTCGATAACACAATGATCCAAAAATAAGTGGAGTGTTTTAAATAGACTTGAATGCGAAAATTGAGATTATGATGTTGATAAAGGTCCCACGATCGGGTCGCTCGAAGGGAGGCCGTCTTAAGGTGGCGCTTCAGCCTGGTCGCGGTATCATGGACTGGGTTAAGCTTACGTCCGGCAGGCATATAGCCTCTAAACAACTGCCGTTTGTGGGCGATGCTGAACTGAAAAGGCACACCACAGTTGATGACTGCTGGGTATTGCTTGAAGACAAGGTTCCACTTTTCAGTCATTCCTTTTCATTGCACTAGCAGCGGTGACCAGTTTGAATTTTCTGCTCAAGTCATCCATTTTCGTCCCCCAAGCAGGTGAAGTCGCATGAAAATGTTTCTGAAAATTTATGTAGGATTTTCATAAAGTTGGAGGTCAAGATGGGTCGCTGTTGTGTGAGTTGAACGTAAAATGTGGATATCAGTGAATGGCTTAGGTGCTTCAAAGAGAGATGCCAAAAAAGGGATTTGACCGCGCGTGCATTAAGAAATAGTAAAACAGTTTTGAATTCGAATCGTGGTTATAGTAAGAAATGTGTCATTAGCATATTTAGGCGCGCTAGGCTCATATGTGCTTCTTCGAAATGATGGTGGTGGCCTTTTGCAGATTTGTTTTTTGTGATGTGGCGCGAACTTGTAGCTACATATCGCATTTGAACGGTACATGTGTCACGAAATTAATTATTTAATCAGCGAACAATATTTTCTACACACGGCGTAGTGCACCATAAGCGTCTTCTCAATAGAATCTCCTGCTTAATAGAGGCCTACTCTAGCATTACATGTTAACAAGTGCATTGCTTTAGGGGTGGGGAAATGCTTCCTTGTTTGAAATTGTTGTAGGTGTAATGCGGGGCCTCTAACAAAGATCCACCTTCGCCCCGCCCCACCACCCCCCC
>JPKZ01001770.1:110200-122394 GCA_000803305.1 Toxocara canis
CTCCCCTTCATTTTCCGCTTCTCTCTTAAACATAATGGAACTTTTTAGCGAGTCTTGTAGAGCATGTTGATTGGGAGAAAAGACGAATTCATTACTGGGCTATTGTTGGAAGACTATGCGTGCTTGGCTCACCCTGCGAAAGTTGTTATGTGTATTGTTGTTGATTTCGTTTTATGCGCGTTGCTTTCTTGAGGTGTATGATGTGACTGAATACTTATCATTTCATCCGGGCGGTGTGGATGAGTTGATGAGGGCGGCAGGCTGTGACGGAACCAGGTTGTTTAACAAATACCATGCGTGGATTAACCAGGATACTATGCTGAAGGCATGCTTCGTCGGCTACTTCAGGGGCGATCGAAACAAACGTTCGTCTTTTGACCTTTCAAATGGCTTATTAGGGGAATGTCAGAGATGCGGTTTCGTACGTGGTGAGAGTCTTAGTGTTTATGAGTACGGGGTTTATTTGGAAGCGAGAGAGTGCCTGTATAATTTGGAAGTGAGAAAATTTTATGAAAAATAAACCGTGCGTGTGATCGCTTCGTCCAAGAGCACTTTAGTTTTACAACAATCCTCTCTAATCTTCAGCTGGAGATTCACGTTTTAGTTTTTCTCAAGGTACGAGAGTTTCATTTAAGAGATAGGCAGGAATGACGAATCATCGCCATGATAACTATGACGACTTGTAGATAGCTGCACCAAAATATTATTCCACTGAGCTTTTATTGGCATTAAGTCTGTCAGGTTTGGGCAGGTCATACAACAGGAGCGATATGACAATGGCTGTTGTTTGCCTAGGTAATGTATTTCTATCTTTATTAGTTTGATCCTGAGCGCAATATTCTTTCGTAGGATTTTTGGTGATGGATAATTAAACGTGCAGGCAAATGCGCAGTTGATAAGCGAAAGGAGCGACGGCAGTGAAAGCAAGCGAGCGGATTAAGAATAGAAAGGCGAGAAAGCAAATTTGAAACTTTTTTACGCTTGCTTGGCCGTTATTAGTTTTAATGCTTTTTTTCTCGTCGTCAAAACACATTATGAGACCACCGTCATAACTTTAATTATCCGTGTGTCTGCCCGTTCGAAAATTTCAGCTGAAAAGCTACCACGATGAAATTTGGAACGGTAATCTGTGATCTTATGAGAGGGCTCCCAAAATAGTTTAATGCAGTGGTAAGGTCCTGAATGGGTTATGGTATATGGAAAATAACTAGTTATAATAGAAAAATGATTGATGCTAGACGCTGGTCTTTGGATTAAAGCTTCGGCTTATGTGGTGCAGAACGTTCTGCGCTATAACTTGCTTCAAACATAGTTTGAAACGCAAATTTCTGAATGAAAATACGCAACTTCTGAATAGCCATCGGGAGATTTTGGAGAATTAGGCCTCGCTCCGAGAGCGATGGCTTTGCTGACCTCGACGAACAGTTCGTTTGACTACCGCTTCACTGAGGTTTGATCGCCGGTCGGCCTGAAATATTTTTATCTCGGTAAGCTCTATTGCTTCAACTTTCGAGCAATGATAGAACGGAAATGGCAGAAGCGATTGTTATACAAGCTCGGTTTTAGCTTATTTTTGTTAAGTTTTTTTTTGATGTGTAATTTGCTTGTATTCATTCCTTTTGTTGCTTCTTTGTATTTTCTCTTACTGCATTTTCTCCTCATGAGAAGCAAAGCGAATACTTAATGTTGTTGTAGACTTTCGACGAGGCTCTTCGCAACTGTTTCGTTTAGTGAGGCAGTCTGGCGGTTGTCACCCATGTCCACTTTTCGTACGATCATTCAGCACCATCTGTTGGAGGTACGGCTGCCAAACAGAAGGCAGGGCATTCAGTTGGGGGAGTAGGGAGGAAAATGTAAAGACGGTTGGTCGCTGTACGTGTTCGGAGCTGCAAATACCTTGATGCGTGCTCATTGTTGGGCTGTTCGCACGAATTGATCAGGACAAAATCATTCGCAACTTAAGCATAAGCATTTCATTTACGTTTATTTCTGTGCTCTTACTACTTTGCTTCATTACCAACCAACCCGTTTTCATCTCGAAAGCCTGAACTTCCGTTTTGTTTTGTTTTTATTTTGTCTTTTCAGTTGCATGAAATAGTGGTAGATAAGAAGTGACTGGTTCGGTATAATCTATATTCTTACAGCTCATAGCCACCTATCCTAATTGTCTTTTCTTTTCGATTGTTTTTTTTCCCTCAAATTCTTTTTCATTTTCGCACTTTTTTTATTCTTTCAAGCGAGTATCGAGCTGAAATCGAAATCTAGCTGCGATTTACTTCTGCTACAAATCCACCCTTTCAGCCTATGATTGGTTGTTGTACATGTTTAGGTTCGTTATTTTTCTGCAGGCGGTATTCCCAAGCTGCTAACTTCGAGTCCGTTCACCGTGTCTGTTGAATCGTCCACGATAAAAGTTCACTTCGAGCATTCGGAGGACATGGCCATATTTTCCTCGGTTGATTTGATTTCCGTTGAGGAGGATCCAGGCAGGTTCATTTACTTTTTCCGTTTTAATTGCAAATTCGCCATCGGGGAATATGTCCAACGAATTCCTTGAGGTTTTGACGCTTGGAAAACTGCAAAGCTTTTTGCTGAACGAAGCTCGTTTACTGGTGTCCCCGGGAAACTGGATCGGCTACACTGGCCTTTAGGCGAAACGGCCTTTTTTAAAGGATTGGAAGGCCCAAGTCTTCTTTTCCTGGCGGCTGTCGAAGAGCAAACTCTATTAAGTGGAGATATGTTTTTTACGGCTTTGTTTCCATCATCCTTTTGATTCTTTAAATTGGTGTTTAGATCCTTTTCGTGTGCGTAAGACGGCTTTAGGGTATGGTCGCTGATCTCACTGTTTCTGTGCAACGTCCGACATTTTTCAAAAAGGCATTTGAAAAATTTCTAGGGTTCTTGAATGTAGGTCTTGCCGGAAGGGGTGAAAGGTATGTTCGAGAAGGTGCATTTTTCAGGGCGCTATAGCAGCGAATTTGCATCCCTTTGCAGATACACGATTTTAAGGGTATATATTTTGTGACGTTTGTGGTTGCTGAATACAGCTGGCAAGTGAAGTACTAGTTTTTCGGGTTTAGCGATTATGCTAGGCAGGCGTGAGAGGCTTCTATGCATTCACTTATTGTCTGATTAGCTGTTCAAGGGGAAATAACCGATCCATGAATAAGTTTCAGATTGCAAGATTTCTTATCCTAATCTTATCATAAGAGATAGTACGCAGTTAATTCTCCTCGATCGCAATAAAAAGTAGCGTGATAGATGTTTGAATCACAATGGAGGTACTCCGATGCCTCGTCCCCCGCTCCCCTCCCTCTCTTACCCACCCTCCTAAGAGAGGGTGCACTATCTGAAGCAATCTGAAAAGTGAAATTATCAGGCGTTTTGGTCGCCTTTAGCGTTTATGGGTCGTGGGCCATAAAAGCTGTTTTTACGAGATTTCACTGTTGTTTTTGGCCGGAAGTTGTGGCCCACAAAATTATGGTCCGAAAATGACGGCTCTAAACATTTGTTTGGGGAATTCCTGACCCAGTTTGGTGCTCCGAAATTTTCGGAAGTGGGGTGATGGACATGACGACGTGTGGTTCGAATTTTTCCTGATGTTTAAATCGACTTGCACGAGACGCACTGAAGAGAATTAACAGCTTCATTTGGGCAAACAGCGCTAAGAAAAGTGGGATGTATTGTGTTGCAGAATTGCTATATCGGCCGTGTACAATCAAGGAAATGCGCCAAGCCACCCGCAATATCTACCTCTATCGAATGAACATGTCTCATAACACCTGCTTTGCATTGCCTGTTGGACATCACGTCAACCTAAAGATCAACAAAAACGGTTTTGCTTTCGTGATACGTTGCATTACAAGTATGTATCGCTTCTAAAACAATGGGCGAGGGAGCTCTTTGTGCACATCGATGATTTTTACAGCTGTTTTGCGTTTTGTTGTGGGCATCTCCGAATTGCTTTTATCCTCCTAGAGGTCTGGAAAATTGGAAGCAATCGATTCGCGCACTTTCGTATTGAACGACTGTCGAAGAAAAACGACATCTTAAAGTTCTTATGATAAGAAATCCTAGAAAGTACGCTATAAAGAGTGAGCCTCATTTGATTACGATTATTGCTGTGATCAGTTATCTAGGAGTGTTGTATTTGCTTGCAGTAGATGACTAGGAATTCTTTTTTTTTCGTGATCTTGGAGAGAAAGAATTGTGTTCAGCAGTGGTTTATGTTCTTCACTGCTTAGTTGCTCTCATTTTAGGGTTTTTTTAAAATGGATACTTAAACGTGATGTGCATATAATGCGTAACTTAACGTGGGAGTAAACGTCATTGTTGCAGCATATTAGTTTTTGAAATGTTGAGCATTTTTGAAATTGTATTTGAATGGATTGTTGAATATTTGATTCTTCTGGGAGGGATCTCTGTTGATAAATAGCCTGCCTGTCTATATTCAAGCAATTAATGCAATCGGCCTTCCATGGATCTCAAACATGTTTTCGTTTGAAGAACACAGTAAGTTTGCCACATTAATTGTTTAAATGCGGACAGGACGTCTTTCAACAGAAATTTGCTATGGGAATGAAAAGATCTTGTTTTCCTGCGAGAAAAGTATTTGTGCGACAAATTGTGGTTGTTTGTAGTGGTTGAATTCATAAGGCCATACACGCCGGTGCTGTTGGAGGAGAGTGGAAGGACGATCTCGTTTCTCATAAAGGTTTATGAAGACGGAAAGTTTTCGTGTGCACTTCGCAGACTTAAACCTGGTTGGTGTAATTTCAAACGCTCATTTTGCTTACAACAATGAAGCAAATTGCTTCTAACGTCTTTTTTTTTTTTTTTTTTTTTTTTTTTTTTTTTCATTTTTTTTTTTTTTTTATTCATTTTATCCTATCCCATTTCCATTCGGGCTCAGCTCACCTATTCCATAAGAGCAACACACTTCAAGTGCTATACGAATGAAACAAAAAATGAGAAATTTTTACTTGTTTCTTTTTTTTAGAAGGGTTATGGCTATCATCTCGACTTGTTGACAATAGCTGGTTTGGTTGTGATTTGTTCCGCTTTGGGACTTCCATTCTACGTTGCGGCTACCGTTCTGTCTGTAATGCATGTCGATTCGTTGCGTCTACAAAGTGAAACATCGGCGCCTGGAGAGAAGGCTCAATTCCTCGGCGTCAAGTCGGTATTTTTGCATGATTTCGTTTCTTTTCGACTTTTTTTTTTTTTTTTTTGTAATTTGCAGACTTTTCGTGTCATTTCAGTTTTGCTGTCGGTTTTATTCGGTGAAACTGCGTTGTTTCTTGTTCTTTACTGACTCTTCCTGCATTTCACTTTCTCTTCTATGAACGTTTTGTTTGCTTATCGTAAAAGTGAATGAGTAGGATAGGGGAGAGGCAGATTTTCACATAAAAGTATCTGCGCGAAGAAAAAAGTTGTGATCTAAACACTGTGGAGGAGTGATGTGAGATTGGTAAGAGTCGTATCTATGGAGAAAGGCTATGGAAGAGATTAGATATGGTATCGTTAAAACGCATACAAGGTTCACGAAAAAGGTTATCGTGAGATTTATTGTGCTGTTGAGCAGCATTTTTAGTTCGGCAAATTAAGAACGATATTCTGCACGCTCGAATTACTGCTATATGATTTTTCGTTTCGGTTCCTCGTCATAATTCATTTTAGGCAAATTGGTTTTGTGTTTAGTTGTATGTTAATGTGTGAAAATCATTTCTGTTCTATTTTACTCTGCTTTAAGGCGATATATTAGAGATTAGTGACCCGATTGGTACTGAGGATTTCGTTTCGGCTTGCTTACCCGAACTGTGTATTCTAACCGCTGGTACAGGTATCACTCCAATGTTGAGGTTATTGGCTGCTCGCAAGAAAGATCCTAACACGTAAGCATTTTATGAATTTCAGTTATATTTTCGTTTTAATCCGCTCAGTGGATTCCTAACGTGGGAGGGTTGCCTGTTGCCTTCGTTGTCTGGAGATCAGCAAAGCTTTCTAAATTGTTTTGTTTTTTGTTCTTAAGACCTCGTGATGCCCTAACATAAACACGAAACGACAAAGTTTCGGTTGGAGACTGAGCTGTTCTGCGGAACGGGCGCATAGAATTAGGATTATGAATCGTTTTGTTAAGCCGTTTTGTTCGCTGTTAAGCCATTTAAACGGTCGAGAAGGGGAAAATGATTTGTCCTCACCTTATCCCCACTTTCATTCCTCTGAATGCCGTTATAGGCAAGCATTTGCCTTTGTGGAACTAGGCTATTGTATACATATATATATATATATATATATATATATTTGCACATATATGTATACATATGCATATATATGTATGTATATATATATATATATGTGTATATATATATATGTATATACATATACATGCATATATACATATACATACACATGTGCATACATATATTTATACATATATATACATATATACATATATATACATATATATATATACATATATATATATGTATATATATATATGTATATATATGTATATATGTATATATATGTATAAATATATGTATGCACATGTGTATGTATATGTATATATGCATGTATATGTATATACATATATATATATACACATATATATATATATATACATACATATATATGCATATGTATACATATATGTGCAAACATTACATATATGTATATATATGTAATGTTTCATTGCTATGGCAGTTGGACAAAGTTCACTGTGGTTAACTGAACGAGGAACAGCTTTCCTTTCTACTGATATGGTGCATCAGATGATCAGTAGATTAAGCATTCACGATTTGTTCGACAGTTTTAATTCCATTAGGTTGATGCGCGCTGGTGCGTAGTTAGATTATGGCCTCGTTATGCGACGGTTTACCCAACGGGATCCAAACGGGCACCTTTGAGGTCACGAATATTTGCGGATTGTTTCATTCGGTCTTTGAAGCGATTAGAGAGTTTGCGAGCGCATTTCTCACCAACTCTTGCAGTGTATTATCGATGGGTTGTCTCACAGCTTAAATGTTAATCGCAGTGTTTGAATGTAACGCACATTTATAGTGAAGCAATGAAATGCAGTCATTGTTTTATAGCTGCGCATCGTTAATGTCTCTGAGTAGGACTGTGGAGGATCGATTGGAAGAGGAAACGTATAAGTATTGTGGATTGGAGCTTGCTAAAGACCGTGTTTCGTTGTATCATTATGAAAGTGACGATAACGATCTCAGTTTTCTTATGATATCTTCTTTTATCGGTTAGTTTATCATTCGCCTGCCTTTTCGTACTTCTGATATTTAAAAACATCAATGTAGAATTTGATTTCTTGTGCTTTAATTTTATGTTGGATCGAATCGCAGAAAATGTCATATAATCGCTTGTAATAAATGGTGAAATGGAGTTATGAGTCGAGGCGAATTGCAAGGAAAAGGTTATTGTAACGAGTTTTTTTAATGCCGATGCGCAACGATTCTCAAATTGAGTGATATTGATAATTCGCCTTTTTCTGTTTGGTCTACTTCCGCCTTTTATTGATTACGAACCTCATCTCTAATTGGGCTGACGATTAGTCGGTGTGAACAATGCATCAAGAAATGAGATGGATGGAAACTTTTCTTCGCATTTGGTAGTTTTTTTTTCTGACGTTCCATTTTCGCTTCCGTATTTGTGATAGCGTTTGACTGCATGGAAAGAAAAAGGCTTGTTCGCACATGAATATGCTTTCCATTCCACCAGTTTTTGAGGCCTATGTATCGGTTGATGTATGCTAAAGGTGGCAGCTAAATAGGGGCAATTAAAGATCGCAAATCAAATATTGTTTGATTTTTTAAACAGAGACGGTTACGATTGTTTGCTAGTATATGGGCTTGTTTAATATTTTTTTTACATAATCTTCTGTTCCTTTAACTGTAAACGGTTTCTTGTATGGAACATTTTTCGCCTCTTTTTTTTGAGAAAGAATAATGCTAGAAAAGTGGCGTTTGATCCCGTAACGTCTGGTGTAATCCATGAAATTGATTGATTATGAATTTTTCTTTCAGATAAGCAGAAGCCGAAAATTATGAAGGAGCGAGAGGAGAGTGGCGCCATCGATGGCTATCGTGTTCTTATTTGTGGACCCAAAGGGTTTGTTGATACAGCACAGAGGTTCGCATTTTAAATCTTTTACGAAGATTATGCTGTCGTTTTTGTGAACTAGTAATTGTCGTTAAGCGTTTTTGAAAGGCGTCGTGAGCGCTAGCTGTTAATGTTACTTTCGCTGCCAAAGCGCGCATTGTCAGTATCAGAAGTTGTTATCTTTGTCAGTTAGTCAGTTAAATTCTCAGCACGATTGCGTTTCGTGCTTTTCGAAATTGCTTATGCCCAAAAAATCTGCGTGAAAAATTTTCGGTCAATTTTGCTTAAATAGTGGGAAATTTCCAGTTAGATTCTTTTATAATTCTTTTCAGCTTATTGATAGGCGATAAACCAGAGATTGCATTGAATGTGTACGTTTTCGAAGGCTAGCACAATTATGTTTCGTCAACGGCAGTTACGTGAACAATATGCGTCCGTCACCAGAGTGGAGGATGGATCAGTATGCTGTGTCACTTTATCCTGTAAATAGCACTGCTGTTTTACTTCGAACATTTGGAGCTGTGTTATGCTGTGAGTTAATTTGTTGCGCAGAGAATGTTGTTTTCATGTGCTGCAGGTTTTGAATTTGTCACATGGGCACACTTTAGCTCGCTAAAATGGAATTGTGATAATGGTATACAGTTTTTGGCCTTCGTTGTCTTTCTGCTCGAAATCTGTATTTTGGCTTAATTTGCATACATGTGGATGACAGTGATCTTTATGAGTTTATTGCATCATTTTGTTTTCATTTTTTTTGTCGCTCTTGTTTATTGTTTTCAGAAATTCGCTGAATTTTGCAATGAGCATTTTAAAAAACTTTTACGTTGATATGTGCGCTCTTAGTGCGTGCTGCTCTGGTTGAATATTGTGCATAATCTGTACGCATTTATCGTCGTTCTCGTTTTTCGTCTTTGTCTTTTCCATCTTCGTGCTGTTTCTTGAACTTGTCCGTCCACTCTCATTGTTTGATGTTTTGAGCTTTATAAATGAAAACGGTCTATCGTTTACGTGCCATAATTTTGTACTTGTTGGCAGTACTGTGAAGATGTGAATAAAGCGTTAGCAGTTTTATTTATCTGTCCATTTTATATGGCGAACAGTCGATGCATATGTGATCATATCTTTATTTGTTTACCGTCACGTCATTTGTGCGCTAACCTGTCTTCCTCTTTGACGAAAAGTCGTTAACCAACGGAACGTTCGTCTACTTAAGCTGCTTCTTTTTTTTTTTGGTAAAACTTATATAGGGTATTGGCTATATAGTGGGTTGCGAGTAAGTCATTTTTGACTACTAGGTGGGGGGAAGAGCATCCACCTTCCTCTTCCCCGGTAACAGTTTCCGGCCAGGACGAATCACTGATAGCAGTTTACTCTCAGAAAAGATCACTAGCTTATCACCGGGGTTTGATAAGCTATTAGGCAGAAGTGGGGAGCTAGCAGTACAACAACTGATTTACGCAAGTGAACTGCAAATGAAACTGTAAATTCATTTTGCGCAGTAGTTTGTGAAATTATATTGCAGAAATGGAAAGCGGTTCGTTTTAACACTACGCAAGAACTTGAACTTATTCTGCTACAAAGGTGGGATGTGGTGTCGTTCACGGAGCCGATGCGTTTTCACTGAATTGATAGAAACAATTTCATTTGTGTCTAACCGTTAGACATGCTTAGTGTTGGCCCATATCGGCAACTTCACATACGAAAACTGTTTTGTGGTTTGTGGTTTGTTTCATGCCCGTGTGTTTCACTCGTTGTACGCGTTAATCATACCATAGGCGGTCAACGTTGTGATCGTTGAGATAGGTGCAGTTAAACTACTACTTAAGGCGAAATATTTGCCCGACTCCAACGGGTTCTCAAGGTAACCTAACTCATGTTGCAATGAGGGTTTCTTTTTCGGAACTTAAAGTTTCTTTAGCTGCTGTTCTGGATGTTATCTGTAGTAGCGGAGATGGTTGTAGCACATTGAAGACGATCCTGGAGTGGACATTGTACCTTCGTAACTTCGTCAATTTATGATTGACGAGCTTCGACTTCGAACATTTGGAGCTGTGTTATGCTGTGAGTTAATTTGTTGCGCAGAGAATGTTGTTTTCATGTGCTGCAGGTTTTGAATTTGTCACATGGGCACACTTTAGCTCGCTAAAATGGAATTGTGATAATGGTATACAGTTTTTGGCCTTCGTTGTCTTTCTGCTCGAAATCTGTATTTTGGCTTAATTTGCATACATGTGGATGACAGTGATCTTTATGAGTTTATTGCATCATTTTGTTTTCATTTTTTTTGTCGCTCTTGTTTATTGTTTTCAGAAATTCGCTGAATTTTGCAATGAGCATTTTAAAAAACTTTTACGTTGATATGTGCGCTCTTAGTGCGTGCTGCTCTGGTTGAATATTGTGCATAATCTGTACGCATTTATCGTCGTTCTCGTTTTTCGTCTTTGTCTTTTCCATCTTCGTGCTGTTTCTTGAACTTGTCCGTCCACTCTCATTGTTTGATGTTTTGAGCTTTATAAATGAAAACGGTCTATCGTTTACGTGCCATAATTTTGTACTTGTTGGCAGTACTGTGAAGATGTGAATAAAGCGTTAGCAGTTTTATTTATCTGTCCATTTTATATGGCGAACAGTCGATGCATATGTGATCATATCTTTATTTGTTTACCGTCACGTCATTTGTGCGCTAACCTGTCTTCCTCTTTGACGAAAAGTCGTTAACCAACGGAACGTTCGTCTACTTAAGCTGCTTCTTTTTTTTTTTGGTAAAACTTATATAGGGTATTGGCTATATAGTGGGTTGCGAGTAAGTCATTTTTGACTACTAGGTGGGGGGAAGAGCATCCACCTTCCTCTTCCCCGGTAACAGTTTCCGGCCAGGACGAATCACTGATAGCAGTTTACTCTCAGAAAAGATCACTAGCTTATCACCGGGGTTTGATAAGCTATTAGGCAGAAGTGGGGAGCTAGCAGTACAACAACTGATTTACGCAAGTGAACTGCAAATGAAACTGTAAATTCATTTTGCGCAGTAGTTTGTGAAATTATATTGCAGAAATGGAAAGCGGTTCGTTTTAACACTACGCAAGAACTTGAACTTATTCTGCTACAAAGGTGGGATGTGGTGTCGTTCACGGAGCCGATGCGTTTTCACTGAATTGATAGAAACAATTTCATTTGTGTCTAACCGTTAGACATGCTTAGTGTTGGCCCATATCGGCAACTTCACATACGAAAACTGTTTTGTGGTTTGTGGTTTGTTTCATGCCCGTGTGTTTCACTCGTTGTACGCGTTAATCATACCATAGGCGGTCAACGTTGTGATCGTTGAGATAGGTGCAGTTAAACTACTACTTAAGGCGAAATATTTGCCCGACTCCAACGGGTTCTCAAGGTAACCTAACTCATGTTGCAATGAGGGTTTCTTTTTCGGAACTTAAAGTTTCTTTAGCTGCTGTTCTGGATGTTATCTGTAGTAGCGGAGATGGTTGTAGCACATTGAAGACGATCCTGGAGTGGACATTGTACCTTCGTAACTTCGTCAATTTATGATTGACGAGCTTCGAGCTCCGATTGTTAGGTAGATAAGGAGCAGATGTACATACACATAGATGTGACGACGGCACATTGCGCTTTACGGAAGAGCTAAAGCAGAGAAAATTCTGACATTAAAATTTGTTGAACTTTCCTTTCAAGAAAGACAAGAATGAACCGATTATATAATGGTTGAAATTCAAGAAAGTACAACGTACGCCTGAACTAAGATATGTGTTATCATCGATGATGTCGCCTTTTGAAATTATGCACTCTAATATCTTCAACTTCTTAATTTTACGCTTTGTTACGCACTATTTTAATAAAAATTAACATCAGCCCAACTGCTTCATCGTGAAAACAGCTCGCAATCGTAATTGTAATGGCGGCATATGATACACACATTCTTACGCAGCATTTCAAGCAAGTTTTTGTGAGAGCTGACAATGCACTGCACGGATCTGTTGTTTCGTAAGGGGTCAGCAGTGTGTATTTTGCGCACACTAATGGCACGAATTTCAAGGTTGTATTTCGTCAGTTTTTTTTGT
>JPKZ01001770.1:124554-153305 GCA_000803305.1 Toxocara canis
TTGCCGTGCCCAGATGGCGTTAACTTGAGAAAAACTTTTTTGCAAGAGCTTACAGTAAATCGCGTAAAAGTGCCACGTTTTCAGGATTGGCTGGAGTACATCGTTTTCCCGGAAGAAGTGATTCTGAACGAGCCGGTAGAGCGGTGGCCATTGTGCGATTGCTTGATCAGCTTTCATGCCACCGATTTCCCTTTGCACAAGGCGATCGAATACGAGCGTCTCCGTAGACCCTATGTTATAAACGATCTTCATCGGCAGTATGATTTGGTTCGTTTTTTTTTTTGCGGATAAATTTTTTTAAACTAGAGTACTCGATAGTTATGATATGTAGAAGCAGGTGTCATTTGAAGTAATGATCCCCGCTTTTGTCTCATTTAAGCCCGTTTCCAGTCAGCAAATATGCAGTAATGCTGAAGACGTAATGTAGAGTTGCGATAGTTGGGTGGAGTTACAAAATTGTCTAAAAATTTTTCGAAATTTTTGTTTTTTCTAAATATCCTTCGACCATGGAAGGACAAATTTTCAGCTTGATCGACGGAAAGTTTTTCGAGCGTTGGCTCGTGCGGGAATAGAGCATCCTCGGCATGGGGTGCTCATACGGGATCAAAATGGGAAAGTTGGTGAGTTGTATTTTTAGGCTTTGCTTATGATAATTATTTTCGATGTAATGTTATTTCCCGAAGTTTGGTGTTATCGTTGAAATATTATTGTACTTGTATAAATAATGTTGAAAAAATAGCGGAACCCAGTTTGAGCACCGCTGCTTTATGCAGATTCACTTTATGCAGGTAAATAATTGCACTAATGAGCACTTTACTTCATAGAGCTAATGCGAATTTGATTGAACTTTTTCATCAAATGTTCTAAGCAAGCAATGCCCAACGCCGTATAGTTTTTGAGTGTTCTCAACGAATGTGAATGATCTCATTGTCAGAGGGTGAGCTAATTGAGCACAACGATCACATCGAAG
The DNA here is from genome assembly GCA_000803305.1 of Toxocara canis. Lineage (NCBI taxonomy): Eukaryota > Metazoa > Nematoda > Chromadorea > Rhabditida > Toxocaridae > Toxocara > Toxocara canis. The sequence continues at coordinate 125,525 of JPKZ01001770.1, forward strand.
TCAACGGTATGGTGTTCAATAAGCCTTTCGTCGAGAAACCACTCTCCGCGGAGGATCATAACGTCTACATCTATTATCCAAGCTCAGTTGGCGGTGGCTCACAGCGACTTTTCCGAAAGGTATCACATATAGCCACAGTAACATTGCATTTTGCGACTGCCATCAGCCGTCGAATTCACTTCCCTGCAACCATGATATTTCTGCTTGTCAGAGGGTGCGAATAGCATAATTTGAGGATGGCACAACTGGCAGCGGCAAGCCGGCTAATGCGAGATGACCAAACATTGCATTTTGCGACTGCCATCAGCCGTCGAATTCACTTCCCTGCAACCATGATATTTCTGCTTGTCAGAGGGTGCGAATAGCATAATTTGAGGATGGCACAACTGGCAGCGGCAAGCCGGCTAATGCGAGATGACCAAACATTGCATTTTGCGACTGCCATCAGCCGTCGAATTCACTTCCCTGCAACCATGATATTTCTGCTTGTCAGAGGGTGCGAATAGCATAATTTGAGGATGGCACAACTGGCAGCGGCAAGCCGGCTAATGCGAGATGACCAAACATTGCATTTTGCGACTGCCATCAGCCGTCGAATTCACTTCCCTGCAACCATGATATTTCTGCTTGTCAGAGGGTGCGAATAGCATAATTTGAGGATGGCACAACTGGCAGCGGCAAGCCGGCTAATGCGAGATGACCAAACATTGCATTTTGCGACTGCCATCAGCCGTCGAATTCACTTCCCTGCAACCATGATATTTCTGCTTGTCAGAGGGTGCGAATAGCATAATTTGAGGATGGCACAACTGGCAGCGGCAAGCCGGCTAATGCGAGATGACCAAACATTGCATTTTGCGACTGCCATCAGCCGTCGAATTCACTTCCCTGCAACCATGATATTTCTGCTTGTCAGAGGGTGCGAATAGCATAATTTGAGGATGGCACAACTGGCAGCGGCAAGCCGGCTAATGCGAGATGACCAAAGAGGAGGCTAGTTTAGAGAGGGAATTATTTTAAAGAAATTTTTATGATTTATCATGTCCAAAAAGAACTAAATTTTGAGAAAGAGACTAGAGAGGAAGAGGGAAAACTTTTGCGAAATTACATCTGCAGAAAAGCGGCTGGGTCCGATGGGGATTCTGTAAGAGATTGAACTAGATGGGAAATTGTATTGGAAGGCTGAATTCGAGGGTATACAGTAAAAGTGGTCAACTTGTAATGGCGTCAAAAACTTTGTTGAAAACATTTTTATATTGCAAACGCTATCTGTAAAGTATGGGATGCATATTTGTCTTTTAAATTTGAAAGGAACTTTTGGAGAGAGGATGGAGCTTGAAGTAAGAATTTTACAATGTTTTAGGTCAGTGTCTTGTTTTTTTTTTTTTGCGTAATTGTTAGAAGAATAAAATTGCTGCTATAATCATTTAAAAAATTTCTCGCAACTGATTTTTTTTGTTCTACTGTTCTGCGAGATTTCTTGTTATTTTATTCAGGTAATTTTTCGTGTCATACTGTTTTCCTACTGTATTTGGCTAGAGGAGCAACTGCTGTCAATAATGGTTGTAATTGTCCATAAAGCACCGCAAATTGTTGTCTCAGTACTGTACGCGTTCAGATCAACAACCGCAGTAGCTGGTATTCGCCGGTGAGTACTGTGCGTAGAGAAGGCTCGTTCATATATGAGGATTTTATTCCGGCCGATGGAACCGACGTTAAGGTGTGTTTTTGCGTTTCTCTTCCCTGTAAACAGTTGACAGGGGTGGCGAATTTTCGTGAAAATTCTTTTTAGACGAGTTCTGCTTCACTATTAATATTATAGCCTTAACACAATATAAATAGGGCTTTCAGCTGGTTCGATAGATGCTCTGTCTCGGAGACGTATATGCACATGGGCAATGTTTATTTTTAAGGTATGGCCAAAGGACGTCAGACAGATGGAAATTCCCTGTTGTGCGGCGTTTCGGCTCTTCAGGCAGTCATCGAAGCACAATCTGTAAAAGCAAAACGTTATATAGGTTTGGAAAATGTGGGAGATAACACAGACACTTAACTAACAGTCGGTAATCACAAACTAACAACGATGTAGGACAAGTACCTAAATGAAACCAAGTTTACTGAAAGAAGAGCGAAAAAGGATATTGCGAAATACGAAAAGGAGTCGAGTTACTGTAACGAAATCATTTTAGCGCAGGACAACGCATATATGTCAACATCGCTCTTCCATCATTTTTTGCCATAAGGGCACAACGCCGTTAGGTTTGGGTACGAGCGATAGCACTGACCGATCATGAACGATTTGCCTGAACTTCGTGATAGAAAGCATTTCGTGAACATTAATTAAACACCGTCCCAGGAGGTGAGCAGGTATCGAAACAGGCTTTTAACAGCAATTTATTATAACTTTGCAGCTCAGAGCACCGACCAGATAATTTTTCTGGTAATATAACCTTTATTTCCAGTCTTAACAGCGATCAGTAGCGTTTTTGGGCAATTTTCCATTTGGAACGTGTTTGGCGTAATGTTGAGTTCTTTGGTGTGGAAGAGGTGATCATGTAGAACAAGTGAGCGTTTATAGCGTTCAGTCCCAGTACCAGTTAGAAAGGCAGAATTTTCTCCCGCTTCCTTGGCACATATCGGTAAGGGATAGCAAATCACCTTGGATGGCAACCTGACTTTATTTTTGCTGAAGTTCAGCAGCGAATTTTAAGAAATGGACGCCTTGATGTCACGAACACTTAGCCTTTCCAAACATGTTCCACCATTTCGATGTGGCTGTAGCAGAACTAAACATATGCATTGCATAAGACTGATTGCGTTGAAAATCCGTAACTCCCTCAGCGTTGCATCTGCTTTGGACTTTCGTTTCTTTTTCTCCGTTTCAACTTATGGACTTCAATATGGGGCATTCTGGTAACAGCAGCCAACAGTCTATCCTTAGAAGTTAAGAGTGTGCTTGCGGCTGCCTCTATTTTGAGCTAGAATGTGATTGATGAGAACAGCATGTGTGTCAAAAGAAGAGCGCTCTTCGATTGATTTAGGGCTGCGTCGGAGCAGAAACCTTAAATCTGGCATGCATTTTTGAGTTCGAAAGCTGTTTAAGTGTCTCGAAATGTGCTCGTTTATTTTCATGTCATTTGGTTTGTGTCAAATATTTTTTGCCGCGTTTTCTGTTTTTTTTCTCCGACGTAAAAGAGAGGCTCTTGGACCGTTAGATGCTTGTGTTTGTTTGCTTACATATGCTGTTTCGTTTTATTTCTAAGTATGCCTTAAGGAACGAATTCTGACTGGATTGGTCTTGAATTAAACAAGTGTCGTTTTAAGCAGAAAGCTTTTTTTAAGAGAAGAAACCCAAATTTTATTCGCGCGTTTTCTGCTAACTCCATTAAGCCACTGAATGGGGCCAAAATTTTCGACTGGGAATTTGTGTCTGGTCGGTTGGATGAAAATATGAGTTTTTGGGCGGCTGTTCATCGTAAAAGAATTTTATGTGCAGATTTACGAGTTTTGTTTTTCTAAATATCTTGAAAGATCGAATGAAGGGAAATTACACTATGTGAACACAAGTACTCAAGTATTGTGAAGGGCCTGTAATGATGCCATTCATGTTAAGTGCTATCGTCGTGAGTTGCAAGTCATTTTGCATAATATGATGACTACTCTTTCAGGTTTATGCAGTAGGGCCATATTATGCTCATGCTGAGGCACGGAAGGCGCCAGGCCTCGACGGTAAAGTGGAACGAGACTCACATGGCAAGGAGGTTCGCTATCCGGTGATCCTCAGTAGCAAGGAAAAGACGATCGCACGGAAAGTGGTGATTGCATTTGGGGTTCGGTACTACTGTCATTTCAGTTTTATTCCTTCAGTAATTCAGTATTTCTGTTGCCAAAAATACACGTTCTTCAAGGTAGAAGCGCTGTGGCGATGTCGCTTAGCCAAGCCAAGCATTCCAAAATAAATCGAACTTACTGACTTTAAAGGGATTGCAGACCCAGCATAGAGATTTCAGAGGATGAAATCATAGGAATAGTCAGCTAAAAATGTAGCTGTGGGTGCTCATTCTGCTTCCCAGATGGTCGGAGACAGGTGTGGAATGAAAATAATTACTGCGAACCCATTTATTTTGAAACGAGATGAATTCGTATTTTCTAGCGCTGTTGTTCGTATACCTTTTGTGCGTTCTCGTCTCTGGGTTTCACTTACAATCCTACTTCGCAATCGCAGAGTCTGCTAAGTATGGATGGAGAGTTTCCTCTACTCGGAGCAGCCAGTTTCTGACGCACAATGTCCAGTAGCACTTGACTGGCTACCTCAGGTGTCGAACGTTCGTTACTTTTAAAGGCAAAAAAAAACGAAAAAGGTAGGGGATGATTTCGAATCAAATCGAATCTTTTATTTAGTCGATAGGCAAGGATTACCTTTACGACATTTGTTCGTGCATGGCTGCAGTGTTCCTCTTTTTGTCATCTCCATCCCTGTATAGAAAATTCATATGCATGTTCAGCTGTTGACAGTTTATAATTTCAGTACTAGGGGAGCCGTTGCAAAGAGAAAGGAGTAGACGGAGAGCAAGTTGGGGCAGTTATGAGTGCGTGTTTCAGCAAACGGTGTGCGGCTTTGACCTTTTGCGGGCAAACGGCAAGTCGTATGTTTGCGATGTGAATGGGTTCTCTTTCGTGAAGACATCGACGAAGTACTATGAGGATACTGCCAAAATATTAGGCAATACCATTCTAAGGCGACTCGCTTCGAGCATGTCGATTCCTTGGCAGATACCATATCAGGACGGTCAGCTGTCATTCATCAGTTTCAAATTCACCGTTGTGCGAAAAGAGCACAGTCACCAACCGTCATAGAAGGGGTTTTTCTAAGAAATAGTCATGTGAATGGTTAGTTGGGCTGAACCACAGTGCTGTAACTATCTCCTAAAAGTCTTTCAGTTTCCTTGTTTAATTTTTTTGTCAAGTTCTGAGGTAGATGCGACTGTTATCGGCGTGCTGAACTCGGAACTTTTGTTTAAGCCAAATATGATCACAGTCAGCCGCGGTCAGTTCGTCCAGAACGTTGTGCACAAGTGTAGATTATGTAGGTAGTTATTAATCTTTATGGGTAATGGGTTCACCTCATGTCTTAATCCGCAGAAATGTCATCTGCTGTGCGTTGGCTGTTGGTGTCAATTCGTTGCCGCAAGAGAGCACCCGTTGAGCGCTTGGTTATGAAAATGCGTTTGTCGAGATGTCTCGTATGAACAATTTTGTTTATGTCGGAATTGTTTACATGTTTGGGTTGCCATTTTGTTTTCATACCGACTAATTTTGCTTCAAAGAATATATTTGTTGAATACTATGTTAGACGACCCACCACTGGTTTCTACTCCGAGTGGAAAAGTGATGGAGCTGCGATGTGTGTTGGCCGTCATCCGTCATGGTGATCGAACACCTAAGCAGAAAATGAAGGTTCTTTTTAATTTTTAAATTATCTTTTACATACACGCCAAATTAACTTTGAGAGCGATTCGAAGTAATCAGTAGAGATGTGCGCGTTTTCTTACTGCTAACACAACTGTTTAAACATTACAGTAAGCTGTAAAGTACTGCATTACTGTTTTCAATTTTTTGTTTGGGTATTCGCTGAAGTTAGTGTTATTAGAGATTCCGGCTAGAGAGGGAGAGGAGGAGGTGAAGGGGGCGAACGAGCAGACAGTGCACGATATTAACCATAAATTTTCTTCTGATCGAAGACAGATGGATAAGAAAATGAATCATTGATTTTGCCATAGACAGTTTTTTAGGTAGTGGTGACCGACGAGCGTTTTTTCGATCTGTTCCGCAAATACGACGGTTTTAAAAAGAACGAGATCAAGATGAAGCGCCCCACACAGCTCATGGAAGTGCTAGAGTTGGCGCGTGGAATCCTTCACGAGCAACAAGTGAGTCGCAGTTCTGCTGTTATCTCTGAAGCAATAATCCAGATCAGTACCTCGAAGTTGGGCGTTTACCGTTTGAAGGGGATTAGGTAAACTGCCATTGCTGCAAGTGGAGTGGGGAAGAAAGGTGTCGATGTCTCGAGCTGTCGAGTTTTCAGGCGATTACCTGGGCAGGAGATGATATTCGCTAAAAAATGTTGTGCATTCGCTATTTCGTTTTTTATTTAAAATTTACATTCTTCGATAACAGTAATAGTCTTTATTACATTAGCATTCCGACGGCCAGCAAAGTTGCTCCTGTGCTCGCCGCACAGTACAGCAGTGTTTAGCAGTATCTAAACTGTCCTATCCATCGCGGTAGTATCCGTTGCGGTTCTAAATGCGGCCTCCTTTTCGTTCTCTCAAATTCTGTGAGAAATGTGCAATAGGCAGCTTGAGAATTAGCAGTCCATATCATCATTGAGCTCCTTTGCGGATAATAACTGCCAGACTTAGTGTTTTTCAATAAGCGATGCACGTCAGACGGGATTCAGAAGCGCCAGACATTCTTCGCGCAGCAGTTGGGCTTTTTGTGATTGCCCATGTGACGATAGCTGGGCACATGTTGTCTTTTCTAATGAAATGAACTATGGCTGAAGAATCATTGATTCTGAGCGAACTTGAGGCCAATAATTATGTAATCGAGTTTGGTATAAAACGAAAGGCTAACTCCGATTATGCAGTGTTTCTTACCGCACAATGTTCCCCACAGGACTTGGGGCGTATATGTGGAATGTTAACAGCAGAAATTCTAGGGGTAGTGGATTTAGCAGCCAAAGTTGCGTAACTGATTGCCTTACTGCGTTTGTGATTGGAGTGGGAGTAGGATAGGGCTTTGGGGGAGTGTTCGCTTTGTTACAAGATGTGATTGCATTGTAGATGCACCGAAACGAGTTGCTGAAAGTGATGAGCTGTTGTGAAGAGAACGGTGCGAACATGCGGCGTGTAGAGCGTGAGTTGGAGCGTTGCGAGGAGGACATCAAGAAGTGGGATCAGATGCGTACGGTCCTCGAAATGTATGCTATATTTCGCTATTGCTCCTTAAAAACTATCCTTAACGACCGTTTCGCTTGAATTGAACTATTTTTCCGTTTCCTACTGCTGCTTAATGTAAACGATTCAGAGCTGAATGAATCTGATCTCATAAGAGTGGAGAAGATAGGGGCTTTCCAAGGTTCATAGGCAAATATACGCTGTTTGATGGCATTGTGAGTTTTCATCGAATGACCAAGGAGACCGTAGCAACCATATTTGGGTTTTTCTTTTTGCATGCGTTCTATTTGCGAATGGTCGTAAACTGTATTTGTAGCACGTTCGTCTCATAACATATCACAAACTATATGTAGTGTAGTGTCGTGGTTGTTAGTGCTGTGTTAGTTGAAGCATCTGTAGTGGCATCTATCAGTATTCCTGCTTAATAGCCGGCTTTGGGCAGCTGTTGTTTTTATCTGTAGCTTCTTTCCTCTGTAAAAATTTCTACTTACTTTTTATGATTTGCAATCGTAGCAGTTTCATACGCTGTGTTCAGAGTCCTGTGTTTTCTGATGTCTTATTACTTGCTGCTCTTCAGTCGCGTCATTTTTTAATTTTTTTTAAAAGATTTTCTAACTTGCTTATTCAGATGGGGAGCTCGCTTTTGTTTTTTTTTTTTTAAATGTATTTTGCTCCCTAACTTCTTTTACTTGATGGTGTTAGGCAACATGATTTCAGTCGACGCGTGACATACATTTTGACTCAATGGCGAGTCTATGTTGGAGACAGTTCAGTTGTTCTTGCTTTTTTAAATTGCAACTGTAGTGATAGGCACCACAGCCTGTTCGTCTCAGCTTTATTCTTTTGCTTTTTCGAGTAAGTTTTCTGCGCTAAATGAGCTCTCGTTTAAGACGTTTTATTTAGTTCTATGGTGATACACACGTTAAAAGCAATCACATTGGCATCTGTGTTAACATTTGAACAATAACAACAAACAATTTTCATTATGCATATCGTTCGAACCTGGATCATGCGGAAACGATGTTTCATTTTCTCTGAAGCTGTTTTGATACGATAGCGCATTCTTTATTTTGTCCATGTAATACTGTGGTTCTGTTTTATCGTCGCAGTACTGTATGGTTATACTTTGTTTCTTTTTTTAGGGTAAAGGTGAGGAGCAGTTTTTTTTAGGTGGTCACTTCCGATTCTTAAAAATATGCTGTGGGTTTTTTTTTCTGCTTGAGAGCTTTTGTGACGTCGCAAGAGTTCGAATTGTTCCTTACGCAGCGTCCACGAAATGAGGTCATATCATCCTGCTCCTCTTGTATAAATATTTTATTTATAATGGGAGTTGTTTTGTTTTGATACAAAACGTTTGATTCTTTAGAAGTTGCTACCACGTGAATTTTCTTCAAAAAAATGATCCTGTCTTTATCACTCACAGATTTCGGCTCGTTCATTCCCATGGGTCTAATATATGCACAAAATTTGAAGCAATACGCTCATACAACAAAAATCTAAGCGAACAACCATGTTTCAGTTTTTCTTTCGGATTTTTCCGATATCTTTTCTGTAACGGAAACAAAATGGGTGAGAAGAGGGAGAGAGGGAAAGGAATCCTGTCCGAAGTTGGCTCAACTTTACATCACTGTAACATATGCAGATCTGCCCTTCTGTTTATTTATTTTCGGCCTATCCTTCCTTGCAGAATTTTCTCTCTTCTGAACAAGTTTATTTATGACTTGCTCTCCTTTCGACTCCTCTAATGACCCCACAAAGCTGCAGTTATAAAAGTGCGCTAACGTTCTCCGATTTTGAGGCTCTAGGCGTCGGGTTACTACAGAAGAAGCATTCGAACATTAGCAGCAATTGATAAATAACGTTGCAAAGTAACACGTGCGATATGCTTACGAAGATGGGTTGTAGGGATGGTGATGCGTTGTAACACTGTCAAATAGGGCAGCACTATCTTAGGGAAGAATGCAGTCGAGGAAGTGACCATGAAAGTCCCCTGGAAGTAAAGAATAGAAAGTAATGCAGCCGAAGGGGTAGGTCTGTGTGGATCTCGAGAAATGTTACAGATAGCGGGGCAGCTTCATGGAATTTTTTGCTCCTTGCTAATTATTCATTTTCTTTCATCAGCGCTACATGCAAACGATGTCCGCAGTCGAGGTTCACTTCAAGCGTCGATTGTCGGCGTAGTTTTCACTGCCCATCACATATGCACTTAAAAACAATAAACGTCTTAATTTGGGTCGGTGTTACCGGTAGCGTCTTATAGCGTATTATTCATTGTGAGCTCTACATAATGCACATACAAGTTTCTTAGTATCATCTCTCATTCATTACTTGCTGTTGCCTATTAAATTTACTGTCAACAATTGCTTCGAAGTGGGTTTTTCGGAAATGGTCGTATTAGCGGTTCGATGGGTGGGGTGGTGAGGATATGCGATTACTAAACGCCGTGAGACGTTATCGCTGAGCGACGGCGTTGTGCCTTGCGTACCGCGTACCCGGCTCTCAGTGAAATGTTTACTTATGATCAGTTCTGGATGCATTATTCATGTATATTTTTCCGGATTTCGGTAACGGGGAAATAGAAATCTGAATCGGATTGAACGTATGGTCGATCTAAAAAATAATTTGAAAATCCTACAACAAAACATTTCTTTCTCTTGGAGAGGGGGAAAGGGCTATACCACCGAAATGCGTTAGCCGATTGGTATGAAATGTTTAGAGCTATTCGGCTTAGCTACGTGCGCACTTCTGGTAGGGCTTTTCAGATTATATATATATATATATATGTATATATATATATATATATATATATATATATATATTATATATATATGTATATAATGTGTGTGACGCATTTGTTGCGGAAACTTTTCAGTTGATGGCATTAATCCGCATGTCTCCATATCATCCTCAGTAAGCGTTTCTAACGCAGATGGCATGCATGCTGTTACATGTGATATGCGTGGTTCTGATGACTGTGCATGTTCAAATGCTTTATTAAGCGCAAATGGGTCACTCCATCAGTGATACTTTGAGCGCTTGAATTGGCTATCTATGCCTTTGAATTTTACATGTGGTTTGGAAACATCATTCCTTAATTGCAGCCTTTAAATTATACCCGTTTGTTATAGACTATTCAAGTGGCTAGATCATTTGTTCTTTCGCATTTCACGTATTCTCAGCAAGTTGCTAGTTTGGGGCAGAATGAATTCAGCTTTAATTAATCTCACTTCTGCACCGGATATTAATACTGCCTAAAGGATTTGCTCTTCTTCACACTGGGAATATTCCACCATGGAGCAGTTAACGCATTTTCGCTTAACCTTTCGCTTGTTTACTTCCTGTTCGTCAATCTTTTCTTTTTTACTTATATGACGCCTTCCAAATTAATCTGTGATACACGATCTGACGAACTTCTTCCGGCAGCTTGTTTTTAACGGTCGTTTTTACACGCTTTTAGTAGGTGTTCCTATCCTCAAATAGTTGCGACTACAGGTGACTGCTGGCTGGTTCAAGTACGACATGCGATGAAGGGGAGTTTGATGATAAGTTGACGGCGTTCAGCGTTTTGTTGTTTTTTTTTCGTTGTGAAGTCATGAAAGGGGAGATTGGGGAATGGGAAAAGTATGGATATTTTTATGGGAGGATGCGGCATTCCAGTGCTTCTTTTTTGTTATTTTTTTCTGTTTTCTTTCGTACAATACAGAAACGAACAAGAAGCGTTGGTTGGGGGATGGGGAGGAGTGCTTAGTTATGTGCAGCAGTCATCAAACAATGTGACCGTTTTCCTGGTTAGGGTTTTTTCAAGTTCTCAAATGCTGTATTTTTAAACGGTGCTAATCTCATAAAAACTGATATTCGCATCTCATTGTTGATATTCATGTTCGGCAACGAATATACTGTATAGGGGAACAAAAAAGAAAAAAAATATGAAAAAATAGTTCATCGCTGAAATAGTTCATGTCGACCATAAATGAGTAGGAGTAATTACAGAAAAAAGGTCTAACACCATAATAACTAAAAAGTTCAACTGAGGTTTGATTGTATTGCCTGCGCTTTACAACTTTCGTTAACAGTATTTTCTCTTTTGGAAACTGTTACGTTACACTCGGGTCCTACTACCTCGAGCAACGTAACGCTGTTGGGAGGAAAATATCATTTATATCGTGCCTGGGTATATCCCGCCTCGCGCTCACATTTCCCCCACCAATTCCGCCACGCTTCCTCGCTTTCCAATTTTGAAAGGTTTGTTTGGTCGAAATTTTCTGACCGAATGTGGCGGACCATGAATTTTGGGACCGGGAAGGCCTTAAACAATGGGGGTGGTCCGCACAGTGTCTTAACGATCCACAAGTGATAAAGCCTCGAAAGTTTCACGTTTTCACACGTTTTTATTCAAAAATTTTCCAAAATTGTTTGTTGTTCCCTGTGCTTGCCAGTCAGTCAGTCGCGTACCGCTCGCCCCTCAATAATCCTAAAATTTGTGGATGGCCTCACACCCATCCCGGCACTCACGTGCGGAGGAGAGGATGAGGATGAGCATGATGGAGCTTTGCCGCTCTGTAATGCAGTAATACCTACGAAGCTGCTTCTGCGTATATTGCATGGAAAGTCGCCTATATAATATTCCTTGACAAATTCGAGTATCACCGATGCGATGCTGATATTAATTTTTACGAGATTTGAACGATTTAAAGACTAACATTTCGGGTCTTTAAAAATTCATTCCATAGCAGTAAAAAGGTGGATGCGATGACCAAAAACTTGAAGAAATTCTCGGAACCAGTATCTCGAAGCTTCGTTGTGTACGTTTGCAATTTATCTTTAAGGAGAACAAACGAGCGACGCTTTTAAATTATCGTATTGGGAGTAGCGGAAGTGCTTTTTTTCTACGCTTATATGAAAGCGCATTGATTATTTTTTGTTTTTCTGGATGAACTAACTGATGTTTATGTAAATCCAAAGTACTTATACTGGTGAATGTAACGTAAAATAGCACCATTGTTTTTTATAGCCCCGTCCTTCAAATTTCTTCGACCGCATTCATCACTTACTTTTGTTCCCCGCAAAAATACGCGCGTTGCAGGTTTATGACGCGTATTCGCGAAGCTTTTATTTCTTCGGATCACATAAGACTTCTTTTCATGTTTTGTTCACTGAAGTAATGTTGCCATTTGATATTTGTTTTCGAATTATTTTCGTCAACCGTTTCACCTAGGAAATCTTTCATGATTCAATTGACATTTTGCAAACGACACAAAGGGAAAATTGTTAGCGGTAGTGAAATTCGCCCAAAATGATGCTGTTATTAAAAAGCCAAAAAATTGGACATTTTCGGCAGATTTATTTTCCGATTTTGGGCTCTACGGATTTCCTTGTTTCGTGTTTTCACACACTTTCAGACAATTTAGGTGCGCTGGTTTTTGCTTTCAGGTATGGACACTTCTCGGGCATCAATCGCAAAGTGCAACTGAAATATCTGAAACCGCGTGAAGTGAAAGGCTCATCTGACAGCGAGGAGCAGCATCAGTCCCCCGCATTAATGCTTATTCTTAAATGGGGTGGTGAGCTCACTACTGCAGGTAACTATTTTTTTATGTATCGTACGAAGAAGAGGGGGAGGTTCTTTCGAGGACATTCTTTCTTGAAAGGAAATTGTTATGAAGAATCAGGTTTAGCGGCTTTCTGCTGAATGAGAAACTGTGTACAAAGTCTGTGGTGTACAAAATCATCGAACGTAATCGTCGTTTTTCTTCTATTTCGAGATGTATAAGCATTATTTCTTCGTTAAACAAATATTTCGTTTTTAGCTAATTTCTAAAGGGGACCTATAATGCTGGAGTGATCAAGAATTAACCACCTTCAGGAAACCTTCAAGCGGAAGCATTGGGCAAACTGTTCAGAACACTCTACCCCGGCATTCGACGAACGGACGGAAAAAGTTCGCCTGAGGACACACAAGGTTATTTCCGCATAAATTCTTACCGCCAGCTGGTAGACGTGCGCTCATAGACGCTGTGTTAAGTACCCGTAATATCAGCGTTGGAAATGCTTTAATAAAGGGTTGCTGGAGGCAATAGGCATTGTATTTAACGTCGTGTTATCTCGAGAATTATTCACGAGGAACTTGTCCAGCCATATTACAAGTGTTGAGAGCAAATTTTCGTTTTTTTTTCGCTCTTGTTTTTTAGAAATACAGCACACACAATAAGTCTTATGTTTGATGAGCGTTTTTTGAAGGGGGGGGGGGCAGATGTTATTTCTTTTAAAATATTTCTGTTTCGCCAAACGTTTCTGTTTGATGCGGTTTGATTATTTCTTGAGCAGTCTCTCAGATGGTATTATGTTGAGGATTGGGATTTCTTCGTTTGCACAGCACGTATCGTCATGATCTTAAGATCTACGCGTCCGATGAGGGTCGCGTCCAGATGACGGCTGCTGCTTTTGCAAAGGTTTGCGTTTAGGTTTTCCCAACTCTCTTATTTGTCTAACGTAGTCGTCGATTGAGCGCTCATTTATTTCTGTGCGATATTTTTACAAAACAAATAAACTTGTTGGTGCTTCACATCAGGAAATCTCAGGAACTCTGGCTACTTTGGTAGCGTAAGACTTTGGTGTTTAAGAAATCAGTTATATACAATTTTTCTGATAAATGATTATTCGGCGAACTTTCAGGGTCTGCTTGCATTGGAAGGCGAATTGACTCCGATTCTCATGCAGATGGTGAAATCAGCTAATACTGACGGTCTGCTTGATGATGACTGTAATGCGAGAGATTTTCAGAGTGAGCTGAAATCATATTTACATTCCGCACTTCAGGTAACTGTTCTGTATGTTGTTCTCCTTTCATTCACTAAATTTGCGCACTGTGCTGCTTAGCGAACTACTCTGTTGGCGTCAGAATTTGTGAGCTGATGAACGAAAAGTCGTCTTTACAAGTGGTTGTGAATTTCCAGTTCTGTAGAAGGCTAAGTTAGGCAATTAAGAGAGTGGCATACATCAGCCGTTTTGTTTCCTTGTTCACTCTAATATCCCTGAGACAGATAGCGCAGAAGTGTTCTTAAAATTGATATGATGTTTGATATTTGGGAAAAGGCACTACAGCCTTTTTCGCTGCAATCCTGAATCGCAGATGTTCTTGGAAGTTTGACCTTTTTTTTGTAGAAGAAAAACTTATCGTATAAATAAAACCCCCTGAGGCTCGGAGGTTCGTCAGAATTTTTGGTATGGTGTATTTGAGGTGAAAGGGGAATGGTTCGCAATTTTCTATCATACTATGGCCCGTAACTTTGAGTGCATTTTTTTAAAAGGATTGTTTGGACTTTTTCGCTCCATGCAAAAAAGGCACAAGAAATGAGCTAACTTTTTAAATTTATTTATGAATGTGGCCACCCATGTAGTCAACCAAATTCATCAAGACCGAAAGTTTTGAGGTTGTCTACATTCTTTAAGCAGTCATTGTGCGCTTCCAGTGTTTTATTTTAAACCTTGGATTCTTCTGTTAGTGCATTTCGAAGTCTAATATCCCCCTCAGCATTAGCTTTTGTATGGACCGATATGACTAGATCCAGATAAATGAATCAGGCTGAAGTAACAAGTGAAAAATGCTGCACTTTTATGCGATGGCGTTGTTTGATGTGAACTTGAACAAATGGATTTTAAAATTGGGCCGAAAATGTGTTGTTCTTAGAGAAATGATTTTTTGATAAAAACTTTTTTACTACAGGTCGATAGAGAATGGACGCCAGAAGACTACGAAAGCTTAAATCCTTCGGGAATTCGTTCGATAACAAATGCGATGGAATTCATAAAGAATCCCCGGAAAATGTGCGAAGAGATTTCTGGCTACGTTCAACGAATGGTCGACATTATCAACTGGCATAAGATCAATCGTCCGAGTGCGTTTGCTGATCATCTTTTGTTGTTTTGCAGTCTGGACTCTCAGCAGCACTGGCTTTTGACCTCATCATCTTTTTCCTTGTTTTTTTTTCTCTTCTCGTTTCAGTCTTTGCCTTTTCATTTTTTTTGAGCGGGTTGGTGTCGAAAAAGGCCTGCAGCTTACGACCATGAACAACAGCTCACCCTCTTCTGCCTTCCCTCTCCCCCTCCATCTCCTCCTCCTCCCCTTACAGAAGGTGATGAGCTAACCTGTGTACTCGGTTTATTAATTTTTGTTCACCATTTTTTCTTCTCTTTATATTTTGAAGCATATGCTAGTTTTATGAGATCAGAAGAAGAATGTTGCGAAAATCTGCACTGCCATATGCGCAGTTGATGAGCGTTTTTTTAAGGGGGGGGGGGGCAGATGTTATTTCTTTTAAAATATTTCTGTTTCGCCAAACGTTTCTGTTTGATGCGGTTTGATTATTTCTTGAGCAGTCTCTCAGATGGTATTATGTTGAGGATTGGGATTTCTTCGTTTGCACAGCACGTATCGTCATGATCTTAAGATCTACGCGTCCGATGAGGGTCGCGTCCAGATGACGGCTGCTGCTTTTGCAAAGGTTTGCGTTTAGGTTTTCCCAACTCTCTTATTTGTCTAACGTAGTCGTCGATTGAGCGCTCATTTATTTCTGTGCGATATTTTTACAAAACAAATAAACTTGTTGGTGCTTCACATCAGGAAATCTCAGGAACTCTGGCTACTTTGGTAGCGTAAGACTTTGGTGTTTAAGAAATCAGTTATATACAATTTTTCTGATAAATGATTATTCGGCGAACTTTCAGGGTCTGCTTGCATTGGAAGGCGAATTGACTCCGATTCTCATGCAGATGGTGAAATCAGCTAATACTGACGGTCTGCTTGATGATGACTGTAATGCGAGAGATTTTCAGAGTGAGCTGAAATCATATTTACATTCCGCACTTCAGGTAACTGTTCTGTATGTTGTTCTCCTTTCATTCACTAAATTTGCGCACTGTGCTGCTTAGCGAACTACTCTGTTGGCGTCAGAATTTGTGAGCTGATGAACGAAAAGTCGTCTTTACAAGTGGTTGTGAATTTCCAGTTCTGTAGAAGGCTAAGTTAGGCAATTAAGAGAGTGGCATACATCAGCCGTTTTGTTTCCTTGTTCACTCTAATATCCCTGAGACAGATAGCGCAGAAGTGTTCTTAAAATTGATATGATGTTTGATATTTGGGAAAAGGCACTACAGCCTTTTTCGCTGCAATCCTGAATCGCAGATGTTCTTGGAAGTTTGACCTTTTTTTTGTAGAAGAAAAACTTATCGTATAAATAAAACCCCCTGAGGCTCGGAGGTTCGTCAGAATTTTTGGTATGGTGTATTTGAGGTGAAAGGGGAATGGTTCGCAATTTTCTATCATACTATGGCCCGTAACTTTGAGTGCATTTTTTTAAAAGGATTGTTTGGACTTTTTCGCTCCATGCAAAAAAGGCACAAGAAATGAGCTAACTTTTTAAATTTATTTATGAATGTGGCCACCCATGTAGTCAACCAAATTCATCAAGACCGAAAGTTTTGAGGTTGTCTACATTCTTTAAGCAGTCATTGTGCGCTTCCAGTGTTTTATTTTAAACCTTGGATTCTTCTGTTAGTGCATTTCGAAGTCTAATATCCCCCTCAGCATTAGCTTTTGTATGGACCGATATGACTAGATCCAGATAAATGAATCAGGCTGAAGTAACAAGTGAAAAATGCTGCACTTTTATGCGATGGCGTTGTTTGATGTGAACTTGAACAAATGGATTTTAAAATTGGGCCGAAAATGTGTTGTTCTTAGAGAAATGATTTTTTGATAAAAACTTTTTTACTACAGGTCGATAGAGAATGGACGCCAGAAGACTACGAAAGCTTAAATCCTTCGGGAATTCGTTCGATAACAAATGCGATGGAATTCATAAAGAATCCCCGGAAAATGTGCGAAGAGATTTCTGGCTACGTTCAACGAATGGTCGACATTATCAACTGGCATAAGATCAATCGTCCGAGTGCGTTTGCTGATCATCTTTTGTTGTTTTGCAGTCTGGACTCTCAGCAGCACTGGCTTTTGACCTCATCATCTTTTTCCTTGTTTTTTTTTCTCTTCTCGTTTCAGTCTTTGCCTTTTCATTTTTTTTGAGCGGGTTGGTGTCGAAAAAGGCCTGCAGCTTACGACCATGAACAACAGCTCACCCTCTTCTGCCTTCCCTCTCCCCCTCCATCTCCTCCTTCTCCCCTTACAGAAGGTGATGAGCTAACCTGTGTACTCGGTTTATTAATTTTTGTTCACCATTTTTTCTTCTCTTTATATTTTGAAGCATATGCTAGTTTTATGAGATCAGAAGAAGAATGTTGCGAAAATCTGCACTGCCATATGCGCAGTGAGATAAGATTAAGAGAAGACAAGAAATGTTCTCCCGTGCATTTTTCTTTTGAATGGTCGTATTAAAAAAATATGAAATATTTCGCTGTCGTTCAAAAAAAAATTTTTTTTCCTTCGTTTGGCCGCTTTTTTTCACAGTTCTTTTCTCGATCGGTTCTTAAATGTTCTGTTGAGGTGTTTAAAAGGATTTTTTTTTGTAGGAAGAATGTACTGTTTAGATCGCTCGTTATATTTGAACGAGACATGGGACTTAGCAGAGCGGCGTTGGAGTAAGGAGTTGCGCGAATTTCGGCGTGTGAACAAAGTAGGTGAAGTGGAATTCGATATATCGAAGATTCCGGATATTTATGACAACATCAAGTATGATATGGAACACAATCCCGACTTATGTGTCAACAACGAGGGTGAATTTGAACGCATGTACTTGTGCGTTAAGAACATGGCCGATATTGTCGTACCTCAGGTAGGTACATTTGCAACTGATCATCATTTCATTATCACTCTTATCACTCTTAAGCACCCTAACATGATCACTAGTTTACCGCGCTAAAATATCTTGATCAAACAGATTTATTTAACTGAAGTCACGGCAGTGATAAATTGATTTTTTTTTCGAACTTTTTTAAAGCATCGTTGATATAAAGGGGAGTGAGTGTGTTTGATGTTCAGCGCGGCATTTTGTGTTCTTAGCGTTTCGCACATTTAGGAATTTTAAGCAACTATACATTCTAGTATTACAGCCGGATTCGGGAACCCTTCTGCTGGTGATTTCAACAATTATTTGACCAACAAATGAAGATTAATAAAATTCATTTTTAAAGTCCTTGAGTTGTTACCATGTTTGGTGCACATTTCATCTTTCAATGCGCGTAGCTCTTCCGCTGTTTTTCCCGTTTTTCCATAGCATTTTGTATTGACAAAAAACTTCGTTTGTATTTCGAACGATTGGCGCCTATAAAAGCCGAAGAAATGGGAATTTTTATGAATATGGAAAGGTAGACTAATAGCATTAAACGATGAATTGAATTGCACGTTTCTTACTGCTGAAGTATCAGCGGACGAATAACTGAAAATCTTTAATTATAAATTACTTTTGACAATTTTATTCTAATCACGGAAGCGCATTAGTCTTCTTTACTTGCTTCATCATGCATCCTTAATAATTTTCGTTGCAGTTGGCAAGCAGTCCGCATTAATGTTTAGTAAATTTTTTCGATGTTTATTCGTATTTTTAAAGTTTTTAGAGTGAAAAACAAAGCAGCCATTTCAGGAGTACGGCATCACTGAAAGCAGTAAAATAAGTGTTGCGCAACGTGTGTGCACACCGTTACTGAAGAAAATCAGAAGCGATTTACACAGATGTATTGAAAGCTCAGATGAGGACGAAAGTCAGACACGACTAGACCCGAGGTAATTTACAATTTATAGTGTAATTGCTATTCTTATAAGTGGTGCTACATTTTACGCATTCTTTTTTTTCGGTGCTTTTTTTGCTATCGCTTTTTGATTTCTTCGTCGTTTAAAGAATTGAAAGCAAAATTGTTGCAAATATTGCATGATTAAGCCGATTTCTTCATATAAAAATCTGCAGTCTTTGCAGGAGTCGATAGTCGCGAATATTGTTCGTTAAGAAATTTACAAGTGCTGTGATGTGAACGCAGTTTCTAAAATAGGCGAACTGTTTTGTCGATTGTCTAAAACGATCTGTGAGACCTATACATTATTATAGGCTTTAGCGATGCGGCTTTAATTTAATTTCACGAATCAAATGAGTCTAGGCTTCGTCTCTTAATCTCCGCTAATGAGTGAGGATATGATGTCGTGCCGGAAGTCATGCGTCATTCATTAGGTTCAAATGCATAGGCATTAAATTCGAATGTTGATATTGAGTTGTGCTGTTCCCCATCACTTATGCATTGTTCGTAATGAAAGCGATATTTCGAGTTGTCGAATTCATAGCCTTCTTGCTGCGGATAGGAGAGAGCTTCAATTATGAGACATACGGTACATTTTTGTAGGGCATCACAGGGAATTGCGACGCCATTACGACACGTCAGAACGCGGCTCTATTTCACGAGCGAATCCCACATTCACACGCTGATGAATTTAATTCGCTATGGAGGGCTGTGCTCGGTAGGTTTACCTTAAAAGAGATATTTGACGATTAAAAACTTGAGAAGGAAAATCTGACGCTTCTAAATTTTCGCACATTGACTGACCTCCTTACGCTTTCTTTCATTTGAAAGGGAGTACTTGCAAATCACAAACTGATTTCAGAGTGGGGCTGCAGGCGGTTTTGGAAAATGAGGAGGTCATATAAGAGGAGATTTTAAAAAATGCAGGAAGACGGAGAAATTGAAATCGCAAAATCGACGCAGCTAAAAGTTGAAGTTGCAGTGGTCTCGAAATTGGACGTAGGGTGGGGACAGTAAACTTTTATTTTCTTCGATATTTTATGGCAGTTTCTATGATTATGCTTTAAAGTCTATGCCTTAAAGATATTTCAGCAGATTATATACCTTAAGGGCTGCAATTTTCATTAAACCTCGTGAGTCGTTTTTGGTAAAACATTCAGGATTAAAACGTTTTGACAGAGGTGGGTAGGCATATAGGCTTGGGAGGTCCCGTGAACTATGCAAAACGAAACGAATGCTCTTTTGTGCCTTCTTTTTATCTTTAGCTTTTCTCTCTCATGTTACAGAGACGCCAGTTCATTTACTTTTTTGCATTGTTCAGATTTTTAAAGTTTTATTTTTAATCAACTGTGAGACTTTCCTCTAAAAGGCTTGCATTCGAAAATGCGTCCAGTGTTAAGTTCAGGGTGTGAACAAAACTTTTCAATATAATGGTATTTCAGTGGCTTTATAATTCAGTAAATTGTACCTACCTGTGACGTTTATTTAAGGTGGATGACAAGAAGTGGCAGCGAGCAATGCATTTTTTGGCAGGGGTGACCGAGTTCAATTACATGACCCAGGTTGTGCTAATGGTCTACGAGGACAGTCGTGCGGACAGTGAGAAACGAGGCACCGATAGATTCCATATTGAGCTACTTTTCTCGCCTGGTCTCTATCCTTGTTTTCAATCGGAGAAGGA
Organism: Toxocara canis; assembly: GCA_000803305.1. NCBI lineage: Eukaryota > Metazoa > Nematoda > Chromadorea > Rhabditida > Toxocaridae > Toxocara > Toxocara canis. The sequence goes on from JPKZ01001770.1 coordinate 145,901, forward strand.
GCGCATTTACGAAACGCGATTTCCGAAGTATGCTAATGCTTCTCTCGCTGATTTTACAACCCTAAGGTAGTCGATGGAACTTGTCAGTCAGTATCCCTCTTTTCACTACCCACGAACGATTGGTAATCTTGAGGTTATTACGATCCAGTTTGAAGGTGAACTTTTGAAAGCTGGAAAAGAGTGGATGGCATCAAATGAAGTCGTGCAGCTTTGTTGCACCTAAAGCAATTCATTACTGAGTTTTTGAGTACAGCTCGGTTTCTTGATGGACTGGATGCGCGTTGAAGGTTTTTTATGCGTAAAGGCTAAGATCTAGGCCTGTAAGCCCAATTTTTCGTTTTTCATTGTCGCACCATGAGTTTTTTGGTGTATTTCTCCGAACAAAGCGGTTACATGGAATCGTATTTCCGTTGTCCATTTAGTTCGAATGGTAAGCCAGGCCCATCCGTAACTAAACTCTCCTCTCGAGTGCAGTGCAATGGCTCGAATACCTCACTCTCCTCGATGGGTACTGTAAGCGGCGACAAGGTTATCATTTTTATTGTCCCTAACACTTCTCAGCATGAATCATACATGCTTAATACTTTGCTGCATAAAAAAACTTCTGTGGGATATGAAACGAAGTGGAAAAGTTTGACTGTAGCGAGGTAGTGTTAGCTGATGAATCTGGTCTTTGGCTGTTGAAAGGAGAGGGGAGGGCCAGAAGGGGACCAACATATCGTACTGCCTCTAACTGGAACAGTTAAGCTCACGAGGCTTCGTTTTTCATGGTCTTTCTAGACGGGCTTATTTTTCACAGGACGAGGAGGGGGAGTTGAAATGGGAGAACAAAAGATTCATGAAAGTGGTGTTTTAATGTTTTTCCATTCGCAGGCAGGATTACTTTAGTGAACATGCAAGGGAAGGGAGGGGATGGGGCGAAGGATGGGATTGTGATATTCAAAAACGTAGTTTGAAAATGGGTGGGGGGGCAGATTGTCCGAAGGAACCGAAATGTATCGAAAGGAGACCTTTATTCGAGTTTGGGGGGGGGAGGAAGGAGCGGGTGGGTTCTATTGAGGTGTTACGATATTTGCTTGATAGTATTTTAAGTTATAGCAAAAAGAACATTAGCCATTCAGCGAATTGGAGAAATTTTGGGTGCGGCTGATCCAACTCAAACCTTTTTAATGGAATAACTTAAGCGCTTCCAGAAATTAATGGAATTGAATATTAGTGGTTTTTTTAATTCTCATTGGTATTTGTTAGTTTCGCTGAGAATATAAAAGCACTGATTTTTCTGTTATTCTTGTCATCACTATACGTCTTGTTTTTTACTGTTGTCTTTCTCAAAGCATTTGACTGAATCATTTCAAGCTTTCTTCATTACGGAGGTAATTGTTTATTCGGAACTTAGGGCATGAGTGAGTCTCCACCGACGACGCTATCAATTTCGAGAGATGATTGCGATAGTTCGGTATTACCGTCGACAAGCAGTCTCAACGAATACACTATAGGGAAAAATTCGGCGCAGGCGATGACACTGACCAAGAAACGTCTCGAGTTGAACGACTCTGAAGACGACCTAAACGATGAAAGCGTCAACTTGGTCGTACTCGACGAAGTCACCAACAATCAATACAGTAAGCTTATTTCTTTCTGCTGTTTTGGTCACTTATCGGTTAGCAAAGATGTATTGAGGTTCTTTCGGATTTTTATCGGTTTTAATCGATCTCTGGATTTCTCTTAGATGATATTCAGTTTATACTATTTTGTCATCATCACATTCTTTATACGACATTTTTATATGATATGAGAGTTGTCGAGTGGGAGTGAACGATGAGCTCCGGCAAGTAAAATCGGTCTTTATCGAGGAGCAGTATGCTAGAAAACGTACTGAAGCAGCTTGTGAAGTTGATTATTTCAACTCGAGGAAAGGTCTGAGAATTGGGCTATAGGAGTATATTTGTCATTTCGCTTTCTTTCTTCGGAATTTTCATGCTGTCGAGTTTCTGCAACTCGGGGAAATCTGTTATTGAGACGGTATTGTATCGTAACGCAACATTCGACTGAAACATCCATCTTCGACGTTTGCATTTGGCGCGTCTTCATGGGGTTTGATGGGAGAGGGAGCTTTTTTTTTCAACTTCTTCAGTATGCTGCGCCGGCATTATACCTCACTTTTATCACTCTCTACCCATATTACTTCCTTCTTCCTCCCTTCTATGAAAATGTCCGAAGTGTAAACACTGGAGATAACTGTTTTAACCAGTTTTTTCTCTGCGACCTCGAGCCGTCTATGCGAAAAATTTGTTCAGCGAGTGACGAATTAGCACGGCACAGTCCAACAGGGCTTTCCCATGCAGCAAGACGACGGCACATGACCAGCGGCGATACGACCACTGCCGAAGTATCATCACGCGCTTGCATCGGCTGCGACAGTTGTTCCTCTGTATGCGATGTTAGCGAATCTACCTCTACGCATATATCGATTACTGATACAAGGTAACGCCAAAGTATAGCTTTTGCATTCTTTCTGCAAGCCATTTAGGTTTTCATTTTTCGGAGAGACAGTAGGAGGAGGATATGATATAATGTATATAATATAGGCTGGTAAATAAATTGATTCAAGTTGAATGTGAAATGGTAAGCAGTGAACTTTTTTTGCTTTTCAATAGAATTTTTATTTAGATGAACATTCGATATGCACTCCCCCGCTTTTCTCGAATTCTGCTGCCTCGCAAAAACTGCCAATTTTGAATGCGATATTTGTGTGGAACATTGAGCTGCATTAAGAGAGAGGTGTTTATACAGTAGCAGGCATGTCGGTTTGATGAAGTCGGTCAGCGACATATCATGTGAGAAAACGGCACAAGAGGTGCGGTGGACATTGGCAACAGAAGACTCGACAGATGCTGATGATGACGAAACTAATGAAATCACCATTCAGTCCAGCTCATCACCCTCGACTTGTATGTTCTCGAATTTCCATACAATATTAGGCGTATTAAAGTAATATGGATTGGGGCTCTCAAGTCGTGGAATTTCGATTACGAGACGAGGTCAGTGTTGAGCTTGCTTGCTGCTGCGTTGTCTTTCTGTCTCATTGTTCTTAAAGCTTTCTAGTAATTTAGGCTTGTAGCAGTAGCTTTCTGATAGGTAGTAGTACTTTGCTGATAAATAACGAAATGTTTTTCGCGTTATCGGCTACCGGATGGTTGCACCAACAACGGCCAAGCGAGGCTAATCGATTTGGGAACTTGTCGCTAGCGCTATGCTTCAGTTGTATTGAATTGTTTAATGTGTTAGATCGCTACTGTTCATTTTCTGTTGTTATTTTTTAAGCGTAATATCTTTGATCCAACCTATGGCACTAATTGTTTACTGGCTTATAGCGTTCGTGATATTTGTTTCGAGGAGGGAGTTCTTGGCAGTAATGGAAGAATTTGGCACCGTTTATAGCTGTCTTTTCTATGACGTAGACATATGTTTGGGAAAAGGAAACTGCGAAATACGAAAATGGGTCGAGAAGTTGTTGTAACGAAATCATTTCGGCGCAGGACAACTCATATATGTGAACATTGCTGTTCCCTCATTTTTGCCATAAGGGTACCATGTCGTTAGGTTTGAGCGTGAGCGGTAACACAGTCAAGAACTGTTTGCCTGAACTTCGTGATAGAAAGCATTTCGTGAACATTAATTAAACACCGTCCCAGGAGGTGAGCAGGTATCGAGACAGGCTTTTAACAGCAGTTTATTATAACTTTGCAGCTCAGAGCACCGACCAGATAATTTTTCTGGTAATATAACCTTTATCAAAATTCCATTCTTAACAGCGATCAGTAGCGTTTTTCGGCAATTTTCCAGTTGGAACGTGTTTGGCGTAATGTTGAGTTCTTTAGTGTGGAAGAGGCGATCATGTAGAACAAGTGAGCGTTTATATCGTTCAGTCCCAATACCAGTTACAGAGGCAGAATCTTCTCCCGCTTCCTCGGCACATATTGATTGGTAAGGGATAGCAAACTACCTCGGATGGCAAACCAGCCTTTGTTTTTGCTGAAGTTCAGCACCGAATTGTAACAAATGGACGCCTTGATGTCATGTACACTTGAGAAATATGCATTTACATGACTGTACGGTTATTTAGTTTCTGCAATCAGTAAAATAATGCATGGTTTTCGTAGGTGAAGTGTTTTAAGAAATGTTGCAGCTCGTCGTTCTCGGTTCCCTTATCGATTCAAACATCACACAGTCAACCTCCTTAAAGGTTTCGTTTTAGTTTTCCCGAAATTTTGATTTTTAATAACCACTCATGGTTTTTTTGTTTTTTTGACTGGGAATAACGTTTCATGTAGTATATTACAGTATATTACAAACGGAGTTATATCACAAAACGAAGAAAGGAGTGAATATTTCACTGTGTGAGCCTAAAAAGTCTGTCTCAGTCAAAAACACTTTTCAGCCAACCCATACATACGTCACAATTTTTCAGAACACATGACTGTTTTCTACAGTGAAGTCGAAATGTATTCGAATACAGACATACTAGTGAAGGTGTTTGTCCGTGAGCGGGATTCAAATTTGCTACTCCCCTGAGCATGATACGATCATCGGGTTGTCTTCGGTATTTGCTAACTAGAATTAGTACTTTGTTCCCAAGGGAAATGATGCCATCTCTAGGTAACAGTTGTTGATAGTTCTAAATTTCCTGAAACCAGGGATGCCTCTCTGAGAATCACATCTGACCACTTGAAACGATCGGTCCATTGGCTAAACAACTGTGTGAATTAAGCATGAAAAACCGTTTATTTGCTAAAAACCAATCAAAATCCATTCTGCGAACTATCTAGAAATAGTGTTTTGGAATCGTTTTCTATGTGCTGTTTATAGTAGGTTTACACGGACTCGAACATCTAACGTCAGTAACGCCAACCTTATTGTTAAAGTGATGCATCTTTCTGCGTTAGCCAGTGTCTGAGCTGTAAAAGAAATGAAGTGATCGTTTGACTAATGAAACAAGCGTGATCCATTTTTTAGAGGTTGATAATCGTCTTATCAGCACGGATGTTTTGTTCGGCAAATCATCAGACGCCGCACGTCGAAGAATGTCGAACAGTGAGTTTCATCATCACTGTTTTCCTCGTTGTTCATCTTATCGAATCACATTTATGTGCTTTCATGTTGCTTATTCCTGCGAACTTAATTGAGCTTGCTTTAACAAATTTCGACGGAACGATAAAAGCGAAAATAAAAGATTCTTACCCTCTCTCATTAACGGCTATCCTTTACTGTCTCTTCTTTTTGCTCTTTACGCACTGAGACAAGATTTTAAAAAAGGGGTTTTAAGATAAAAAAAATTCCACTTGGTTTCTATAACTCTGTCCCTTAGACTGATAAGCGCACACTGCTCGTGCAGATCGATTTGCAGGCCCAGCAGTGCTGTCCACAGCGGTGATCGCGAGGTCTTCAAGTGCACCACGTCTGCAGACTTACAAAGCTGAAGATGAAATATCCGTTGGTGGTAAGCATCTCGGACCATATCGTTTATGTTGTTCTGTTTGCTTAAATGGTAGTCTTTCTATCCCAGTCCGTGCCTCGACGTTTACGCACCTTCTACAATTGCACTTCCTCATATTTTGGTAAAAATATGAGGAAGTGAGGGATTTTTGTTGCTTTAATGTGGTGCTGAAATATGTTGTTCTTCCTTACTTCTTAAACCCCTTTCCATTCCACCATTCGTCGTGGAATCAGCAGAGGTTCCAAACGTTGCTGCGCTTTTTTCGACTGAGAAGGGGGAGGGAGTACGATGATGAGATCAAGAACGCAATTAAAGTAAAAATATTTAGCAAAAGGAAACTGCACATTTGTAATTTTTTAATTCTGCTTTTGATTTAGAAATTCGGCGTTTCTGGCCACCGTTGCGTTCGCTCGAAACGCTTCACGACAGTATCAAATTCAGTCAGCTCGATCAGTTTTTGGAACGACTGATGACAGTACGAACGCCACTGCCATCGCCGCCAAAGACGCCAATCTCAAGAGAGACCGCTGACAATGGTAACGATCCACACTCGAATTGAGTGAGATAAAAGCCAATAAGGATCGATATTAAGGTAGTGACAGGGAGAGGATGAGTAAAAGAGGGTAGGGAGGGAGGGTGAGGATACTGACTACTGACCCACGGTTCTCTATAGCTGCTTTTTGAGCATCAGTTGCACGACAGATGTTCCAGAAAAGTGGCGAGGTGAACGTTAACAGAATGCAGCTGGGCGTGAAGCATAAGGTAGCAATATTGCAAGGGGAATAACTACTTCCTTAACCAGTCTAAGGGGGGGGGGGGGGGGGGGTCGTTTACGTGGAACTTACTTTTCTGTTAAGGCGGCAGTAGGGAAAACAACATTCAGCTGGTATGAGGACAATGATACCCAAAAGCGCCTGTGTTATGCGAAGCGCCTGTAGAGGTCTAATTTTGGGATTGTATTATACCACAGTGCGCCATACCGAAGTTCTTATAATATCGTTGATTTCACTTCAACCAGTGCACCTCACATTTTTTTTAAATGGCTCAAACGAGATCGCGGTATACCTTCCATCAGATGTTGTTTCGAAAAACATCGACAAGGAAAAAAGTGCATAATACTGTTTCCACAGCTTGGTCGCTGTGGGAACCAAACGCTAAGTGCGCATGTGTCACCAAATCATTTCAGAGCGCTCCCCAGATATGACGCTGACCGATACAGCGAAGAGGCTCGAAGGCATGCGAATGTAAGGAAATCCTCGGATGGACTAACGTTAGTGCACCGTCACGACGGCTGCTTGGGTTGGATATGCGCGAAAATTCGCAACGGCTGGCTGCTAACGATCTCCTTCACCTAAATCTTAATCTTCCCCGTGTTTCCTCACGACTCCTTTAGTCGTCATTCCATTACTCTTCCTGGCGCCCGTGTAAAGGAGTTTTAACTACAATTACAGCCTTTTTCGCAGTTCCGTCTTCGCAAGATTTCGATTATAAATCTGGTCAAACATTTCTCTCAAGCTGTTAAAATCTATTCAGTTGTACTGTTTCACAACTGCCTATTTTGCAGCCCCAGTCCCAAGATTTCGTCTTTTTTTTGGGTATTCTTAAACAGTTGATTTTCTTTTTTTCCTTCTTTTTGAACAATATCCTTATGGTGCAGCTGTGATCAGTGCAACATTGGAGAGTAATGGGTCGTGAGGTTGTTAATGGCTTTCATATGTGCAACAAATGATTAAAAAACAGCTTAATCCCTCGACGGAATGCAGTCGATGCGACTGTGATCATCCGAAGAGATTTACGCACCGACGAAATCATAACATCCAACGCGCAACAAAACATCACACACACATAATACCAGCAACGCTGTCAAGCCAATTAACTCATCTCTCCCCTCCCCCCTACTCAACCCTC
>JPKZ01001773.1:5845-18016 GCA_000803305.1 Toxocara canis
AGAGGGAGGGGGAGGGGGTAGGGGGAGAGGGAGGTGGAGGAGACAGAGAATGGGATGTTCACGTAGTTCTATTTTTTTGAAAAATACAGCAGGGGCAAATGAAAATCAAGTTCCATTTGCATGGGGCACCAAAAAGTACTTGTGCATTTTCGGCGGTGCCATACCATGTCATGACACAGTAAGATATTTTAATCAGAGCAAGGTTCTGAAGTGCAATACAGTCAGAATTCACAGGAAAAATGTGGCCGATGACATCATGATGACGAGGAAAGAAAAAGCTAAGACATAAACCGACACATCATAATGAGAGACATTCGAAAGCTATGCCATTACAATTGTTAGTTTCACCTGGATGAACATGCAACCAATAAAAATCCCTTTTATATGGTTTTCTGAGCAAATTCGACGTTAAAAGTTAAACACTTGAGAAACTCCAAGTTTGCCTTCTGTGGGGTCGCCCTCCCTCAACTACTATACTGCTACACTTTGGTGAGCTAATAAGGGACACATCCATATAAGACCTACAGTGCATGCGTATACCCAATAAATGCCCATAAAACCGTATCTGAAGAAGTTGCCAACTTCGGCGTTTAGCATGTCATTCTGGCCGTTTACTGAAATTGGTTATCGAGTCCCTTATAACCAGTGAAGAGCTTTCAGATACTGAGAGGACTGCTACATTCTCCGTAAGCTCGCAGAATCGTAGAAGAAAAAAAACTTAAATGTGCGTTTCAAGTTGTTCTAAACGCAGTAATTACGATGAGCCTTCCGAGAATAAGAAACTGGAATGCCAAAACTGCCTGTAACACCATGGAAACGGAAGATATTGAGATGGATTAGGACACAGCTCGATCCCACTCCGCCAGCTACAAAACTGTTTGTTACGACGAGCAGTCAATCTAGACATTTAAAAAATAGAGCTTTGTTGCAACCAGTAAGTTCCTGAACAGTACTCAGCGCACTCATGTTTGCAGGAACAGCAGCATTATGCAGCACACATTTTCACCATTATATACATACATATATATATATATATATATACATATGTATATATATATGTATATATATATATATATATGTGTACATGTATATGTATATGTATATGTGTATATTGCATAATGCTTAAAAAACACTAAGTGCTCATTTAGCCCTGGGACGGTTAAATCGGCTCCCCGAATTATTTCTAAACACATATGTATATATATATGTATATATATATATATATATGTGTACATGTATATGTATATGTATATGTGTATATTGCATAATGCTTAAAAAACACTAAGTGCTCATTTAGCCCTGGGACGGTTAAATCGGCTCCCCGAATTATTTCTAAACAGAAGAGGCAGATAGAGAAGTGGAGGGGGTGTGCCATAAGCCTAGTGACTAAGCATTCTTTGATTTGGACCGCGCTTCCACGTATCTTTATTTCGAATCACGAAGACCGCGAAGTGACGATAGCCGCCGTTTTTTGTTCGTAATGTTGTGATCACCGTCCCGAGGAGAAATGGCAGTGTGTCGTCCATCCTTCGTAATGTGTTCTTCTAGACTTGATGTTAGTACGCTCGAATAAGTTGTGACGTCCGCTCCAATAACTTCCATCATTCGAAGCGCACTTCAGAGGACTGTGGGAACGCTTACGGAGCCGTTCAAGCGATTTTTGTCGTGCGCCACATGTGCGAGCGCGGTCCGATGTCCTTTCAATTTCTCGTTTCATTAAATCACACTCTGCAAACGATTAAAATCATCGGCCGCTATTTTACCCCGAGAAAGAAGCGATCGATGCCCTGTTCAACCCGTGTGCCAAAACAGAGTTGCATGCACAGATATGAAAAAGAGCTGTACGCTATCCGTAAGCCAAAGATGGTCAACTGCGCGCGTCTTTACATCCAGCAAATAAAACTGGCTGCTGCGTATAGCGCAAAAAAAAGAGCGAAAAGAGCAGGTTCTACTTGATGCCACATCGGCTTTGATATCGTTCACGAACTATGCAGAAACAGCTGTATATAAGTGGAGGGTAAACGGAGGAACGAAAACCAGTGTCTGGCTCCTAACTCGCTCGTAACAAAGCCGACGTGCCATCAAATGGAACCTGTTCCCTTTTTTGGCGTATAATAAGAAAGCTAAAAAAATATCAACGTTGAAAACAATACATGAAGTCCTAGGACAAACATCAAAAAGACGGGATCGGAACGTTCGTGTTTCCTCATAGCTTTGAAACCACCCCAGCTTCTCAAAATTACGACTAGCAACATTTTCCCCATGCAGGAGCTTTCAGTGCACCTTGGGGCGTGAATAAGGATAAGATTTTGCAAAAAGACTTCCTAATCATCAAGAGGGGCTCAGGAGGCAGCAAGAGGAGGAATGGGACGGCAATTCTTTCACAGTGCAACCCCATTCCGGCCTATTAAGATCCGCAACCTTCATAGAACTTCACCTGCAATGCCGTTTGGTCCACTCTCCCGCCCCCTTCTCCTGAAAAAAAAACCAGTTTTTAGAAAATACTCAAGAAATATACCACGGTGGGTGCTGGTGTTGTCTGTTCGTTGATCACACTGCTTACAGATGCGCGTGTGTGTATGACTTCTTCTTGCTTCGATGTTGAGTGAAGAGCCGTGTTCATTAAAATTACAAGGCATATGAACGATTGCAGCGTTTTCTAGGCCACTTTCCTGAGTAGCATTTGAAACATGTTTCGACCTACCAACGTCTTTGCCAACCTCTTTCCTCTGCGTATTCTCAGCTTTCTGCAAAGATTCAATCTCTCCAATGTACAGTACACACCGCACGTTATCAATTACCTATGGTTTACGCTCGAACTCAGGCCCCAATGTAAATCTCCACGATAAAGCCCTACAAATGGCGAACACATGCAGTATGCGATAATGAAGCACACAGACGAAATTCAGGAAGTATATAATCGTACAGGCTACACCATGTAACCTTGAAGCAGCGTAATTTACGCGACCGCACCGTATTGTAAAGATTGCTCGCGGTGGAGAAAAAAGCTCAAAATTTTTGGTGCCGGGATGGCTCTACTTCCAAAATTTTCGTCCAAATTTTTTGCGATTCTTCTTGCCGCGTCACTCCGACTGATTTTCAGGAAACTTCAACAACCGACGGCACATCCACGTTTCACGACAACGTTTGTAACGATAGAATGAAAAACTGCGTCAATTAAAAACGGTGAAGATGCTAGAATCAAAATCGGAGCACACTAAAAGAGACTATACCGTTGTGCAGATGGCTAGTACACGTACCAACTAGTCACTGAACAAAAATTCGAAGCTTTTATTATATCCTCTACTATATTTATTGACTTTACGCAAGCACTGTGGCGTTTTTCAAAAAAGCAGAAGAGCTATAACTAAAATGGATAACAGAAATCAATCCCGATCGGACTGAATCTTTTATTTAGTCGATAGGCAAGGACTAATCTTTACAACAGTATGAAGATGATACATAAAATTTCTGTTACCTTAATTTCTGTTATCTTTTCTAACTTTAGAAATTTTCTGATGCTAAAATTTTTTCGAAAATTGTCCAAGAAGGCGAAAGGAAGTGTATCACGCTTTCAGAGAAATAATCTCTTTTTCTAGAAAAATGAAGAAATTGACGAAAAAATTTTCACTTATTCATGAGAGATTTCTTATCGGCGTTGAGCTGACCGATCTGATGGCGAGCCGTTACTAATAGAGTGTAGAGGTTAGCAGCCAACTGCTTCTTATCTCTGGCTAAGGATTCCTCCATTTGCTTGCGATCATCCACGAGCTTCATACGCTCCTTCTCTAATTCTTCCAATAATTTTTCGATATCAACTCCCTCTCGTTCCGAACGTTCCACTTGGTTTGCTTTGGGTGTTTCACCTTTATCAAAATAGTATGCAGATAATACGGAAAGTAACGAAAAATATAACATTCACAAGACCCAAAGCAACGTGCTTTGCAGAGATTTCGAATAAAATTTGATTATAGAGGCATAAAATTGAGTATCACGTTAAGGAAGACGGGAATCACAGTAAGCTGAAAGTTAACAGGCCGAACATGTTGTTTTTCACTCATACCACAATTTACCATTTTGTGCTAACATCAACGAAGGGATTAATGGCACTCATTTAACCAAACTGTAACCCATTTTAGCGCGTAACAGCCTTCCACTTTAGCTCACGACAACCCCTCCAAACCTGCAAGAACCGACAGCCCACATGAAACGTTCTGTAGTCAACCCCTTATTACAGCCGCTAAGCCGTTAGAAAAAAAAACCCTCCGAGGTTGCAACCGTATTCCCAGCACATTTAAATGAACTTTAAAAGTGAGCATAAACAGACAGAATTTAAAAAAGAAAATGAAGGCTTACCAAGAGACTCGAAAATCCATCCATCGTCAACGTTTTGGTCCACCGATGCACAATTCTCGATCTTCGTTAATTCGATGACCTTTGCATTAGCCTTTATTCCACTCGAAGAACAAGTGCTCAGCTTAACTTGGTTATCTTTTCCTTGCAAATGCCTGCTCTCGCCGCTTATATTTCTTTTGATATGTCTCGTTTGTTTCTCTTCGACAGTTCGTGAACAATCCGTTTCATTTGTTGTCCTTCCAGTGGTTTCTAACAAATAAACATCTCGCTTATTTTCTTTTTCCGATATTTCAGACGATTGACTTGATTTCAAGTCATTAGTGAGTGCATGCGTAAATGATCGCGTCACATCGACACGCTTTTGTTCATTGTTCTTAGTTACTTGTGAAGAGCTTTCAACCTGAACGTGTTGTGCTTTTCTTCGATAATAAGCATCAGTGCTATCTCCACTTTCGAAGATTTCAGAAGTACTGTCCGATTTCAGTTGAATCGATGTGCTGATAGATGCTAACAAAGCTTCAACGGGCCTTCGTTCTCCCATCTTTCCATTACGTTTTCTAGAACGTGTTACATCACAGTACTCTTCATTACCTTTCCGATCACCACTAGTACATAACTTCTCATTCTTCTCAACAACCTCAGACCTGCTACTCGATCTCTGGTTCCCGCATGGTTGACGCGCATATAACGTCACCTTTCCATCGCACAGATATTTCTCCATTTCCGCTACATGTGAAAAGCCTCTGTCAGAACTATGTCTTTCCCTAGTGTCACCTGGCCTGTTTTTCTCCACGAAGGTTCGAGATTCATGCGCGGATCGCATGTTATTACGCATCTCCTCCGCATATGACCGCTCCATTCGAACATCATATCTCGTCTTCTTTTTCAACGGGATGGCTCTACTTCCAAAATTTTCGTCCAAATTTTTTGCGATTCTTGCCGCGTCACTCCGACTGATTTTCAGGAAACTTCAACAACCGACGGCACATATCCTACCTCTAAAACTTTGTATTTTTACGCTGACGTTTGGAACGTTGACGCTCAATCACGCAAGACAGTTGAAGCTTTCCTTTCCAAGAGTTTATCATGAAAAGAACAGTCTATTATATAATATTTTCTGTGGATAACTAACAAAACCCATTAATAAGCATGAAAAGCTGCTTGTCTCCCACAGTCACTCCACTCTGCCCGGTCTTTTATTTGTCAGCCATTTAAGGTGAAAAATTTCTTTGTCCGGAAAGCTAAACAGTGCAGAGGAAAATACATACAAATACATACACTAGCAGCCAAGATGAGACTGTTGGTTGAATGAAGAGTGGGTTGAGTCGCCTGTGGTTCAGGCAAAACTGGGAACCCATCTGCGTCACGCTCCATATTGTTCAAGCTGAGCCAACGCTTTAGTTCATCGAAGTTTTCGAAGCATAATTCAATTGTATTCCGTCCTTTCAAAACACGCGTATATTTTGGCTTCACACAGTTTTTTGAGGTCGAGAAGATATGACTGCACGAAGGACATTTCAGCACACTATTCGCTTCAAGCCTGAAGAAAAAGTTCAAAACGCGAAAAGGAATTTCTCTTCCTTCAATACCCCCCCCCCCTTCTCATCAGTGAATGCAACCTCGGCGTTGCCAAATGGGATTAGATTATACAAGCAAACTACAGTTGCATTTCAGACGGGACACATATTTTACATGATACTCGATACTATCTTTTACTAATAGGAAAAAAAGCGAAGATTAGATGTGGCAAATCGCGCTTCACACGTATCCGTTAAAAAAAACAGCTCGCACAAAAAAAGGCTCAGTAAGCATCGAAAATTACGAGGGTGCATTTAGGTCTACCAACGTCTTTCTGTTACTCAAGACACTAAACTGTCATAACATTTACCCTTGCGAGGTGTCGAGATATGTAGGGGTTGGGTGTTGAGCTGACCGATCTGATGGCGAGCCGTTACTAATAGAGTGTAGAGGTTAGCAGCCAACTGCTTCTTATCTCTGGCTAAGGATTCCTCCATTTGCTTGCGATCATCCACGAGCTTCATACGCTCCTTCTCTAATTCTTCCAATAATTTTTCGATATCAACTCCCTCTCGTTCCGAACGTTCCACTTGGTTTGCTTTGGGTGTTTCACCTTTATCAAAATAGTATGCAGATAATACGGAAAGTAACGAAAAATATAACATTCACAAGACCCAAAGCAACGTGCTTTGCAGAGATTTCGAATAAAATTTGATTATAGAGGCATAAAATTGAGTATCACGTTAAGGAAGACGGGAATCACAGTAAGCTGAAAGTTAACAGGCCGAACATGTTGTTTTTCACCCATACCACAATTTACCATTTTGTGCTAACATCAACGAAGGGATTAATGGCACTCATTTAACCAAACTGTAACCCGTTTTAGCGCGTAACAGCCTTCCACTTTAGCTCACGACAACCCCTCCAAACCTGCAAGAACCGACAGCCCACATGAAACGTTCTGTAGTCAACCCCTTATTACAGCCGCTAAGCCGTTAGAAAAAAAAAAACCCTCCAAGGTTGCAACCGTATTCCCAGCACATTTAAATGAACTTTAAAAGTGAGCATAAACAGACAGAATTTAAAAAAGAAAATGAAGGCTTACCAAGAGACTCGAAAATCCATCCATCGTCAACGTTTTGGTCCACCGATGCACAATTCTCGATCTTCGTTAATTCGATGACCTTTGCATTAGCCTTTATTCCACTCGAAGAACAAGTGCTCAGCTTAACTTGGTTATCTTTTCCTTGCAAATGCCTGCTCTCGCCGCTTATATTTCTTTTGATATGTCTCGTTTGTTTCTCTTCGACAGTTCGTGAACAATCCGTTTCATTTGTTGTCCTTCCAGTGGTTTCTAACAAATAAACATCTCGCTTATTTTCTTTTTCCGATATTTCAGACGATTGACTTGATTTCAAGTCATTAGTGAGTGCATGCGTAAATGATCGCGTCACATCGACACGCTTTTGTTCATTGTTCTTAGTTACTTGTGAAGAGCTTTCAACCTGAACGTGTTGTGCTTTTCTTCGATAATAAGCATCAGTGCTATCTCCACTTTCGAAGATTTCAGAAGTACTGTCCGATTTCAGTTGAATCGATGTGCTGATAGATGCTAACAAAGCTTCAACGGGCCTTCGTTCTCCCATCTTTCCATTACGTTTTCTAGAACGTGTTACATCACAGTACTCTTCATTACCTTTCCGATCACCACTAGTACATAACTTCTCATTCTTCTCAACAACCTCAGACCTGCTACTCGATCTCTGGTTCCCGCATGGTTGACGCGCATATAACGTCACCTTTCCATCGCACAGATATTTCTCCATTTCCGCTACATGTGAAAAGCCTCTGTCAGAACTATGTCTTTCCCTAGTGTCACCTGGCCTGTTTTTCTCCACGAAGGTTCGAGATTCATGCGCGGATCGCATGTTATTACGCATCTCCTCCGCATATGACCGCTCCATTCGAACATCATATCTCGCCTTCTTTTTCAATATTCGTGAACAATCTCTATCAACATTACGTCCTCCTTCGCTATTGCCACAGGCACTTGATTCCGTGTTTTTTCCAAAGAATTTCGATTCATCGCATCTCCTCCCGCCCTTCCGGAACAATTTCGAGTAGTCCCTGTCATCGGCCCTACTCCTCTCTCTTCTTCCAATACAACCTTCTGGAGTGGTTTTCTCGGCGTCAACCTGACACCTACCTGATGTTGTACTAGAGACACAATACATTCCTCGCAGGCACGCATCGGCCTCCTGACTGTATTTTTGTTGAGTATCTTCCCACTCACCATCCTCTAACTCGCCATCCTCTAAATCATTTTCGTCTCTTCCCATTTCTGAAATATACGAACATCACCGGAATGAACCCCAACGCTATCGACAGATTTGCAAAATCACAATCGAGACCGTTCCCCCTTGCCCCGAGACCATTCCCCCTTGTCCCCCTCTCTCTCCATCCTCACCTACAAACCTAGGTACACCAATACTTACCACATTAGCAGTCATTAGAAGTCACCGCGTCTCTCATATTCGTTGCCCAACCTCCACACTGAGCAGTTAATACGCAACATATTAGTACGGAAGTTATCACGCCTACACCGCGACGCAACGCAGTAAGGGAAATTTAAAGACCACGCTTTGTGTTCTACATAAGCAATTCACTTTACGACTCGCTACTGTCCATATATGACACTGATATCGTACTTCCACTCTCGCTATCTTCATACGCAAAAAGCACACACTTATTTACTGACGTAATATTTTAGCCTAAGACACAATATTTGATAAACAAAAGCATCCAAATAAAGAAAAAATTCTGCCTGTTGTTTACTGCTGGTTATGATAGCCTCGTTTCACGCTTTTCTAAAAGCGCTACTAGAAAGCTCTCTTTTTCTAATCAACGATATGTGCATATCTATCAACACCGAAATCATACCGCTGCAATAGCGTTATAACGCAGCCGCAAATAATATGATGTGCTAGAGCCAACAATTAACGCCGCTATCAAAACAAACGCTCATCGTTACCTATCGACTTTAAAACGAAGTTTATCTGTTTTGTTATAAATTTTAAATCGATTTTTTTATAAAATTTGGTACATATTCCGAATAAAGTCCTTGCCCTTATGAAACATCTCTAATACCCAAAACATGAGATAAAATCAATGACTATAGGCCACTAGCACCCTTGCAAATATAAAGACTCACCACTGGATTAGTATTACTTATATTCCATACCTCGCAATGTTAAATTAGCAATATATGAAGGTGTTATCTGTCCTGGCAACTTCTCTCGGTCTGCCTAAACATTCGGTTAATATATGCTGCCTAGGACGCAGTAATGGCATTAAATATGATACTTTTAGCTGCTTCCTAACAGTAACTGTGGTCCTGTTTGGAACGACCGTTACATCTGTCAAACCGTACCTTACCATATTCGATCCTTACGAGAAGTGTCAAAACAAAGAGCTCTAAAACGGTTCACCTCATCGATGATATGACCGAATATGATTTATACGAAGGCTGAGGAAGTCAGCAGTAAACAACTAATTAAGACATCTTAGGGCTAACCAAACAGTTGGGAAAATTTTCTGTCATTTTCACGAGGACGAAAATGGAAAAAAAGTTTCTGATTCATTTTTAAAGCCTTTCGTTGTCTAGCGGGCCGTAGGGCATCATGCAAGCGTTCCAAAGCCTTTCTACTCGTTATTCGCCCATGACCACCCTTTTCTAGGTCTATCGAGTTGTTCATGTGTGCCTTTAATAACCTCACATACGACTTCATAATTAACATGCACGAAAAACAACGCCATCGAGCTTCTTCCACGCATGTGATAGCTAGCCACAACCAGTAATTTCTATGAAGGTAGCAACCGACCGTGCCTAGTATATACATATATATACATATCTTAATTTCTTCCTCTTTTTTATTTTCACTAAGCGGAAAAAAACACTGACATTCTGTGAGCGCATTTAAACGCAACACAAAAAGAAAACAACAAAATCATTAAAAATTATTTATTGACAAATCTATGGCAGAATCAACGACGTACTAAACTGAACGAATGTCAACATTCGGGACATGTGAAGAAACGGGGTCACACCGATCCGAAGCATGTTGTCACGGCGATCAATCGATACGAAATGGTAATTAGTGGTAGTGTTTGGTTTTGAAATTAAACTACTAAAAGCATAATCGTTTGCTGCAAAATTCGCTTCAACTGATTGCCTTGACAATCGATTCGATTCAATGGGACCCCTATTCTTTACAAGTTCTCCACATATATTAAGAAACAAACGAATGCAAATATCTCTAATACCCAAAACATGAGATAAAATCAATGACTATAGGCCACTAGCACCCTTGCAAATATAAAGACTCACCACTGGATTAGTATTACTTATATTCCATACCTTGCAATGTTAAATTAGCAATATATGAAGGTGTTATCTGTCCTGGCAACTTCTCTCGGTCTGCCTAAACATTCGGCTAATATATGCTGCCTAGGACGCAGTAATGGCATTAAATATGATACTTTTAGCTGCTTCCTAACAGTAACTGTGGTCCTGTTTGGAACGACCGTTACATCTGTCAAACCGTACCTTACCATATTCGATCCTTACGAGAAGTGTCAAAACAAAGAGCTCTAAAACGGTTCACCTCATCGATGATATGACCGAATATGATTTATACGAAGGCTGAGGAAGTCAGCAGTAAACAACTAATTAAGACATCTTAGGGCTAACCAAACAGTTGGGAAAATTTTCTGTCATTTTCACGAGGACGAAAATGGAAAAAAAGTTTCTGATTCATTTTTAAAGCCTTTCGTTGTCTAGCGGGCCGTAGGGCATCATGCAAGCGTTCCAAAGCCTTTCTACTCGTTATTCGCCCATGACCACCCTTTTCTAGGTCTATCGAGTTGTTCATGTGTGCCTTTAATAACCTCACATACGACTTCATAATTAACATGCACGAAAAACAACGCCATCGAGCTTCTTCCACGCATGTGATAGCTAGCCACAACCAGTAATTTCTATGAAGGTAGCAACCGACCGTGCCTAGTATATACATATATATACATATCTTAATTTCTTCCTCTTTTTTATTTTCACTAAGCGGAAAAAAACACTGACATTCTGTGAGCGCATTTAAACGCAACACAAAAAGAAAACAACAAAATCATTAAAAATTATTTATTGACAAATCTATGGCAGAATCAACGACGTACTAAACTGAACGAATGTCAACATTCGGGACATGTGAAGAAACGGGGTCACACCGATCCGAAGCATGTTGTCACGGCGATCAATCGATACGAAATGGTAATTAGTGGTAGTGTTTGGTTTTGAAATTAAACTACTAAAAGCATAATCGTTTGCTGCAAAATTCGCTTCAACTGATTGCCTTGACAATCGATTCGATTCAATGGGACCCCTATTCTTTACAAGTTCTCCACATATATTAAGAAACAAACGAATGCAAAACAATCAACAACGGAGAGTGTATTTGAGCAAAGCGACTTTAAGAAAAAATAGATAAACATTATAAAAAAAGAGAGACACCCTAAAGAGAGAGCCAAGCCATTTCGAGACAAAACAACATTCAACAGATTTGCACTTGGCAGTTCGCAAAAGTAAGGGGAAGGGGAACGGCTCGCACGAATCAACAGTGTCACCTCAGGTACATCAAACTGGCGTTTCTCGCTTCTTTGGTGGTGGCACGGAATCGTCCTTCGCCGTTCTTGCCTCAAAAATAAACGGTATCTAGATAGGAAAATTCGTTCTTACGCTCTCCCTAGCAAGTTCCATTATGTGCGAAACAAATATCGACCTAGAACGAATGGGCAGAGAAGGAAATATTAGAAGTTCACAGCTACTTCATAATTCGAAAATATCCACTAAACTCGGATAAAACCTCTCTAAACACAAGCCTCCAAAAAATTTGATAACGGGGACTCCCCCATTCAGCAAACTCGTTTAACAAATCCAAAACACACTGGACATACGCACACCATTTTAAAAAAATAAACGAAATAAAAAGTTAGGTAGCTAGAAAAAAACAGCATACCTGATGCCCATGATGACGTATTTGGAGCTGTTCTTTCTCCATCCACTGCATCTTCCTGCCGTGCTGTACCATCGCTTCTGCTGTGTTGCGATCGATCATATCCGTTGTTAGGACTCCGTCTTCAGAAGCGTACGCTGATGCCTGAAATTTTCACTTGGCACGGTTACTATGCACTAAAACAGGTGGAGAAAGATTTACGCAACCCGCTACCCTTTCTCTCTCCCAC
>JPKZ01001773.1:43341-54097 GCA_000803305.1 Toxocara canis
GACCCAGAGTTTGAGGGGAGCAGCGGGGGGAGGGGAATCCCTGCGCAGATTCTCTATATGAACGACATATGATGAGCATTACAGATTCCCATAAATCAACTAACTTTACCCAACTTTGACCGCTCCCTCCTCGCTGTATGAGCAACCATCGATAATTTAGAAGATTCTATCATAGCGAGCATAAATAACAGTGCTCAAAAATTCCTCACAAAACACATGGGAAATCATACAGTGAAAACTGATAATTCGCGAGCTTTCTCCATTTGCTGAACTCACATTCCAATCAATATCAACTGACAGTACAGCGGTACTTCCCATCAATCGATCGATATTCGTGAACCTGAGGTTTTCAGACATTTCGAGCTTAATAAGATGTTGGGACTTTGAAATGAAACTGGATATGCCGAGTCACTCAGTGTAGTATATATTGCGCCATCCACTGCCCGTTTGTTCCCAGGGCTCCCGCCCCTTTTCTTGAAAGCAATGAGCTCGCCCAATCTTATATCCTAACTCAGCGGCTTCCAAGGTTCGGGGGACTCTGAGGCCCATCGGACTGCAATTCGAACTCGCTTCTGAAGCAATATCAGTTTGCTACTGCCATGTGAAACTCAGCCTATATTCATCAAACTTCACCGAAGGAATATATGATAGAACTGGAACACTTCAGACTTCTGTCTTTAGTGGATTTTCGCTTTTCCGGCTTCCGGCTTAATCTTATTACTGCAGTACGTTAATTCACATAATGAAAGCTGCGCAAAATTTTGAACTCATCTGAACTATGATGACTCATTTCATGCAGGAATTACAGTTGTCTTGAGGAATGGCACATGCACATATTCGCAAAAAAAAAAGCAGACAACAACATCCAACACTTACCTAATGAGTCCATAATAACCACTCCAACAACTCCTTTCTGCGCTTGAATTCTCTTTATTGTTTCCTCAACATCAGCCATGCCAAAAGGAATTGCCTGAACGTGATGAATATTACTCAACGTTGCAATCGCACATTCCAAAGTAACGTTATGCATACATCGGTTTTCTTACTCGTAACACTCGAAATAAAATTGAATACGAACCGAAAATTATTTGTTCGCCACGAGGTGCCTTACAAATAAACAGACTCATTAATGCGCATTCAAAAACGACTCCGCAGTTACACTCATTTCATGCACACATCTACGCAGCCAACGGGTCGCTTACTCTTCATCTACACTAGGGAGTTTCGTTCTTGTGAGCGTATGAACTGCAATTAAACATCCAAATGAAATGTAAAGAAGCCAGCTTTGTTGTCGCAATCCTCACTAATATTTCCACCAAGTTGTTCAGAGTTTAGCGACCTTGGAGGAGGGCGTGCTTGGATTTAAAATCGATCGCGACATCGAGAGAATTTTATCAGGAACAAAAAGGTATTAGAAGACACCAAAGCATCGATATAACAAAATCCTCTATACGCAGAACGTCCTTCAAAATACGAACAGAGACGTAAGGCTCGTTGGGAGAGCCAGGAATGTACGGCCCGTTGGGAAAGCGTAGCCAGTGGACGTAGGGCTTGTTGGGAAAGCCAGTTTCACATTTTCAAAAATCATTTTCATCCACTAGTTCACATTTTCAAAAAACGAGAAACCACAACCATCACCGATCCGTACGATCTCCATGCAATGTCAAATGAAATACAAGCGCGTAATCATAACGACATAAATTCGCTTCAGGACAGCACGATCGTAAAGGAAAGTTTCGCGAACATGCGAAGATCATCCTAAAGTAATTTGCATATAAAAAGCGATTATCCGGAGTGATTCGACGGCTCTCAGCAACATTTTGGTGCCGTTTCACCTGGCATACAACACAGATGCGAAAAATGACCTCAGAATGGAATGCAGTAATAATTTTTACGTACTTATATTTGAATAATACCGTAAAGATGACGTCATACGGCGTCATACCAGCAAGGAACAACTGACCCATCCCACCCAAAACAACGCGATCAGTAAACTCTCTAACAAATTTTTGGGGCCTTGATTTGTTCGTGGATGCAAGAATCTCGTTTGGTTAGTGAAGTGAATGGATGAAATCCGCTCACTTCAACACACTCACAGAGTTTAACTTTTTAGCTGCGAAGAAGCGATGCAGGTCTTATGCGGATAGTGGAGTAAGTGTAGCTTCATTTGAAAATAATTTTTAGCTCCAAGGAAGCTGTGCGGTTCTTAAGTAGACTTATGAAGGGCGCCAATTTTAAAACTTCGGGATACTTCGTTATTCTCACACGCATAATTCCTTGGCTTGAGAAACTAGGGGTTCTGAAAGGTGTTGACAGTTTTGGGATGGTCTACCTGTTCGGTGTTAGTAGTAATGTTGAGAGCGTTGCTCAAAGGATGAAGTGCTTCGATTTCAGCGTCTCTTACAAATTCCGTTCGGTTCACATCGCCGTGGGCAGTGTTGCCCGGCGTATAAGTGAGGCGTGGTGAACTCTCATGACAGCGTTGAATGTGCGCTTTTAATATTCGAAACTTTGACTTCAGGCTCGTGTGAGTGTATAAGGGCAGTATCGGCTTCCCAAGGTTTTGGTATCAAAGATGTCACATACCGTTCTGCTAATCCAACCGTCGCCTATGCCTCAATCACGTACATGGCTCGACTACGAGACGCTCAACGCTTGCTTGCGTGGTAGTTACTCTCTCTCTCTCTCCGTTTGTCTGCTCTTACATTTATTTCCATACATAAGCAATATAATCAGAAAAGTATCTTCTGAAAAACTTTCGTTTCCCACCAGTCACTTTCTGAGGCAATAAGAATTTTTGAATTTTCTATATTCCCGGGAAGCGTTTCGGGAAAAAAAAAGTCTGTGACAAGTGCCGAGATTAGCAGACCTCAAATAAGTAGTACTAGAAGGTCATTTCTTCTTCACAGGAAGTGAAAGCGATAAGCAGCCAAGGAGACAGTATTGTGAATTAGAAGAGTGCGTCATGCTGAACCTACCCAACTTCACACTACTAGTATGGCCGCGATATATTATCGCCACTACGATATTGCCCGCGTACTTTGCATAAGCACATGCTTGTTAAATGTATCCATGCCGAATATCACCCCAGCATCACACATTGAAACATTTGCTACTTCTTTATTGCAGATGTATGCAAAATGTTCGAAGTGCATTTGAAGAATCAAAACGCACGGTCGACGCCGCTCACCTACGACGTGCATCAACTGTTCAATTTTATCGATCGGTTGGGTGACCTATCATGTTTTGTGTGGGACGCTGATATGGCGATGTATGCACCGCACAACAAACAGTGGATCAAGGAACAAATCTACGTCTTTCTACGCGGCCAGGTGGCCGACAGTTTGCTACGCACCAAACACTGAATATGTTGTAAGAATTGTGCTCGCTTATATCATATGTATGTACTACCTCTGCGGGGACCTTGGCACTCCGACGAGGTCCTCGCATGGCACTGGCACGACCAACAAATTAAAAAGGTGTCAACACTGGTGTTTGGGCAATTGACAACCGAAATAGCACACGTGAAAACTTACCATGCTTATTCCCGCAAATAGAAAACAACTCAAGTGGCAATGCCCTTCCGAAATGGCGTTGAAATCAGCTGGAAGATATGCAAGAAAAACTGAATGAAAAAATATGTAAAATAAAATAAATCAGGGCCGCAAACCACCGCAGTAGAGAGGCAACGTAGCAACAATGCGCGAAATGGAAGAAGAAGAAGAAGAAGAAGAGAAAGAGATGGGAGGACGGAAGAGAATAGCGAGTGAAATGCTGATCTATCTTTTTTCTAAATTAATTTTGGAAGAGTGATATTTCTCTGCTGCATATGTTCTTGCGATTGCGCCTACGTTTACGTTTTACGTAGCGCACCAATTCAGTGTGATATTTTCTTTTATCTTTTGTCGTTGAAATTTTATTGAGGTGGTCGGCTGTGCACTGCATTCTGCCTCGGTGTTGTGTTTTCATATAACTCGACATTCACGTCTTCGTTGTCTCGCTTGAGTGCTTTTCCTGTTCTGAGATCTTTGAAAGCTGCATTTATGATCATTTGCATTATTATAACAAACAAATTTACTGCTTTTGTGGACGACTGATGGGACCAAAACACCAAACTGTTAAGGAGGTGGAGTGAGGAAGGAGAAGCGAGAGAAGAGACGGAGAGCAGCCGAAGACCTCCGATTTTTCCGACTTGCGAAGCGGTAGTAAGCCTCCCCAGGATTATCGTCCACATCAATCCCCTTTTCCAAAATGCAGCGAAACGAACGCGTTGATTCCACCCAGGCATCATGTTGGACTTTTCACATTCTTGTTTCCTACCTGATCAAAAAACTGGCCAATACGAAGCATCAACTGCAACAGTGGGTAAACATTAGAGGCAAATGCTGAGTCAACTGGGGGCATTACTTCCAATTTTCCAACTTTGCTGAACCCCCACTTGATTTTAAGAAAACCACCTCGTTTATGTTAACTTCAACATTGCACTGAACTATGAATTGTCCCCTCCCCACTCACTTTCACCATAAGCCATCAGCACAGTGAAAAAGCAGCCAACAGCGGGGTTCGAAGGATACCTGCGGACAGAAGAACAGGACACTGAAGCAGAACTAATTTATCTGGGGAAGTGCAAAGTAGGAAGTCAATGTTTCTACAAATGCCATAACTAGAAACTGTTCAGATGAGATGCGCACGCGCAAGCGCATCGTTGACTACGTTCTGCTTTTCGCGAATCTTTTCGGCCCTTTGTGCGATCGCCTTCTTCTTCTGATTCCACCTGAACGC
This sequence comes from Toxocara canis, assembly GCA_000803305.1. Taxonomy (NCBI): domain Eukaryota; kingdom Metazoa; phylum Nematoda; class Chromadorea; order Rhabditida; family Toxocaridae; genus Toxocara; species Toxocara canis. Next base: position 48,124 of record JPKZ01001773.1, read on the forward strand.
CAAGTAGATCGCCACATAAGAAGCTACCGAAGCTCGAAAGATATTCACACGACCTAAAAGCATCTCTCGTTTATACAGTCTAATGTTTGTTTCAGGATGTAAATAAACACCAACCAGTCTTCCTTTAAGCAATCCGTTCTTGCGATTCCCAAATATCCCTCTTCTCATCTGCAATAAAACCCTCTTTAATGAGAGGGTAAAGACAGAAATGACAGCGAGCAGCGACACTCAAAATTCGGTTCTTTCAGGCTCCAGTCATTTAAACGATTGCTCCAAGTTTCTGCCCTTCAAGTGAACTGTAACATGTGATAGTGCTAATCGCCTTTTACGGCAGCCGCCTTATCTCTTAGCACTAAAGCAGTTTCAAAGCCATGCTTTAAAATTGAACACATTATATGACTTAGTTCCGAAACGCGCGCTATAGCTTCTCTTCATCTGCAGCCAACCAACCATCTGGTAAGCTCCAATTCCGCGATGCAATTCGCAACGACTTCCCTGAAACGTAATCCAAAAAATGAGTTTAGATAATTATTGCCTATGTAGTGACTCACTACAAGGCAAAACTATGTCTTTTGCACGTGATGCATTTGCTGTATGGAGGTGTTCCTGCTGCCGTCCATGCTGCCATTTTTACACAATTTTTGGAAAGGTTAGTGCCTTGGTAACAGCTTTTCCTCTTTACACAACTCTGTGTGCAACATTCACATGCTTATGTACCTTACTGGTTAATTGCCGACAAAAGCCCATTTCAGAAACCACTTGTATATGTTCATATAAGACGGGTGATGGAGGGAGTGCAATGGAAAGTATGAATAAATCTGGCAGGAAATGAAACTTAAGAATTTGTATAAAATGTTGTGTTCAAACGAATAACTAAATGTGGAGGAAGGAGGGAAGAGGAAGGAGGGAATGAAGGGCGACAAACGATTCTGCAGTGCTCAGGATGTAGTACCGTACGTCTTAAGATGACCTTATATTACTGCCGAAATTACGCCTAATTAGGAAATGACCTGGATTTCGCCGGTAATTTCGAAAGCAAAAGCAGTTGATGTAGAACAGCAGCAAGTTCCACTTTGCATAAATTAAAACCTATGCTGCTCGACGACGGTCCACAAATAAAAACCAACACCCATTTGCTGCACTCCGCATTCTTGACTACCATGGTGTAAGAAGTGCACAGCTAGTCGACCACAAAAACTGACGAAGAAAAACTAGCTATGACGCAAAAGCACAATCGAGCGCACAATATGTAAGGTATCTCTTCGCGACCATATCATTGCCTCCGAACGGATCCGACGTCGTACAAGCTGACGTGGTCTAGGAACTCCATGCTCGTCAATTTGAATGGGGAGCGCAAAAGCATGAAGCGCGCAAAAGCATGAAGCGCGCATGGGTGACCACAGATCGGCCACAAGGCTCACAACTCGAGTACCTCCCAATCGGAACCGTGCAGCCGGTCCGCGATACGCTCAGTGGGCATACCCGATAGCGTGAACGCTTAGTCAGTGACGGCTGGCGCTAATTGAACGAAGAACAGAGAATCGGAGCGATTGGAGAGTAACGTCATAACGAGAGATCCAAAAGAGGTGATACTACAGCGGTAAGTATAAGTGCACCATATCCTCTTCATGAACTAAAAATTTTTAACAAAAAGCCTTTACAATATGGTAGCATGAAAACTAAAATTCGTCATAAAACTGCATCCTGAGATCTGCTGCCCGAAAAACTCAACACCGCTAAACTTTTCGTTCCCGACTCATGAACATAAAATGAGAAGATGCACATGAATCGCTCGGAACAATATATATGATGGTCTGGCCCAAACAGTAACTTTTATCTATCCACTTTGCTAGCGCCTCGTTTTCCACTCCCACCCTCAAAGTAGTCCTCCGCGCACAAACCTGACCCCTGTTCGACGACCTATCGGTGAAATGACGAGCGGAGACCAACTGACAGGCACAATTAATACCTTTCGTTGCTACGCGTTCTCATCCACAACCTTTCAGACGACCACTCGAAAACAATTTTGTAGCACTAAATCAACCAGTGAATGCTTAGCTACGCCATAACATGATTTCTAAGGCACAGATAAACACCCCGTGTATTTTTCCCTGATAATAAACGATTTATATTAATTTATATCAATTATTATTATTACTTTCATTAATCGAAGATGTATTTGTCACCATCCCACAACAGATTTCTGTTACCTTAGTAAATTATTTAATAAGGACAGCAAACAAGTGGGCAAGCGAACCCATCAGAAAAACCTAAAAAGAACAACAATTGCACGCATAAATCTCTTTACTAATAACGCTGAAAAAATAAGAAATAGTAATTTCCAAATCCAAAAAAGAAATTCGAAATCAAAGCTTAAAAATGAAAAAAAAACGTACAAAGTCATCGTGGAAAAAAATAATACAAAAGAGGAGCAAAGAAATCTATTCATTGGTAAACACCATTGAAAATGATTTTCCGTAAAACCATTACAGCATAAAAACGTAAACGTTACAAATTTTATCGTTAAAGATCATTGAACTTTGACTTCTCTAGCATCATAAAACGTATAATTAACTGATCGACAACGAGGCGGTATGAAAGTAGGAGACTCCAAAAGCGCTCCGTTCTCTATGAAGAAGCGGGGAATGAGAGGGAAGAGAGGAAGGGAGGAAAAGGGTGATATATTTTGATTCTATACTATTCCACCTTCCCAACAAACTCAACTTGTGTGTGCCCATCTACCAGAGCGCTCATGTAGTTAAAATTCCAAAATTGTGAAAACAAAAAAAACGAAAACACAACAACGACTAATTCCGTTCTCTGCGGCAGCATCCGCATACAGGAAATCAGACTTAAACATAATCTCCTTCGCCGATGAGCATATCAAAAACCACGCTACTTCATTTAGCACTATTTATCCACCTCCCCCACACCCACCCTTCCCAAACTCCCATCTTCCCACTAGCTATGGTGTGTCTTCGCATGCCATTTTTACCACTCTTACTGAACAATGTAAGTTGACTGTTCAATGGAAGTTAATAAAAACCTTGTACTTGCGATAAAAACACTTTACGTGGGCTCAATCTGAAAATAGTGTCCGCCGTTTTCGATTGTGAAATGTCAGCGGCACGAAAATAAGCACATAATGGCGACGACGACTAAGTAATACAAGTTAATTTCGATAACAGTAACGGATTTATTAAAAATGTTCCATTCTTTTACATTTATGCTATGAAAAAATAACTGATATTTCAATGAACACCAAATTCTTCCCCACAAAAACAACCGAAAAAACGTTTTCAAAGCGAATTTCTAATATGCAAACAAACAATTTCTTTTAACAGAAACGTCTAATTTGTTATTTTCATTTAAAAGAATTTCTACAACTTCAATTTCTACAACAATTTCTAAAAGAACTTCTACAACAATGGCGAATATACCAATTTTTTATGGACTTTTTCTCAAAGGGTTAAATTAAATATATCGAACGAGACAACACAACTCATTTCATATGAGCACTGCATAAATGAAAATTCGCAGAAAAAAAAAACATTTCAGCCAACGCTCTCCGTCTTCATTCCATTTCACTAACTGAGAAAGAGAGGTGATGCTTTTTAATGCTGCGAAAATTCCTAAGTTGACGAGAGGATGTTTCCAGAAAAAAATACATCACGGGAACTGACGTAGACGGAAACAGAATGTATCGGATATCGGAAAAATACCCAACGCTCTCCGTCTTCATTCCATTTCACTAACTGAGAAAGAGAGGTGATGCTTTTTAATGCTGCGAAAATTCCTAAGTTGACGAGAGGATGTTTCCAGAAAAAAATACATCACGGGAACTGACGTAGACGGAAACAGAATGTATCGGATATCGGAAAAATACCCTGTACGCCACTGCTCGACGGCTATCTAATACTATGGTAACTGGCATGCCATGAACTGGCTTCCATCAAACGTCTTATGAAATGAATCTGACCAAACGGTTACGACCCGTTTCTTATACTTTACATAATTTTACATTTAAAAATAACGGGACGTCGCCTGAAAGTGATCAGTAAAAAATTCGACGATTTGACTAATTCTTCGGGTCTTTTCCTCTTTTCATTACATGTAGACCAAAGACTAGTTATGGAACACCTCCAATGAGTCAGCCACTCTCTTCACGCCGCCCCTTCTCAACCCGTTTTTTTAGTCTTCGTAAGAAGTCAACTGATGATCGGAGCGCTCCGCTACCTAATTTTTGTCAATTTTTTTCACCTTCTTCTATAACTGTTTCTCTTTTGAAAGAATGATTTCGAGCCTGATATGACTTCAGGTCCAGACCGGGCTGCGGCTGATGGCGGTAAGACGTAGGTCGGAAACATCCATTAAAAGTTTCATCAAACAGCAAGCAAAAGCACTTAAACACGCCACACTTTCTCTTCAACAAAAAGCAACACAAATAACCGGCAGCCATAACGTCGAGGAGAGGGGAAATGGCGGGGCGTAAACCCTGAATAAACAACTTAACGGCTTAAGTAGCTAGTTGTATTGAAAGCGCCTAGGCTTAACATTTGCACTAAAAACAGCATTTTTAAGCTTTAAGAAGTCGGAAGAATTGCGGAACTGAAACAAAGAAAAGAAGGCTTACTCCTCTCACTCTCAACTCGCTCCCCCTCCCCCTCGTTCGGCCTTGCCACCGATCGCAACACAATAATAACGAATGTCAAAAAATAGCATAATCAAAACTGCGCAAAACGACATGAGGACTGGCTTCGCACAGCCTTTAGGCATTTGAAAGCAATAAAAGCGCAAGCCAGATTCGGCTGTCTATCAAGTAACTCTTCTCCACAAAAACATATCGTCTTTCATAAAGATCATCTTTCACCCTATCAAACGAAACCACAGGTGGCAATGCCCTCCAAACGTATTGTTTCTGCTTTACGAAGAGCGCGGATAGAAGGAGGACAGGGCTGGATATCAACCAAATTTGCAGTAAAATTTCTACGTAAGAGTTCCTTTCACTTTAGATAGTAAACTGTGCAAAGAGGGCGCTCTATTAAAGGAAATGCGAACGGAAGTGTACTCTCGAAATTTTTGTCGTCCAACCAAAAAATTCGAATTGCGCTTTTGTTTGGCAAAACTACACATTTACGCTGTTGAAATCAAAATAAGCAGTATATGCCAATGATGAGGCCTCCATCAATAACATCCCAAATCGAACGATAAACCTCTAAAGGCTCACTACAAAATCGGTCGTTCACTCATCTTGGTCACAGATGATTTGCAAAATATGTGCCATACGAATTGCCACAGAGGTCGGCTGACTTACGAAATTGTTTTCCAACCACGTTTGCAATAGGCGAAGATCTTCGGTATGAATAGTGAGCGCTGGTAAGAACATAGATGGAGACCACTGTTCATCGAGAGGGCACATTCCCTCCGCACTGCTCAACCACGAACACAGAGGGCTTGGCTCCGAACCAATCGGGTATTTCTTGCGTGCACAACACAAAAGCATTGAGAGTAAGAAGTTGACCAAAAACTGAAACAAATCTCTATTGTATTAATCGTGTTATAATATGCCAGCATTAATTCGGAATCGATCAACTCCATAGCAAAAAGTACATGTTCATCGTTGAGAATATTAACGCAGCGTCATTACTTTATGCAAACAAAAGCTGAAGAAAAGATCAGAAATGAAAGCATTACATTTTTAGTGCATGCGTAGAAAATTAAAAGATAAGTCGTGGCCAGGAAACCAGCACCTCTTTTGACCTATTTAAAAGGCAAAACAAGAGACCACTTTCGCCGCCTGGCGATTATTGACCACATCTCTCTACCATATGCACTATCACTATGCCCAGATGCATATATATACATACATATACTGTTTTGACGAAAAAAAACTGCATAATCGCCTGGCCTACTACTCTTAAATGGAAAGGAATGCACATTTTAAAGCATCCTGACTTTCGGAATTTCAACTTGG
>JPKZ01001773.1:89413-109152 GCA_000803305.1 Toxocara canis
AACGCATTTTCCGATCCGATATACCGACAAATTGGCAGAAATTTCTTGTGAAATTTTCAGATTTGTGGCACTGAAAGCGGAAAAATATACGAAGACAGTGTTGAAGATCGAAATTGGCGTGCTGAAAGTGGCGAACACGAGAGACTGCAAACACATTTGCGTTATGCACGACTATGTTCGTTTCGACTCGATCTTATCGAAGCGCAAACGTTGATAATATTCTTCGCTGATTACGTTCAAGATTAGCCGACCAAATCGCAGTTAGGAACTCGAGATCGGGATCGATATATGGAATGAGAGAGCGCCTGCGAAGCTGAAAAAAAAATCCATGCATAGATGCTGTGCGCGTAAAGCATCCAAAAGTTTCACTTGGCAATGGTGAAAATCACATTTTTGAGACTCACATGAGGAAGCCATTTAAATTGCCAAGTTAAGCATATCCTTTGAACTGCTTTACTATTCATAAAGTACGTTGTGCGTATCATTTTTTTTTGCGTCAATCACACTATCAGCTTATCTATAGTTAGTATGAGAAGGAAGAAAAGCTGAAGCGTGTTGGAATAGGGGACTGCGTTATGTGGCTGATCGCACAACGTCTAATCAACTACTCCCAAGTCGCATGCACCATACATCAGTGGCTCATAGCATGTTGAACATAAATATAGGCCACGACGATTAAACAGCTAGGCCATGACGATTAGACAACTAGGCCGCGACGATTAGACATCTATGCCACGACAATTAGACAACTAGGCCACACAGCTAGGCCACGACGGTTGGACAGCTAAGCCACGACAGTTGGACAACTAGGCCACGATAATTAGACAGCTAGGCCACGACGATTAGACAGCTAAGCCGTGACGATTAGACAGCTAGGCCACACAGCTAGGCCACGATAATTAGACAGTTAGGCCACGGCGGTTGGATAGCTAGGCCACGACAACTAGACAACTAGGCCACGACAATTGGACAGCTAGGCCACGACGGTTGGACAACTAGGCCACGACAATTAGACAACTAGGCCACGTCGACTCACGAGTGAGGAAATCATTATCGTTTTAATGTTTTGAAAAACTGCCATTTGCATTTCGATCTTAGCTAGCTACTCTTATTGAAATGAGGTGTATATAGGGACACGTGAAGCAAGAATTCATGTTTGTTGTGATGACCTTGCTTGGGCCTGATCTGAATAAGCTTCGAAACGAACAGTTCGATCGTCACTTCACTATAGGTTAGTTCAGCGCACATTTGAGTCGATCAAACGTTCACATATTCTGTCGAATTTTTTCTTTGTTTTTAACCGAAACTTATAGAGTTTTGTTGCTGGTCATGCCATATTATTGTAACTTTATTGCTTGATAGCTCCAAGCATCCTTGCCGTAAAAGGAAGCAAAGATTTTACGTTTTGTTGATAGCGACGAATTAATTTGTAACGTGTTATCATCAGCTGAGAACAAGTATGTGACATGAGACATATGAAAACTATGAACGCATATGGGGATATATGCGATCGCGTTTTTATGGAAACCAAGGACTCATGTCGAATGCATAAGGAAATTCCGACATCCACTGAGTACTCTAAACGTGAAATGACCTACAATATAGTGTTATAGCGCTGCGCAGCAAGATGGAGTGTTCATAGTGAGGTGTATGATTGCAGCAACGGTAATTCGAGTGGCGATGCAGACGCTGAATGCAATTGAGGAATTGCATAATTGTGGGTTCATCTCAAGAGACATCAAGCCAGGCAATTTTGCGATCGGTAATCGAGAGGAAAACCTACAAAAGCTTATCTTCATTTTCGACTTCGGTCTCGCCAGGAAATACGTCGACAGGGTAAGAGAAGAGAGAGAGAAGGGGACTCGACATCTGACCTTAAAGCAGGCCCTCTTGATTTCTTTTTTCAGCTCAAATTCAACTCTAAGCAGCGATTCAATAAATTTGTTATAGTCAGCACTAATATGAGTGCCGATCGTGCTGCAGTATGTTTTTGAGTGCTATGAGTTACTGTATAGTTGATAGCGACGAATTAATTTGTAACGTGTTATCATCAGCTGAGAACAAGTATGTGACATGAGACATATGAAAACTATGAACGCATATGGGGATATATGCGATCGCGTTTTTATGGAAACCAAGGACTCATGTCGAATGCATAAGGAAATTCCGACATCCACTGAGTACTCTAAACGTGAAATGACCTACAATATAGTGTTATAGCGCTGCGCAGCAAGATGGAGTGTTCATAGTGAGGTGTATGATTGCAGCAACGGTAATTCGAGTGGCGATGCAGACGCTGAATGCAATTGAGGAATTGCATAATTGTGGGTTCATCTCAAGAGACATCAAGCCAGGCAATTTTGCGATCGGTAATCGAGAGGAAAACCTACAAAAGCTTATCTTCATTTTCGACTTCGGTCTCGCCAGGAAATACGTCGACAGGGTAAGAGAAGAGAGAGAGAAGGGGACTCGACATCTGACCTTAAAGCAGGCCCTCTTGATTTCTTTTTTCAGCTCAAATTCAACTCTAAGCAGCGATTCAATAAATTTGTTATAGTCAGCACTAATATGAGTGCCGATCGTGCTGCAGTATGTTTTTGAGTGCTATGAGTTACTGTATATTGTGGACAAAATTGTGCACTCCGTGAACGATGAGAGCCATAATGGCCTAGAAAGAGCAAATATCAAAAAATATTTTTTGAATTTTTTTTTGAAAGGCTTAAATAATTTCTTAAAATGGTTTATTCAATTTTTGTAACTTTTAATTTGTTGACAATTTTAATAATTTTCAATCTTACACTTATTTTAAGTAAGAGCCATAATTAACATTTTCAATAGTTTTGTACTTAAATAAAAGAGCCAAAATAATTTTTCGCAAGACTGTGCCCCTATGATAGAGTCGTGTTGCTTAAACGAATGAACGATTTTATTTGTAATGGGTAATGCGAAAGCCTTTACGAGTGAATTACAAAACAGAAATATATAAAAGGGACTCCATTATAATGTGAGCACTTTGAAAGACGGCAATGGATATATTGCATTTGGTCTCAACACTGCAATGTGGGAGCAGCATAGAGTAACATATATGGCAAAATATCATCTGTAGTAAGAGGCATATGTGATCACTGCCTATCGCTGCACTCTTCATTCCGTACCTGTTTGGAGTAGGACTTTAAGCTGAATGAAAGCAACAAAAGAAGTGACCACGATGAGATTTACTTGTAATGTTAAGCGAACACCTCAACGATTGGCGAACAAGCAGTCTATCGAGAATATGTGGGAGTATACAGTTGAATTGAAAAGCAAATAAGACAGATACCACAGATTATCTCAAAATTATATTTATTTTTAATATTTTACTCACAGACTGTTCATTCAGATTTTTTATAAACACCGTTAATGGACAATTGAAGTCAGATTCTTGTAAAATTCTTTTGCTTTTTAACTTCAGTTGAACCAACGAAGATACTCATCACTAAACACTTAATTAGGCATAATCGTCGCTACTCACTTAATTAGGTATTTTTACAGTCACGCAAATTTAATGAAACATGTCATTAAATTTCTAAGTCAGCCCGACTCTAAAGTTGCCCATTACTGCTCCGGAGTAGGAAAAATCCGAATTGTCGATGAGATATGCCTTGGGCAGCAAGAGTGCTGGAAATGACGGGGATTTAATAGTCACCACATTGATATATATAAATTCCTATTTTCTCATCTTTTTCATAGGTACGCTTGATATGAGAAAAAAAAATAAGTTGTTTGAAGAATAGCAATCATTTGCCATCACGAGGAGAAACCGGCTGGAGAGGCACAACGAGATATGGATCCCTTCGAGCGCATCACAAGCAAGATCTCAGTCGCAAGGACGACCTCGAATCATGGGTATATATGGTGGTTGAGCTCACAAAGGGCTCACTTCCATGGAGATTAATTACAGGTACAGAGTATGTGCTTTTCGCAACAGTCCATCGTAACCTTAAACTGTTTGTCTCTCCAAAAACCACACAATAGATAAGTTTCCTCAAAGCACAAAGTTATCAATTACCGTCTCGCTTGCATATCAGCGCGTGTGGCTTCAAAGGCGAGATATAAAAACTTAGTTTTAGCAAAATATTGTTGGCACAATTATTATGCGAGGAAAAGTTGACTCAACAGGTTTCGCGCTTCAGCTTGTATTTCGGCGTTTCATGAGTTGTGCCGAACTTACATCATACTAAATTATAATCTATTTGTTGTTGACAGCCACCAGCCTCCAGTAGCGCTGCTCAGCACAACTAATTTTAGCTCAGCTCAGTTTATTCCTTTAGTTGCGTTCCAGATCGAGCGGTCGTGCAAAAGAAGAAAGAAGAAGCGAGAAAAGACCGAGGGATGTTCTTCGCATCATGTCCTCCGCAATATAGCGATTTCCTGACAATGGTCGATAAACTTGAATTCACAACGACACCTCAATACGCCGAATTATATAAGATTTTGGATGAGGTTTGCTCAGCCCACCTTAATGAGTCGTTATCAGCCCATCTTAACGAGTCATTATCAGCTCAGCTTAATGAGTCATTAGTTTGCCCTAAATTATACTTTCAAATTAACGAAATGGTTCGAAAGTTTTCGTGAGAAGTTTCCTGTAAGGCATTTGCTAGTCATTGGGATATGTCACAACGACTTTTTAGCTAATCATATGCTCTAGATTAATTTAGCTTACGCATGCCTTTTTGACATCTCTTGCCCATAGATAAATTCCCAGTACTTATATTGCTTAAGAGACATCGCTGGTTGACGATTGAGAGTATTTAGGGTAACGGCTGAAAATAAGCGTGCAGAATCCCGATTTGGAATATCCACGCAAAATGTGCTCGTCGATCTACCGTCCATATTTCCATATGAACTTTTGCATGCTTCTTTTATTTTTTATTTGATTATTCCATGTTAATAATTTATTTCGCATACGAACTCTGCGCTCAAAATTCTGCCCCCAGGGCATAAATTTTAGGGTAATTAATTAATGGTGCTCCACACAACACAAATGCCCAACTCTAAAATTCCCAGTGGTTATCACCAATGATTCGTGCAATTGTGCTTACATTCGTAGAAACTTTTCTAAAAGTAAAGCGATATGTTATGCATTTTACATTCAACAGACGTCGAGTCTAGATGATGCCAAAACGAAAACAATGAAACGCCATTCAAACGATTCGATTACTCTCTTCTAGATTATGAAAACAAACAAAGTTCGACTAAAATCACGATACGACTGGGAACGTGAAGGTGATACGATCTCGTCGGTAACGTCGTCGACGATGCGAAGTGTTGTGGATATCAGCCCACCGACGTCGTTACAAGCCGGCAATGAAGGCTGGGACCGACCCACCCATCACGATCTTCCACCTTAGTTTGTCAAAGTATCTCATGCTCAGCTCTTCTTCTATTCCGTCTGAATAGAACCACCCAAATTCAAACAACAAATCTTTACCAATACACAAATGAGTATTTTTTGCTATTAAAATTATCTGTAGAAGATGAGCGAAGCAATTCGTACTGCGCGAAAACCAAAATAAAAGTTTTCACCATTGTCATAGTTCACCGTAATTATCTGCAATGAAGGAAAAGACATCATCTTTTACCGTATTCTATGAATTCAGGAGAATATGCAATTTTTCTCATTGAATTTCTCAGGAGAAATATCAGGAGAAATTGCATATTGCATATTCAGAGAAATTGCATATTCTAGAAGACATATCAGGAGAAATTGCATATTCTCCTGAATTCAAAGATAATTCAGGAGAATATGCAACCTTTTAGGGAATTTACACGGGATATATAATGAACACGACATCTTCTATCGTATTTATATGGAACAAGTTAGGAACAGACGTTCGGCAATTTGTATTTCGAAGTTTGCGATAATTTACTCGGAAGTAATCCATCAAGTTCAGAGACGACGCGATGATCATAGCAGTAAAATGAGGTCATTACTATACACATTCGTCCGACTACTAAAGATGTTAACCCTTTCATGCTGTTCACTTCGTTTTTAATGAAACCAAAAAAAACGACTTCCATCAGTACTCATCAACATCAAATAATGGTTTTGCAGAACTGCCCATCTATTACTGTTTGGCCGATTATGTTCGATACTTTCTGCATTAAGCAGCGTTTAACAAGCATGCTATTTAGAGGTAACCAGGTGCTCAATTCAATCGGGCGCTTTTCTTGTGCCGTATAAAGCAACTCAGCTATTGTATCATACCCTTTGCGAGTGTCCACTGGACCGTACTGTAAAGCAGTTTTCAAACTTCCCGCTTCTCTCAAGCCAGAAATTTACCGTGTTGAATCATGTATGTGAGAGGATATAGAACAAATTGCACTTGCACGAAGACTGCAGAAACGTTGCACGGTTCATTGTATGCATTTGTGTATGTATATATTGCATAACTCCACGAACGATAAAGCTGATATAAAATGCTTTCTTCGTGTGACTTGTTGACGTATTGTATATATATATATGAACACAAGGGAGAGGTTTGCCCGATATTAAGTACAAAGCAAAACAATGCAAAATGCAATCACTATCGAGTATGGTCATTTCGCCTCGACTGATTTCGCTTACGTGTGGTTTTTAAATTGCTTCAGTGAGGCTGTGGAAAGGCAGAAGCTTTAGGTTAAGTGGTTTGCGTAAAGCAAACTACGAAGTTTTTCAGTCCCTGAAACGCCTCGGCACTTGTACGTTGCGACATAAATATCAGAGTACATGTCCCGCTCATCATATTGTCGAACAAAATTGCCACTGATATACGGAAAAAAGGTCGAGACAGCGCTAAACGATCTTATTTGAAAGTTTTCGGGAACACTCACATTGGTCATCTCCTCAAACGGCATCATCATATATCAAGCACGAGTAGTAAATGCATACATAGATGGAGACAATCTCAAAGCGCAACAAAACAAAACTACATACAACTGTGCATAAAATTCCATGAGAACCACAATTGTAACACGTGAGAAACCAGCGTCGATAACACATGCGATTTGTAACAATCAAATATGTTATTTGCGCAAAACGAACAACATTACACGAAAAAAGGACAGTGTATGCGAATTTTAAAGTTTTTGAAATCGCAGTCAACAAAAAGCCGAAACTGTCGTTTTTCGTATTATTGCCTTTACGGCAATCGCACAAAAACGGCGACTTCAACAATGCATCGGTAATTCGCCCTATGTAATCCGATGTGAATGAGTAAGTTTTCATAAGTCACCTAAACAAAAAGGTATATTTGCATCTGCTCTCATTCTTGTTTCCTTTTACGCGTAATTTCGTTCATTTTGCAAACATAATCTTTGCTAGTTAATTGTGACTCCAACTCAATACAAAGTCAAAATAAATATATTGCTCTATTAGTAGCGGTTATAAGCACAACACAATGACCGGAGCACCTAACTAACTAAAATAATATCTCACTTGTTGGGATGACTGAAGATACGTACTGCCAAATGACAGCAGTGTAACGCCCAACAAAAATTTTGCATGACTGTCGTCAAGCAAAACTTGATCCCCTGAAAACGGATATACGAAAGTTGAGCTGTTCAAGATGTTTTTACCGCTGCTTAGGAAGTCTTTTTGTTAAAACATTTCCAAAACAGCACGTATTACTAATGAGCAAATCTGTGCTTGTCAAACGCTTAGTGCATGACGGCGCAAATGTCCGCGCATAGAGGACTTATAGCATTTCTTCACAACGATTATGCATATGTATCCCAGAAGTTTTCGGATTTCAATATCCACCATCAACTCCCGCACATCGGCACTGCTGGTCATTCGATGACCAGGAGTTAAGCGTAGGATGCCCAGACCTGTACGTGCACGAAGCACGCTCAGACCGCATATCTCATCACATGAAATATGCTGTGACACCTTTGCATAACAATACAACGGCACTAACAGATCAATAAATCATTTGTGATATGTCCGGTATCTTGGTGGTTGTTATTCACAATTATGGCCGACACAAGTTAGTAGCGTTACCAAATGCAACAATATTCCGGTTTATGCCACAGCAGTTGATTAGTTCACCATTAAAGTAGGAACCGCCTGCCGACAGAAGAGGACGAAGATAACACGGAGGTGTGAAATGGACCAGCGTGATCTCTTCTATAGCCAGATATGCACTCACCACTCCTGCGATCAGCGCTACACCTAAAACTTTGAACTTCCAGATTTGGGAAATTTGGGATATTTTCTATACTACAGCCTTGACGATCTCATCCACCCGCCACATATTAAGCCCTTTAGATTATATCGAAGTAGCACTTACTCTATTACTTTACAAACCTACTTTAGTTCACAGAAACCTCTCATAGCTCAAATGCTGCACTAGTTAACAAAAAAATAAATTCGAAATGACGTTGAGAAATGCGTGCACTGGTGCACCCTAACAATGATAACGTTTTCCTCTATAATTTTAAAACTGTTTCTCTCAGCGAATGCCTTAATACATTCACATTCGTTATGCGAAAATAATTACGAAAAACACTTACTGATTATGAAGATGTTTAGAGCGAGTTTCACTTTGTTTGTTCGTATGAAGACACTGCAAATAAATCAAATTTCACTCAACAATGATTCTCGTTAAGCGCCTCCTTATCAAATATCATTACACTGCATGTATGCGGAAGGCGCAAACGAGCTCTAGAACAAATCCGTATCTCACCAAATGAGAAAACCGAATAAATCTCAGGTTGTTGCCTCATTCCGATGAATGCCAGTCCCACATGGAAAAATCACAAATTGAGGACGGAAAGGAGTCATTAACTGAATGAACAAAACGAGAATGCGGTCGCAAACTGAAGGTATTGAAAACTGAGATGATAAACAACTCAAGAAATCAAGAAAGCATGCAGATGAGGGAAAGAGGAGAGGGGAACAAACGATGCTAGCAATGATTAATGTCCTTGTCTGATTTCTCATATTCGCTAAACTATTTGTGGGGAGGGAAAAAAGGATGCGAACGACGACGAAGAAAAGTGATAAAGAACGGAGCTATTTACAGTATTGGACAATGTTTTGGCAATGGAAATCTGAAATTAGACGCCCACAACCTTCTACTATATAAACGCGAAAGGAAAAACCTCTACTGCCTCCTTTAATAACCAAGCTTAATGAGTTCAACCTATTCATAAACCCATCATATTATTCTTTAGGCCTCTACTGTGAATAAGTGTTTATTGTTTTATTTATAATTATAATTGCCTTTTGTGCTTTTTCTCGAATCCAAGTCATCACTGTTCACGAAATAACGACCACTTTCACTGCACCTTCTTCGTGCAGCTAACATGTCGTTATATTTCGGCGACATGCTCCTTACTCACTCACTAATGGTTTCTATTTCCCTATTTCATTCATAAGAAACCATTGTGATGGTCATAGATGAATAAACAGAGACAGTAAATGATATTAACTATAAGTAATGCAGTAAACAAGAGTCGAATGCCATTTGAGTGTCTAACACGACATTGACATGGCACACGATCTGATGATTCCACCTATCAAATCAACCGATTTGCTCGCAATAACGCTGTTTACGGATGCAGTTTGGTCAAAACGAGCGGAAAAAAGACAACAAAGAAAAACAAACGGTGAAGAATAAAAAGAATTAAGGTAATTAAGCTAACTCGTGCAACGATGGCACCGTATATTTTTGTGCCTTTTGGTCGAAGACGGATGCGTTAAGATAAAGGTTACATATGCTTGGCAGGGCGGCACACACCACAGGGATAGTCGTACTGCCGACAAGGTTCATGAATGGGCCAAAGTCGGGAATCGTCAGAGCACAAAACAGCATCGCAGCTAGTACACACGATCGAATCATCACTCGTTCAACACCGAACGCTGCAATTTTATGGCAACCCAGTAATAGCGGTAATAGCTGTAGTAACAGATGCATAAGTACTAATTAAAACTTATGGTAAAAGGACTGAGGCTGAGAAAGATGAAGGAAAATGAAATCATATTCGCAGGCAGAAATTAACAAAATGTAGTGTGAATATTTCCGAGATCATTCTTTGGAACATTCGAGACGTTTTGATGACGATCCCTACATGGGAGACAGAGTGAACATAGGGTACTCATGTGGAGCTCAAACAAACAGCCACTCGGTACACAAATACTGGAGATCATTACGCCAATAATGGCTGATAAGAAAGCCTACTATGGCAATACCACCCGCTTAATAAGGCCCATTATTTCGAAGGGGAGGAAGAGGGAGAGCACAGAAGAACAGGTATGGACAAATCACCCGTTTCTCACATTTACTGAGAATTTAAACCAGAGACACATCAAGCAAAAGCGCGAATTTCCGTAAGACGAAAGTTCCAACGCTGAAATTCTGGGGGTGCACTTTCTTCAACCCTCGTCCCCCCCCCTAACTCAAATCTCAATACTGCGAACAGAAAACCTCGCTTTACAAAGAAAAGCAGCAGTTACCATGTGATGCGTTTAGCAAGTCTTCGGCTTGTTGGTTGAGGGGATTAGCCATGATGATGAGAGTGAGGATACAGTGGACTGCGATCGACAAGTCTGCTGCATATCGAATCCAAGAGGTCTGCACAGAGTCGATCACAGAGCTCTGCATACTGTCACCGTATACCACGTAACCGTACACCGACAACGGCATGTATAACAACGCAACCACTTCAATAAAAAAATTTTTTGAACCTCACACACACACAAACAACCAGCACGAACAATAGGTCATGATAGTTATCGTGGACGTACGTTGCAATGCGCGCCATGTTATTCTGCCTCAGACATAAGTTATGGTTTTGGCTCGTGGAGGCAAAACAATCGTCTGAAATTCGAACATTTTTGACTTCTTTCATTGTTTTGGTTTGGCACCGGTCCTCTTTGTTTTCGAAGTTGGGAAAACTTGCTCCGTCCTCACCCATTTTGTACGAGCAAAACAATTTCGCACTTGCTTCGAAGCGCTTACTTAGAAACTTAGAAAAATTACATCGACGGTAACAATCATATTTATAATTACACAAGACATTTCCGCCCTAAAAGCCAATTTCCGTGTTAAACCTTAACGCTCTTTGCTTATTGCCGTACCGTAAGTGACCGACTACAGTGAAAAATTTTTTCATGCTTTAAATGCAACAGCTTTAAAGAATAAGATGCTGCATAAATCATCACATCAAAAGCAATTTTAATCGGGTAAAAAAATAATAACAACATGAAAGGAACGCAAAAACTTACTTATGAATCCGAGAACAACGGATTTAGAGAATTCAATAGGTCGTTTCATGTCATGTTGAATTGTCGGAAATGCGTGATGACCACTAAATGCGAATAAGAAGGTCCCTAAGCTTAGAATCGCACTGGATACTCTGCATGGTGGATAGTGCACTTCAGATAGACAAGCTGACATATCGAACGATACACCCAAAATTATAAGGGCGACCGCACATATCGTGCACAACATCGCTACCACAATCACTAACCTGTAAAACTACATCTGAATATAAGTCACCATAATCGAAAGCAACAATTATCTCAAAATTAAGTGTTATGATCGGACTGCGAAGTGACATCCACGGCTGTCGTGTTTTTCATTCTATTGAGGTTTCTTTTTTATCACCTATCTCGTACACATATAAGGTTTTTTGGAGTTTCCAATATTTCCATCAAGGCAGTTTGCTTTTGCTAACATCTTTCATTTGTTTTCTCCGCTCTCCATCAGTATTTCTGCTGGGCGGTACATTAGCCCTTCAGCGTGATATGTGATATGCATTAAGTATAACATTTGCATGCGCGAATGAACTCACTCTTGCATTCATATCCATACTAGACGTATGTACTTATGCCGTCCTCATGCATTTGTGACTCAAAGGATGTTGCCAGTAAAGCCCGAAATAGTTGAAGGCTTGGCTGACAAAGACAGAAAATTAATGGAATATTAAAGAACTGTGTAAGGAAGAGAAAAAGTATTACTAGTATTACACCCATAAGTAAGCCTACCTTACCACCCTCCCCCCTCTTCAAAATAGTTTCAACCCTTGCTCGGAATCGGTATATGAGTTCCGATTATGGTCTAGCTTGGATGAATGGGGGAGTTGACGGAAGGGGGAAAAGAGGGGGAGAAGGTTTCATATACCTATGCCATGAATGGGCCTGCGTATTCTGCAAGAACGACCGGCTTTTTAAAAATTTCGGGATAACATTTCGCAAACGACCAATACCGACAAGTAACAATGTGTGTCAGGGGTTGTTGGCAGGATGACCGACCGCTTCGACAATTCCGCAAAATCAAACAAGCTGATTTTATAAGGTGCCCGCAAATAATGGAACGTACATAATACGGAACGTACCTCATATATTGCCAATAATTGTAAAACCCGTATCCCTATTTTAACTGACCGGACCGCCCGTACAAATGTTTTTTAAAGATCTGTTTGTCTGCTTGAAATGCAGGAAAATGCAATGGAACCCATTGCAAAATGTAAGGAAATATTTGCAAAACACATGGAAATTACTTTGCAACGTCAAGCGCTTCTGTCTACGTTGGGGTCGATGGATCGTTCTGATATTCCACAATGTGGCCTATAGATAGTGTCATATATAAATGCAACATTCATACCTCTATTTCAGCGGTTCCCCAGTTGAACCGCAAAGATAGACAGACACGTACTTACGCACAAAGATGACTTCGCAAAACGGGGTTTGCAGATGTAAATTTGACAAACTGCGTAATTAGAAAACAAACGAACCAAAAATCGGCGGGGGACTTAAGATAAGTGAGCGGCATAATTGCCACCGAGACAACACACAACAAATAGCAAAAGCCGATCTGCGCACCGAATACCGAGGCGATTAAGTGTTGAATGATACGCGATGAAAGTAATATGTACACAACTGCAGTACCAAACAGAGTCACGTAAACAATTATTGATGCTGCGACTCTGAAAAATACTTTGGAACTCGTTGCGTTTAATGATAATCGCGTTTGGCAAAAACGTTTAGTTCCGGTTGGGAGGTGGGGAGAGGGGAGGGGGTGGGAGGAGAGAGATAGAAACAGGTAAGTGAAAAAAACGGACTGGAGCGGAAAAGAGTAATGTTCTTACTGAGAACTGAAAATATAGGAAAATAAAATGGTAGTTAGACATAATTCGATGACATAACAAGCTTAAGAAAAAGTCGAATACTTCTAAGGGAGCAGTGCTTTTTGCCTAGTACCTGTTTATCGCAAAACTCTACAAACGCCTGCTAAGATCGTCTCAGAGCATGTTTACTAGATTTTGGTATGGATGCAATGAGTCAGTTGCTTTTTATTCTAGAACAGCTTTTTTTTTCTCGTCTACAAAAGTATTCGCGCTTTGGAAGCGATCATAAACATTTCGAAAAGTGCATCAGTAGGTACACTTGGCGACAAGCTAAAAAGTAACCCAAAGAATGTAAAGAATTTCGCCGGATCCATTTCGAGAAAAACTTTAAATCCCCCCCCTTATTTTCCTATATTTTCAGTTCTCAGTAAGAACATTACTCTTTTCCGCTCCAGTCCGTTTTTTTCACTTACCTGTTTCTATCTCTCTCCTCCCACCCCCCAAAAAAACCAATTCTAAGAAAAGAAAAGGAAAGTATAAGAGAACGCACTTCATTCTCGGTCCCATACTGCGTAAAGCAATTTCCGGATAAGGTTTACGGCAAAGTTCTCGATATTGAGGCCATCGTTCTTGCATGATTACCCAATTCTCGCCGAGCAAATGCGCCGTATACGCGAAAAACACACAGATGACGAGCATAAACGAAAGTCCAACAAGAAGACCTAAAAAGAGTTATGACACTAACACGTTAAATTTTTGGATTACGTTGCAAAATGAACTATAAATCGAGGTAAGCGTTGAAAGGAAAACAAACACTACCGACATCTCATCTGTTTTTGTGGTGCTCTAACACTTAAATGCCACTCTCATGCAGTTAGAGTGTTGCGCAGCAGATGATGTGGATGCGAAACATTCTCATACATCTTTCGCATACATCTAATAAAAAACACTTTATCCGACGAAAATTGTTGTTTATGGATGATGAATGCTTCCGTCATTCTCTTTTTTTCTTTTTACGTTGACTGTAAACGTTATCTGATGGGTCGACAAAACAAGCACCTTGCAAAAAATTTTTCGTTTGCAAAAATTTTTGCAAAAAAAATATTGCAAGAATTTCTGAAAATTTCCTCGAAGAGAACGAAAAACTGGTTTCTCCGATCAGAAAATATGAGACTTCGAGACGATTTAATTACTAACTATAAAGATGGTTAACAGTGGTTTTGCAGAAAAAGTCTACAAAAATAGTTGACGAGTTAGTATTACCTGTATTTAAGAAGGCGACAGGCATTGCAACCACTCCTCCGCCGACCATATCCGCAACGATGAAAAACGCTGTCACCACCCAACTCAAACCGTGTACTCTCAATGCGGTCGCTGTCATTGTCTAAAAGTAATGATTTATTCCACTCGATAAACTTAATTACAACGCAACAAGCTTGAACAAAGCCCGCTTCGTTAACGATTGTTACTATATGCTGCTTCAAATACTCGAAACAAAAGCGCATTTTGTAGAGAAGAAGAGCGATTTCTGCGTCAAGCCCGAGTGATCTATACGGCGATCGTCTTAAGCGTGACTTATCGAATATGTCAAAAGAACTTTAAAAAGATCGACCAACAGATGTCATAACTGTAATGTCTATCGAAATAACTGTAAGTAACAATAATAGACATCCGCTTAAAAGAGTAAGTAACTAATTCATCAAACATCGCTCGTATAAAGGGGATGATAACACATTTATGAACATAACCGGAGGTGTGCACTAAACTTACTCCGATATGAGAAACGACAATATGCGTGCGCAATATCACTTTCCCTTTTTGTCAACAGTTTGGAATTTTAGATCATTACAGTCGTCAATAAAAATAACGTTCTAATTTTTAGTGAAAGCGAATAGCGTTAAAAAATTTCATTTAAAAACGTAACGATGTCACTCATTCGGCGTTCGGTTTGCCATAAACAATCGACTGTTGCATTTTTGCTGAGCACATAGAAGAGCGTTTGAAGTGGAGTACAACGAAACAGGCTATCCCTCATTATTCGTATACATCAACAAATACCTTACAACGATTCATCGAAAGATAATTTTTTTAAAATCAAGATAACTCATAGCATGAGACAACTTCAAAAAAAAAAAAAAAGCTTTGAGCCATACGAGAGAGTGCTTCAATTAAACTAACAAGCGCTGCAAACTGAAACATATCACATAAATGCTCATTCCTCATAAGCGTTCACATACGAACCGGTTTAGATCAGCGAAGACAGCAACCTGGTTAGTGAATAACGCAAAAAAAAGATTTCTTCTAGGAACTTATAAGACGATAAGCGTCTGCGTCAACGGAATGCTCCCGAATTGTTTAACGTTTTGGAATCAACATTTTTAGAAATGTTAAAAATTCTCAATGAATTTCGAAGATGGCCTAAACGATTTCTGCCTTATCGATTCTTGAAAAAATTTATTTCTGGCGGATAAGAATGAATTTTATTCTACATTTGTTTTACAATCATTTATTTAAGATTATTATCAATTGTATATGGAAGTATTAGAGAGAATATCACGAAAAATTAATGGGTTCAGTTGGCAGCATTATCTCGGCTGATGTTCAACATCTATGTGCAAAAATCAATACAAGTTTTATGCATAACATGAACACAACGCCATTCAGTAGGGCTCTATAAAGCCGTTTTGTATGACAAAATATTAATGTGCCTACGTGTAAGTAAGTAATTCGGCGACGATCGTTCTACGGCTCCCACTCACAAACATTACACATTTTCAGCATTTTCAATCTGATCATCTCACGAAACTAGTTAACGCCGCAGCCTTACTCATATACACACTTAGTTAATAACTGAACTATAGAACCCTCTGACAGTACAACCAAACTCTTGAAGGTAAGTAATGTACAGTTACAGAACAACCAAAACACCAACCGATACAAAAGTATCTAAGTATCGAACATCAATGCACTTGAACTCGTAACCTCTTACTTAGCTCGTTTCATTAAGCACATACGCTAGCCAGCATTTCACTTTGCCTGCCGGTGATGTCCGTTGAGCAAAACAATTATTGTGTTGTTCAAAGGCTTCAAATATAAACGCGAAAAACTTAACATTCACTAACACAATAGCTTAAGAAAACTTTAGTAAATTCCGTACTCTTAACAAAAAAGTTGCTATGATAGCACACCGTGAGCAATGTGAAAACAGTGAGGCTAACGTTCAAATCTGTACTGAACATGTCGAGAAGTTTACAAAATGAGCTAAACGACAAGATACTCGCAAAATCCTCCCCAAGATTTTGGTATTTTAACAAAATGGGTGTCCAGTAAAGAAACTCCTGAATTTGGAACACAATAAACACTTCTCCACATGTTCAGGTAAGTTGAAGACGTCCTTACGGATCATTCCATGCAACTTTATATTCTCAAGTTGCTGATGAGCTAGCAGTGAAAATTTATGGCCAAAGTTGTCTTCCGGTTTGTTGTTATGTGCATTAGTAACAGTATCAATCTGACGTTCGTTAGAGACATTCGTTCTTAGAGCTCGCTGATCGTTCGCAAATGCAGCAAAACAATCATAAGGTACCTCTTTCGGAATGCCACCATGTCAAAACGAACGGCATAAAATGAACCTTAAATATAATTTGAGAAATAACAAGGCGCAAAATAAAGTATAAATAGAAATTGTGAATACAGTTGGAGGGGGAGGGGAGGAGGAAGTATTAAAACTTAAAGTTGAACCACATCCAGTACAATTATCAGTATTTGCTGGGCAGAAAGACAAATGGTTGCATTAACAAGTTGGATGATATTCAGTGAGGGTACTCTTTAGCAAGGACCTAAGTCGATATATAACAGTACTTATAAGTCAGGTGTCCTAATTCTTTAGTGATTCAAGAATGACTATAAACTACGAATCCATACAATTCGTTGTACTATGATCACCTGTTCGAGTAGTTAACGTTTCGTTGTCAATCGTTCTCAAAGAATTACGCTCGATAAACTTCCTCGCGAAAGAAAGAAGAAAACAAATTGATGCACAAATGACACCGAAGTACAGCAACGAATGATAAATTCAGTTTCTCTTGACAACTCCACCAAACCTGTCGTTATGATGAACAACGAAGCAAATGTGCTGTCCCTTACACTGACTGTCATATTTGAACAGCTTAGCCATTGCCAACAATAAATGCTGATCAAGTTATCGATCAATAAATGCTGATCAAGTTATCGACAAAAAATTTAGATCATTTTGATCATTTTTTTAAAAATTGATCACCGCCTATCGTTCGTCTACTAAAATGGCAAAACGCCCAACGTTGAGAGCATACGAGAAAGTAGTGATCAGCAAATTTAAAACAAAAAAAGGCACGAAAAAAGTCGATAAAAAATCTTGCCCAAGCACGACAGGCCTAGAGAGCGATAAATAACGAATCTCAAATGATCTTTTCACAATTAATTTTTGTGTTCATTTGATCCGCTTGCCTATTTTATGGAGTGCTGTTTGTATTAGTGTGTATTAGCAGTTTTAGCATTGGCCGATGTGGTCGCTGCGCTTATGATCATGGCTTCTATGCTTCTCAGTACAGTTAACTGCATTAATGCAAAATTATCAATCGACTTCATGCATCCAATTGCAAGACTCTTTCGAACTAAGAAAGAAATATACATTTGCAATCCCTCATATAACACAGAAACGTGTTATAATAATACACCGTTTTGCTACGATTAATATTTGCAAGCAATCCAGATAAGCGACCAAACAGCTGAACTGAACTAGTATACACAAAAGAAAAGTATCAGTAATCAGCTGGTCATAAACTGCCATGCCGATGCCGTACCTATAATGAAGCCTTTGAATACAAAAGCGTTAGCATCTTGCAGCTAAAGCGCTGCATGTTGTTTTCATGCGCAATAGGTCGGGCACAAATGTTGGTTTATTCGCACCAAATTCGGGTGGCAACCGCAGAAATTTCAAAACACTGAAAAGATAAACAAAGCAATAAAAAAAGCCAGTTTAGCAAAGAAAAGGACATTTGAATGGCTCGAAATCAAAACGATCACATGAGTTCTATTTATTGGTTTTGTTGTTTTGTAGAGAGAACATTTGCAGCTACAGCAAATTAGCGCAACAACAGCAGCGAAGAGTTTTACGCCAAAATAGCCGTAGCACGGTTGATTTCAGATGATTGAGTGCCGCCCTTGTGCCAGAGTGAGAGACCACTATTTCCACAGAACAGAAGCATGAAGGACGTAAAGCACCAGGATTGAAGCCTCCATTCCCTACATTCCTTCCTCTGTCGCAACCCTCTCCGTTGAGAGGAATGCGTACAAAGGCAGGAGACTTCAATATCCCATAGGTGGGCAAATCTTTTGAATCAAAATTTATGTCTTGAGGTGAAGTGATGCAAGGTGGTAAATTTCTCCCTGTCCTCCTCACTCCCCTCCTGTTCCCCGTCCTCTCTCCCCCTCCTCCTCAACACATATATACTCCAGCATTAGTACCATCACAATGATCCCTTCTTTCTTTCACTTCCTTCACTTTCTTCATCGATAGACTACTTTTTGAAGTGGCGCACGACGAAAACGTCTCCCACCTACGGGCTAGTGGGACCTTTTCTCGTTGCATCTCTCCTTACCAACCGGTTCGAAACTCGACGATGCATTTTCTGCAACGCGATCTCTAGTGCAATTGCGTAGAGTTTTTTGAGTTAGTTACTTTTTTACGAGAGACGGGTGAGGCAACAGCATTCGTTCACACAACGTCGTTCACTTCAATGACGTTGCGGAAATGATGCGGAAAGAAGGCGTTATGCGATCCGCTAACTGCGCTAAACGATTTTTACGATGCACAACGCATCCGCGCTCGAGAAGTGTTTTTCGGAAGGAACACACTGCTCTTTCTGTGAAAAAAATTAGCCGTTTTTACTATTCACAAGGACCGCTGTGTAAATGAAATTAAAACGCGTTCTGCTTGGCGCACATATTCTGCATACGTGTATCCCTTCGTTGATTCATTAATTTTAACCACAGATCAGTGATTATGGAGGGGAAGGGGGGAGGGTACGACAGTTTAAAAAACAAGTGATTATGGAGGGGAAGGGGGGAGGGTACGACAGTTTAAAAAACAAGTGATTATGGAGGGGAAAGGGGGAGGGTACGACAGTTTAAAAAACAATTATCGAATATTTTCTTTCTCATGCAAAAACAAAAAATATTTGCAGGAAGTTTTCTGTTGACTTTTAAGTGCGAATACTTGGTTTGATTCGATTTATATGGAACGCTCAAAACATTGGCAAGAAAATAATGAACATTTGTTGGTGTTTAGAATTAACCTATTTTCTCACATTTCTATTAGCGCTTGAATGTGCTGGAGGTTTTTTGGAACAAGAATAGAGCGGATTGGAAAGGAGAGCACCATTAGTGCACACGTTTTGAAAAAAAATTGATGAGCTGATCTGATTGAAACGAATGCAAAAGCGATGATGAGTGACTGGGTTATTTGCTGCACCAGTCAGTCAAAAACCTGATATGTCGAATTTGAGAGTGCCAACGAACTGATGAATAATTTCACTATATTTGGCGGCGAACTGGTCGAACATGGAAATTTTTGTGATCGAAAATCCTGAAGTGATGATTGTTTGCCA
>JPKZ01001773.1:111123-122907 GCA_000803305.1 Toxocara canis
TCCGCAACCAATATTTACAGAAACAATTGTGATTTTAATATTGTCGTACTTTAGTACTTCGATATTTTGTACCTCAGTACTTTGATACTTCGATCCTTCGATATCGTACCCCAAGTATTACATCTCCAAGTACTACCACTTCAGATATTACCTCTGTAGGAAAAGGATTTTTTGCGCACTAGTAACATGCAAACAAAGTAAGCGACCATCGATAACTCTAAGCCAAGTATCATCACATGAATATAAACGGTATGGCGATGACGGTTGTGGTGATACCAAACAACGTTAGCAGCACGCAGTGATTGCGCATCATGGCTTGTTATGAACATAACCACTAATGAGTATCTCACATGAAAACAACCACTGCGATTTTTATAGCGCACCTCATCGAACATTCCACTAAACAAGTTCCATGAATCATCACTCCATTAAACGATGACTGAATAGCGAATTCACCTCACTGATTTCAGATCAACTACTCGCGATGAATGTAACGAGCTGTAACGCACGTTATAGTCCCAATCGGAGCCAATGCCAGGCTAATCTTCTCAAATGGAGCCAATGCAAAACTAATTTTGCTCATATTTTGATACCTTGTTGACGCGCATGTTTTTATGGGCACTGCTCCACTAAAGCTTATCCTACTATCGTCATGTAATTGTTTAGTTCAAAAAGCTCAAAAATCTAAAGCAGAGGTTTATTAGCAAGTAGCTACTAGCAACTGAAATTTGGTATGTTTTAAAAATCAAACACTTATGAGTTGTGAAAATGGTTTGTCAGTTCACAGCAGAGCGCAGGCAGCTTGTGCATGGATAAGTGACAAGGAAGACGCGAAGCCAACTGCACACCCTTTTGAAAATGCTTAGTACATTATACAAATATCGGCTTGAGTTAATTCGGTCATATTTTGCGAGCATCCCAATTTTCTTCTGGCTGACCCTTGCCAAATCGCTGCGCGACCTTCCACTGACTGCACTGCGCGAATCGCACCTCACTTCTTGAAGTGACTTCTCAACTGTGCCCGTACTCCCCGACGACATCCTCATCGGCGAAATCGCTCATGATAGGAAGCTTCGTGCTATCGCAGAAATACATGCTTTCTTGGCGCGTTGATTACTTGACTTGTTAAACTTCATTGACCAGACCGTGACCAACCTGAGGGAATGTCTCCTTCATAAATCGCTTTTGGACATTTTGGTAGGGCACCCAAGTCAAACTATTTGCCGACGGGGTCCCTCTACCAGACGAATATTACTTCTCGAAATACAATTGTATATAGTTTGGGAAGCCGGTGTGCACCGTGATTTTAAGGCCAAACACGGAACACACTTCCTTCATCGAAGATATATCGACCAAGTTGAAGTGGGAACTGTGGCTCGTAGAGGCAAACCCAGAGGAGAGCAAAAAACGCAATAACAAGTTGCACAAGCTGTGATATCCCATGTCATCCATGTGAGCCTCCTACAACCTCGCGTTAGCCCGGATGGCTCACTACACCGTTTGCGCAGATCAGAATAAGAAGAACCATAAATTCATGGAAGGCAACGTGGGCTTTCTGGGGCGGCATGGGACAGAACGAGGCACTGGAGACATTGTCCAACATGAAGACATACTGCAAAGGTGACTGATAAGTTTACTAAGCTGCATTTTCAGGTCAAGAACTCCAACGTAATACGCACATTGTTCGGCCAAGGATGATAAGACTGAACGGATGAAATTAAGAGGATCTGCTCCAGAAGAGCAAACTGGAGTGAAGTTATGAGGAAAAGAATAAAAACAAAGCTGTAGAAAAATGAATAAAACTATACTTCGGAGACGTCAGCCTTTGAAAAGGGGTGAAACAGCGGAGGGATTAGAGAGCCTTTGTGCTTCACATAAGCATAAGCATAAGCAGTCTTGAAAACACACTGTCACTTTTTACTATTTACTCAGCACAAGACACCTCTCACAAAACGTTTCTGTTTGCATTTTTCTCTATGTGAGTCACTTCAGTTTGCATTACGAAATACAGTTTCACCGTGACGATCGACGCCAACGAGCTGGGGGTTCGTAGCATGAGGTAGGCTCAACGCCTCATTCGCTCATAGCATCTGACTTCTCAGGTGCTATCAGTAAAGTTAAGGTTAAATGAACACTTGCTCACAGACAAATTCGTTTGCAATTTGATCATAAGCTAGCCGTTGGAGTTCTTCAGAGCTCTGACCATTCGATATCACATCTGAATTGTGCTGTTCTGATCTAGTTTTTTATCACATAAGAAGAGGAATATCGCTGTATGACCGTACAACAACCTTAAATTTCGAATCTGGCAATTACGACTGGCACATTGAAAGACCCGACAAACGTTGGAGGGTAGGGATCGGCAGATGGTACTCTGTGTTCTTCCTATAGGTATCGATCTTTAACTATAGGCAGAATGATGGATTCCCTTCTCCTTCCCCACAAGGCAGCGATAGCATAGCATTATTGGAATGGATGTAGCGATATACTCAGGAGCGCTGCGCTTCGATTTCATCTAGAGCGATCGCATAGTTCGCTTCAAGTAATGCAATTGCCAAGTGATGAAGCTTGCCATCAAGATTAAAAACAGGGAAACGGGGTTTTGAGTTAAATTTGATATATGGGGGCTGAAAACACGCATGTAATGTGTTGACGGGATGCATTATAAATTGAAATGTACTCGAGTATCTCACTGCAAATCGCTCGATCGAGACCGCTTGAACACTTTTGCCTTTATCGATGATCAACTCGATCACTTAGTGTCAAGGAAATTTTGATTTGAGGTGCGCGAAAGTACTTAAAGTGAAACGATGATTTATTGCTGTGAAGAGATGAAACGAGAGAATAAAGTGAGCAGTGGAAACGTGGAATAGAAATGAGGGCAATTCGGAAATGCTGCAAATACACTTATGCAAAGCGATCGATCCTTTTACAAAACTGCGACAAACGAAACATCAGAAGCTTGATGATCGAACTGATCGTTGTAACGATATTAGCGTTACGAATTTGGGACGTTTTTAGTAAGTCCTTTAAAAAACAGAATCTACATTAAGATGCAATTGTAAGGGATGGGATACGAATTCTGCTTTTGCGACCTATTTGCATTCCTCACTCAACTTCCAACTTCTTCTTGCCTGAAATAGAGGAAACAATTAAGAAAAAAGAAACAATGAAACTTTTACTCCTTTCCTCAAATGAAAGGAAACAGAAAGATAGAATCTTGTCCGAAAGAAGTTTAAGGAAAAAATTTCATTTACCAGCATACTTTAACATTTTTTAGTTCAGAGCTGGCTTAAGGAAGACAGCTACAATTGCGCGAAATTTACGCATCAAATTACAAAGAAACTCTTCGCGACTAGGTTCTTTTACTTATAAAATATATTATCCCATGCGAAGGTTTTTTTCTTTTGCACATCACAACAGTTACGTATGCAGGCACTGAAGTTGGTTTACATCTTTATCTTACATGGTTTACTTCTTACTTGTTAAGCAAATGCCAACATCCAACTGCGTGGCTCATTTATTCTTGAGGATTGGTTATTAGTTATATATAAATATTTACGCAACCAACAATGTATAACCAACAGGATTAGTTATATATATGATGTGTATATATATATATATATATATATATGTATATACATGTATATATATAGCAATTGGTCATTAGGCTTTCCAAAACAAGAAATTCAGTTTTTTGCCATTTCATTTTTTTCATTTTTTGCCATTTCATTTTCAAAAAATTGCCAAATTTATTTTTTTTGCCATTTTTGCCATTTTTTTGCCAAAAAAATATGCCATTCATTGGAGATAAAGTATTGTATGAAGCAGTTTTTTCTACACATTTCTATATCTCACAGCGGCGCACTTGTTCTTACCGATTGGAACGGTTGCTAAAATGTAACTGAAAAATTACGCTGCAAAAGCGTCCTACGATCATTAAATAAAACACAACACTCTGTTAATATTCAAAAAACTAACTCTTTCTCGATCGCTTTTTGCCTTTCTTTCCGCTTTTACCTGAAAGGTGAGATGCAGCTGAATAAAGTACTGGCATTAATATGACCGACTCTACGCTAGTCCCTAAAAATTTTTAAAGTCCAAAGTTAGAATCCTAAACTTGAGTGAATATGCACTGTGAACTAAGCATCCAGTTTAGGACTCCGCGCTTACACTTTTATGTCTCGAAACTCCAACGGCACTAAGATTCAAAGGGTAATACCCGACCGCTCTTGCCTTGACAACGAGGTTTTGGAAAGTGTATTTAAGAACAACCTCCATCACAAGGGTCATCTAAAGCAGTTGTAAGAAGTGGTCATTGTTGGAGGACTTTGAGTTGTATAATGACCGTAGAGTTCGGATAATTTTTGATGACCTGCGAGCGGCGAACGTCTCAAAAACAGTACCACTACCGGCGATCGTTCTCAGTGAATTTTGCAATGCTTTGATAGTCGATTGGTTGTTTTCCTTACGTTCCCTACATTGAAATTTTTAGAGAACACTCTCAGTTATGCTGTTTTCAAACCGTATGAGTGATCATAATGACGTAAGCAAATATGTCATTCACACACTTCGTGCCTCGTCGATTAGCGTCACTGTACGCCTTTAACCAACCTATAGAGATTAAGTAGGATAAAGGCCAAAACTACGAGTACTGATTGGAGTTGTTATCCTACTCGATTAGTTCGCATGAAAGATCATGCAAAGTATTTAGTGCGCATTTGATGCTGCACAACATTTTGGCAGTTGATTGCTGCAAACGAAAAAGTTTAAGAGGATCATCCAACCAAAATAATCGACAAGAACTCCAAAACAGTAAATTATGAATTGAGTTATCGTTTTCGAAACAGTAAACTTCGAATGCCTTATCATTTCTCTGCAAGTTGTACGGCGTACAGGCAATCGAATGCGTTTTGCAGAGAAGGCTGAAAGAGTAGCGTTACCTTTCCTATGTCCCTTCCTGTGTCTCTTCCTCTTCGATTCATTTCCCTCTCCTTCATTTGCCGATTCGTTTTGCCTACAAAAACATAACACCATTGTCTGAGTCATCAATATTTTATGATCACATAAACTATATCGCACTGATTGGGTATTTACTTAACAACCAACAGTTGGAAATTGTCGCAACAGCTGAACGATATGCGCCTTCCCGAATCACCGTTGAACAGTCCAAATGGATCGACAAATGCTCAAAAGATAATAAGACGAAACTTATCAGTGCGCAGAACAATTTGCCGAGGTGGCAGGCAAACATTCTGATTTGGCGGCCAGACGACTTCATTAACACTTCAGAGCTGTTTTCCTTCAAACGTTCTTCCATTATAGGCCCACGACAAGAGATAAATGTTTTTGCAATATGCCTCCAAAGCGAACATTATCTAATGTCACCACAGTTTATAACTCGTACAGTTTAAGTGTTTTTTATCTTATTTGATGACAGACCACCTCCTGCTTTCCCATCCCTTCGCCGGTTGAACCAACACCCTCTTGACAGCGGCGACATAATAGCCTTCTCTTCGACGTTACCCTTTAACTCAAAAATACTATAGAATACTTTAGACTTTTTATTAGAATCACCACTAAGCACAGAGCGAAATGTGGTCTCGTTTCTAGCGTAGTCATAAGTTCAATAAACCTTTTCCAGAAGGAAGAGAAGTTCAAGGCCCCTTAAGGACTTTATTCGGTCAAAACAACGGATAGATCATGCACAGCACATGCTCTATGCATAAACCGAATCTGCATCTGTCCAACATGTGTAAATACGACCTGAACAGGATTATGGAAAAAGTAATTTGTGAATTCCAAAATTTCAAATCGTAAAAGAGTGCAGAGTGCGAAAAGAACAGAAGGTCTCTCTCAGAAATGTGCAAAACACGCACGGAAAGCGTAGCGTTTAAGGAGAGGAAGGTGTATGTTGTGGAACGGCTTGCACATGTATCGTCTCTTGGTTGGAAGTTTGGCTGACGAGTTGCAACGGTTTCATGTATACGCACATGAATTGTGTATGTGAATGTACACGTAGGAGGTACGTGCACATCCTTCTTTTAGTGTGTGCCTATTGCAACCTCATTCGATATACAGTAATATCTCTTATAAGAAAACAGACATCTCAATTAAACGATGTACAGATATACTTCACTATTAGTTAAAAATGAAGCATTCGCGACAATAAGCCAAAATACGATTGTATTAGTAACTTACATAGATTCGGACCCCTGCTCGGATGGATTTGCAGAAGCTGTGCTGCCAACTGTGGATACTGCTTCTGCTGTTTTCAGCACCGGAGAAGTGCCATTCGGTTGCTCCTCCTCAAAAAATATTACTGCTATACTTGATAGAAAATGTTAATTAAATCGATCATATTCGGCTTGGGTACAATCAAGACTGATGCTGTTCTAAGTTGGACTCTCCTCCCCCGGTCTCCTTTTGCCGATCGCTGAAATTTTCCCCAATCAAAATTTGAGTGCAAAGTTTGAATGAAAAATTCTAATGGTAAAAACGAAGGTAGGACTAATTTCGCTTTGGATAAAGGCATTCAACCTACAGTTCATTACATAGAATCGGAATGTGGACGCTGGTTGTTAGAAAGTTAGAAACTTTTCACCAATCAACACCTCTGAATATTTTGATATTTTAAAGAGTAAACGGCATCTTTCTAATTTTATTTAATTGGCCGCCGATTCACTTCTCAGCGGTCAACTAATGAAAGCCGTTTCCTCATTCAACCATGATCAAGCACTCATTTTATGAGCATAACT
This sequence comes from Toxocara canis, assembly GCA_000803305.1. Classification (NCBI taxonomy): domain Eukaryota; kingdom Metazoa; phylum Nematoda; class Chromadorea; order Rhabditida; family Toxocaridae; genus Toxocara; species Toxocara canis. The sequence goes on from JPKZ01001773.1 coordinate 117,882, forward strand.
CATTCCAATCACTCGTCCACTTCAGCTCTGTCTGCGAGTCTCGTGTGCCCACTTTTCTACTGAGACTAAAATTGGGATCAGTCAATAACTCATTGCAGTTAGTTATCGACAGCAAGCGATCGTCACGTTTAGAATTGCAACGAATAATTGAATATCTCTGTTTTACGTCGAACGCATTTTTAAACCCATTCATTCTTGGCAGGTAAACGCTCTTTTGCAAAAACGATTTGCGTTCGACTTTGCAAAAAACGAAAAAAAAAACGATTGGCAACGACGACCATCGCGCGCCACTAATTTAAAGAAGTGCAAATTTGATGGAGCTCAAACCGGATGACTATAGCTAGATGTTTAATGCTTAAATATAGAGTTCGCTCATTTGCCGTTCATTCGAATCAGTTCTAAAGTGTGGATGATCTTTCTTATTTTCTTCATCGTTGCGATTATTCTCCGTGCGAGAAACGATATTTGATTTGACAAGTTTCGAGTTTGGAATAGCATGAGAAAGTAGCCCCGAGGTGAGATGATTTCACAGAAAGAATCGGAACGCATAAAGAATTTTGAAAACTAGGAAATGAAAGGGAGAAGAGGCGGGAAGTGTCTAAGTGTTATTTGAAGAATTCGAAAGATACTATTTAAAGCTAACCGGAGTGGTAGGGACCGGCTCCGGGATGATGGGTGATTCCCCTTCAGGGGCGGGTGATATTCCTTCTGCGGGTGATACCGACTTCGGGGTCTCACCACCGCCACCACCACCGATCGCTGTATCAACTGATGCAGCAGTAGCAGTTGGGGTTTGAGTGGCAGAAAGAGAAACCCCTGAAGTAGCACTAGCCGCGAGAGCAGTTTTGTCTGATTGAATTGAGCCCGCTGTCGATACCGAGCCTGCAGGCTCGACATACTCATCCTTCACCTGATGCTGCAACTTCATCACTTCATTTACGAACACAGAGACACGCCTAATTATTTGACGTCATCCAAATCATGTATGCGATCTCCGCCTTCCCCGGTTTCCATCCTCACATTGGGGACCGATATTCACAAATTTTAGGATTTTTGAGGATTCCACCACAGCGAACAGCTCAGTAAGAACTGAAGAGAACTGAAAATTCTCAACGCTTTTCAAGAGTCATGCAAAAACATGAAATTTCCGGCGCATTTAACAAGCTGTTGCGAGTTGTTTTCACAGATTAACGCATTTTTGGCCGACGAATTGTGACCCACAAAATTTTGGTTTGAAAACATCATTCTCAACAAAGTCGGAATGCTTGAACACACAAAATCGGGTCCAAAAATGATCACGCGCAAAAATTTTGGAAAACTGGAAAGGGAGGAGGGGAAGCGGCGGGGGGTGGCGTGGGGGAAAGTCGGAATGCTTGAACACACAAAATCGGGTCCAAAAATGATCACGCGCAAAAATTTTGGAAAACTGGAAAGGGAGGAGGGGAAGCGGCGGGGGGGGGGGTGGGGGAAGGGGGTGATTACCCCATGTTCAAACACCGGACTCATTCAAAAAATACATATCCCTCTGCCATCCTAAAGCGCCATATCGCAACGTCGACAAATTACGATAGCGCAATCGACGAACAGCAAACCTTCGTAACGTAGATATATGCCACAATGGCAAGGATAACAAGAAATATTATGGCGAGAAAAGCCATAGCTGTGCCTAACCGACCGACCGCTGTAAGTAATGCGAAGCGAAATGAATTAATACCACCAAAAAACCAATTCGAGGACTCATTGTTTTGCATTCCTGACGATATTCAAAAATGTAAAAACCTCCGCACCAACCGCTCGCTTTCTTTTTATTGCGACGAAATGTGACCGTATTCAAATTGGATTGGGATAGCTTAAAACTGGCACAAAGAATTTAAAGAAGGAAGTCAGAAGACCAACGATGAACGTCGCATTCGCCTGATAAACAAAAGCGCTGTTAAATGCTCTACGTACTTTTCATGTTTGCCGCTGTCTCCGTCCCATTGTTAGCACTACTTTTATTCACTTATTAGTTGGTTAAGAATATGTACAATTTTAAAAATGCATTCAATATATGAAAGAAATATTTCCAAATATTGATTGAGAGCAATTACTCGTGTAAGACGTAAGTATGGAAAATTAATTAACACTTAAGAAGAAACAAAAATAAACATTCTGAAATTATGTGCAAGTGAAAAACGGAAAGGATATATACATAGCCAAGAGTCCATACGAGGAAGTAACTGTCAAATATCACAAATATGACGTTCTACATGGAACGAGGACCAACTAGTTTTCTACTCCGTGGTACACAGGAAGTACGAATGAATGAATGCCAACTTTGCTGTTATCACCACTGTTATGATCGGTTAATGCTTTGAAAGAGTTGTAACGGACATAACTGCCTTGTCAGTTCAAGTAAACTAGACGCTTGTCAGTTCAAGTAAAGTGGACGAAGTTTATAAAGGCCGTATTCATCAACAAAAATTTGCATCAGTTTTATAAGTACCTCGTTTCGCAAAAAAAGCACTTGACAACAGCAATCGGCTTCATAAGAAACAATAGCAACAGAGAATGCTAGTGAGAAAATCACCTGAATGAAGCGATAAATGTTCAAAACATTCGGCCATTTCACAAAACTCAATTGCAAAAAGAGCAATCCACATTTTAAAACCATTTTTTTGGGGGTACAAGTTAAATTACCATCGCAACGAACATAGATGAACTGACAACAAAAAACATAATAGGTTTTACCATGACAGCATTAAAACACCTGAATATATTCCGTTCTCAAGTCTCTCCGTTAAGAAGGGCCACGATTCCTTACGAGCAGCAAAAGTGCTCAGTCCAGAGCTAGTATACAAACTGTGAAGAATCGTACAAATTGGTAGATGGTTGTAGGGGATTGTAGCACGTTGAGATATTGCCATGTGCAAGGATATTTCGGTAACGGCCACAGCAATTGATCTCTTTGCCAATACCCTCCGAGTAGTCCTTGTTGAGGAACGGTCGCACATAACACGGCGGTGTGAACGTCGCAAACGCGAAATCAGTAATCGCCATATAGCAGCCGACAACAGCGCAAACCACCGTTACCACTGTAAATTTCCAGTTATACACATCACCACATATTAAGTGAATGGAGAGAAAGGGACATCGCCTACAATTTTAGCAGTCTTCCAGCACTACACGTCGTAGCTCATTGACTGCGCTGTTCTTCCATTTTTTTTTTGAGACTGGGATAAAGCGATCGTCGGTTTAAAGCGGTCATCGGTACCTCTTGTCTAGCTCCCTCCCTCTTGAGAAATTTTGAATCGTACTACGGAGTTCTCGCAAATGGTGGCATAAGCTAACGGACTCCCGGAAATGAGAAAGTTACTATAAAATTCATCCACAGATAAGTGGTCAATATGACAACCTTATGGGAAAAATCTCAGCGATTACCCAAGATTAATTTTATTTCCACATGAGATGTGCAATACTCTTCCAGGCAATCCCAGGTCCGACCACTTTACCTTTCCGTGAAAAAAAAATAGAAAAAAAAAATAAAAGAAGCTGCCTACCATTGATGAAAACTGTCCAGCCGATCTTTAATTTGGAAGTTCTAGTCCAAACTCTGAAAAGAAAGATACTCAGTTTGAGAAAAGAAAAATGCGCTTGAATGAAACGTTCAGGCTTTTGAGTAAACATAAAATGCCAATTTTGGTCAGCAATTTCCGATTCGCTGAACCGATCAAGAAATTCATCGATCAAAATGAACTCTATCGCATAACTTTATGCTGGTAAACTATCGATTACGGAATTGATTTCCACAATTTTAATTAAACACGCGTAAATGTGTTAAGAATATTTCTTAGTGATATTTGTATGCGGTTTCACCTGGTTATGATCGTTGAAGCGTAAGCACATGTTTTGAATGATTCATTTTTAAGTAATTCATAGAGATATTACCTCCGAACATTACTCGCCTCCCTCCCAAATGGTTCTTCTCTAGAATACCTCGTCATATATCCGTCCGGAGAACTGCGAATTACCCAGTCAAGGGAGAGGTGACATGTTGTGTGTGAGGAAATTGATGTTGAAAGGATGCAGCAAACGTTATAGTGGTATGTTGTTTAGACGGTGCATAAAATTGTCAATAAGCGCTGCATTGCAATGTAAAGTTGCTCGATATACTTGTCTTCGTGGCTAAAGTCAAGCAAACAAATTGTCTTCGTGTGCACAACTTGAAGAAGTTTTAACGGGATACGCAAGCGATAGCCTGTGATGACTGAAGATGCCATACGACGAGGACGATCACAGAAGATGCGCTCCTAGTGAACGCCCGTTCGTGGATGCACAACGTGCCCATACATCGAGTTTGGTTACTTCACGTCCAGTGTTCAACAACAGCAATATCTCCTCATACTTATGCTTCGGCCTAGTCTGCTGCTGGAGGCGTTTTCAGCTCAAGGTGGGGAGGAACCTATCAGGTGGGAACAGGCAAGGAAAAAATATAGTCGAGAATGCTGAGAAAAGCCCTTTGCAAGGTAGCCTGGCAAGCCACAGCGTAACAAAACCAGTTTTAGGTTTTGTTTGTGAGAGACGAAGAAGTAAGGGGGATCGGGCAGCAAAGTGAACGATTCAATCGGGAAGCAATTCGAACAGGGAGGGGATTCTAGGAAAAAAGTGCAGAGAACAGGGTTCCAGCAATACATCGCTATCAACGATCACCGCGTCGTCGGTGAAGAAAGATCTCTAAATTGACGAGGTGAACATCTCAAGATAGTTTGAAGAAGTTGCTAACATACTGCTTAATGGTCGGTTTAATCCATTCGTTTGCTTTTTCGTCGAATGTTGCTGCATTGAGCCAGAGGTTGAACACTGTGGGCAACGTTATGCATGAGAGGGGAATTGTTGTGCTTCCGAAAAGATTCATGATCGGCGTGAAATCAGGAATCGACACAGCTACGAACAATACCACTGCCAGATCGACCGTACGTACAATCACGCGTTTTAGGCAGAAAACTGCAATAACTCTTCTACATACCGTATTACTCCGAACAGAACT
>JPKZ01001781.1:0-16065 GCA_000803305.1 Toxocara canis
GGGACACAACCTTGGAGTCATCCTTCACGTCTCGTCTTTTCATACTCATTAAGTTCCCTTTACAGCTATGTCGATTTACCGGCAAAAAACCTTTGCAAGTACTGAAGCAGTGTTTTGCCTATCAAACAACTCACATCACCCTCCTCGCACTCTCCTGCTCCTGACCATGTCCTCAACGACGTGCTAGGTGCAAACGATCGTTGCAACCATGCGTAAGAATAGCATAATTCGTTTGCTACACTTCGTCAGAAGCGTTCAATGAAGGAGGTCGAAATGTGAGACACGTTGAAAGCGCAAAGTTTTATTGTTCTCCTATTTGCTGTCGGCCGCATCTGTTCGCAATATCGTAAAACAATAACAGAAAGCATCTGAATCCCATCCTGCTGCGCATACCGTAAGCCGCCTTTCCTGCAATTGCGGTTGAGAACCTGACTTGTATAAATTTGGAAAGGCGTTTAATAAAACCAGTTGATCCACTATGAAGCCATATTTGTTGAACACTTCGTTGATTCATAGTCCGACAAATAGCCAAGCCTCAGCTACGGTTGATCAACAGCGAGAAATTTAAAAAGTACCGATTTTGATGCCATATAGGCTCATTTGAAGAGGATGATTCTTCGTTTAATATAATTTTTAACGACTAGGAGGGTAGCTGACTTGGGCCCACATTCTGTCACATGCATGATATGATGGAGAAAAGTACACATCTATTCTTGAACTACTGCAGTAGATGAGCACGTAAAGAACGAGCGTCGATCAATCTACATCCATGTATAAAAGGTACGCAGAGATCGCATCTGCCACCCTCAAAGCATTCGATGATTCTCTCCTCGACCCGTCTTAAATGTCTTCTCTCCTACTGCCAAAACAACCAGAACAGAAAGCTCTAACAAACTACGTTTGAAATAAGAACGTAGCACTCGTTGCAACAATAAGCAGTGGTCGTAATGGTGCTAGTGCCGCAATGAGAATTATAGTCGTAATTTGTGCGCCATTCAAGTCGTCCAAGGAGTGCGATGACGAAGGAAGGGCGGCTGGAGAGGAGTGAAGGAAGGCAACCGCAAGAAGGGCATACTCTTATCCCTATTGATGGAAGAATATGAGAAGGCGGAGGAACTTCTCACCTTTCATCGCCCCATTTTGTCTCGGAATATGCCAGGTCTAGTTCCTCAGTTGCGAAACTGCTTGAAATGCGCGGCGCAAAGCCATGCACTTATTAAGACACCTGTGTAGGATATATCAGGAACAAATGAGTAGACAAAGCAGTTGTTACCTATACGTCGTCGCTGTCTAGCCCCAGTAACCCCAGTATGGGCGTCTCCATCCATATCCCCAGTATGGGCGTCGCCATCCCCACGCACCGAACTGTCTCTTAACGCGGTCTCTGAAAATAATTTGTATTATTCGATCACTTTCGAGTGCAGACAATGAGATAACTGAAGAAACCTTGAAAAGAAATATCTCGTAATTCATGCTGTCAGAAAATTTTCAACGATACTGAGCTCATAGCATTACTGTCCTGTTGCGATGATGAGGCTGTTTTCCGTCGGACGATCGAATGTGTTTGACGTGATTTTCTGTATCGGTTTCGAAACTCTTTAACTTCGCATACCTGCGGACAAGGAATTTTTCCTCCGGCAACTGAATGTCGGCCGATACCAGCACGAAAACCGATATCGCCAGCACCAGGATGAGGAGAGCGTACTTCATGCTGAAACCAACAAATGTTCACTGAATACGAGTAGTGCGATTTTTCAAACAATGAAGAAATCATGAACAACCAGCAGCATGTTGTTGCACACAGGAGAGTCACGAAAATTGCATCTCCTCACATACATGAGATAAGAGTATTGCCAATTGCTCGGAACAAAGCGACCGTATAATGGACATGAATCGATTCATGAAAGTGATGGAAACCCAGGTACATATCATACCGTGTTTTCAGAAAGCTCAACGACTAACACACTCAATGCTGAGGTTCGACATGATACCATCTGAAAGGTTTAGTGAAGAGCTTGGTTAAGATCTTACCCATCAAATGCTATACAACACTTTGGAAAACGGCAACGCGATGCCAGTCGTGTCCAGAAGCATCCACATTGACATATCTTTCTCTACTTTGATAATCTACTTTGATAAACTGCTTTCTCCTTCGGCCTACCGGACTGGATTTCTCGGCGCCACAACAGTTTTTTTTCATGAAGTCATACTGCTGCCAACAATATTATCACCACCGCATGAGCTCTAGTAGGAGAATTGCGACGCTCATAGCGAAAGTTTCCAAAACAACAATCGCGTCTAGGGCAAGTTCTCAGATCGAATTTTGTCCCATCCAGGGCAACGTCTCACATCGAATTTCATCCCGTCCAGGGCAAGGTTTCAGATCGAATTTTGTCCCGTCCAGGGCAAGGTCTCACAATGAACTTTGTCCCGTCCAGGGCAAGGTCTTAGATCGAATTTTGTCCCGTCCACGGCAAGGTCTCACAATGAATTTTGTCCCGTCCAGGGCAAGGTCATAGATCAAATTTTGTCCCGTCCAGGGCTAGGTCTCACGATGAATTTTGTCCCTCACTCCCGAAAAACAACCGCACTTCTATCACCATGCTATTCTACGACGACAAAAAAAAAAAACAGTTTGCAATGCTGCAAGCGACGCCACACCAAATCTGAAAGTGGAACCGTCGAAAAAATAAAAACAGCACTGGTGCCTACACGGCAATTGCAGCCTTATATCGCCGAAAGAGTTCATATATGTTTGTCGAAAGCAATTCCTCATACCGCAGAAAGGCAATTCCCATTTGGGTTATTACTTTTGTTTACAACGGCACGGCAATGTGATATGCCACTATGCGAAGGTCATCTATTGCAAGTGCCATCAGAATGCGAACATTAAAAAAGTTTCTGAAGTTACGTGAAAACATTAACTGATCGCAGAATCGTTTAAACGCTCATCGTTTGTTGTTTTGGTCGTTGACCGCTCTTGGGTGAAGCACTATAGTTTTGTCATTAGTGGGCAGTAGCTGATCACAAAGGTTTCTTTCCTTTCCTTTCACCACTCAAACACGGATTATCGCCTTCAAAATTTACATCTCTCTTGCGTATTTATAACGCTAAATCCCCTTCCACTTTCCTAAAACATACAACGATTGCTCCAGTCCTTGTAACATATATGGAATCCTTATTATCGCCAAAAACCCAAGGAACCATTGAACCATCACAATATGCACAATTTATAGTCCCATAGCCTCTTCGGGAATGAAGGGTAAAGTCGAACCTGTTCGTTTATTGTGATGGAATTGATCTCTACCGAAGGTGAACCATAGCTGTGATATGAGTATGCCGAAAGGTATTTGCGTTTTCTGCACTGCACTGAACTGCATTAGAGTACAAGTTTCATTTTCAGTATAGTTATCTTTTGGAGTCAATTATATTCTTTAATTATTTTGGGTCAATTTAAGGGGTCAATCATTCTATATTTTATCTCCGAAAAATTCAAAACAGTTGGAATAAATTCCCAAATTTGCCATTCACGCCAATAAAACGGAGCAGTGCTATCATTAAATGTGACCGCACGACGAAATTTTTAGTTTTCAGCATCGTACAGTACTGCATTGCATTTATACCAATATGAAATTTTATCATGTTTTAGGTCAAAATAAATCGCAGTATAATATTCACAAAGTAAAAAAGGCCCTCAACTGCAGCAATGAGAAACACATTGGCGATATATAGAGAACGAACGCAATTATGCACCTCATTCAATGAAATGTGCTCTTCAACAGATTAATTTTTCATGCGTTGTCATCATTCATCATCGTTTTTGGTGTCTACACATCTTGAAACCATCGAACCGTTTCAGATTTATCTGCAAGCGCATACAAGCTTGAAACGGTTCGCTCATCAAGCCATTGACAGTTTTGCAGAGCACTTAACGTATTGCAGCGACCTGAAAGATGTTTCGACTCTAAAAACGATGACGATTGGTGACAACATTCCCATCGAATGTTGAAACAAAAACTAACGGTATGTTTTTTTTTCTTTACTTTTCTCTTGTTTTGCACTTTAATGCTTTGAAATTGTACGTAAATATCTACATATATCGTATAAAATCGAAGAATACGAACTGCATGGTACAGGTTGTGCTTTTAGGGTGAACGAATTCAGAAAGGCTACAATACAAGTACGACCTAATTATTAGCTATTTTTTAACCGTATCGAAAAAAAAAGTGGCAAATGAAGAAATTTGACTCGTCATGACCAGAAGGAACCGTAGACGAGTAAGCAAGCCTAGCAATTCCTTTGGACGATTCAATAGAGCGGAAAGGGTTGAAATCTTTTGCGAAAAAAAATTATCCTTGAAGCCAGCACAGAAAAATGAAAGTAGCGTACCCACTCATCCTTGCGCTTCCCTTAGTCAACAAAGACAAACTTCATGGACCTCTCAAGAAAGTCTATCTTTTCGCTTCTTTGCCTCAATTTTGCCTACTTGCTATTCCGGTCATTGTTCATTCGAAGCTGGCTCTCGCTATGTAATAAACACAACAATTGAACGATTGCTTGGCTAATGCACAATCGTGCGCGACCATATCTTTCAATTTTTTAATCAACTTGTAGGGGTTTTGTGCTGCAATAGAAGCATCAAAGGTTGCACATGCAACACACGAAGTGAATTCACCCTTATATCACTGAAATCAAAACGTTTGTGAACGTTGCATGTTGGTCGAACAGGCTTAGAGACAACAACACATTCAAACGGTCGATCATGGATCCTTTCAAAAGCGAACAGCTATGGAAATAACTATCATGCTGTGTAGGGCGCCTCATCGCAGCTCTTAAAACATGTGCTTTTGAATAATTTAGTGGTCATTTTGTTGTTATTTATGCCTTACCGGAATGATTGCAAACGGCTTTCCCCGATTTTCAAGCATTAATTGTGAAAAGGCACCGAAACGTCACGCGATTTCGAATAAGTATCGCGCTCAACGATGCACTCGAAGGAAAAAAAACGATTCGATGAACACTGAAATATGCCTTATTAATGAAGAAGTTGGTGAAGAATCATTCAAACATTTTTTCATCCATCATCTTGAACAAGTTTTCCTTCATGTTCGAATTTCTGTGCGAGATGTTGCCATATATCTGAGAGTGACAGTCATCTGTAAGCATTGAGGCGGAAATGTGCTTTATTTTCTTAGAACGCAACTACACAATTGCGCTATGGTGTTAAATGCGTAATTTACCACAAGAAAAACAAATAAAACGAAATGAGGAAAGATGAAACGATGGTGCTCGAATGAACGATTGTCGATGAACGCCATAAAGTTGAAAAGACGATGGAGATGAAAAACGTCTGGCTGAAACAAGGTAAAATATTTGAAATGAATGGTTGAATATATGTATGGCAGTGGATCGCAACGATAATAGCTCGGATCTAATAAACCGTTTGTCGCTATTGTGAAATAAACAATTTGTTGCGCAAGTTTTGCCTAAAATTCATTTTTACGACGTTGTCACCAATCCAGTTGGTTTTGAAACGAGCTAACAAATTCCCTGCATTACAATTTTGTTCATTTTGAGGTGTGTGCTTATCTCTTTCGGTTTTCAACTATCCTTCATTCATAATCTGCAGCAGCAAATGAAATTTGTTTCTTAGAAATAAGCAACAGTAGGAGGAGCCCTCATAGAAAAGAGTTTTCGCCGAATTCCCCTGAGCTCGCGTATCAGCCCATCTTTGAAAGTTTTCAAAACTGTTGTACTTTTCTTTAGAAAAATGAGCGATAATGAAACGAAACTGATGACGTATGTTAAAGGTGTTATAACGTTGGCCGTAACAAATGGTAGCACAATCAGTTTGCACGAAACATTAGCCAACATAAACAAAAACAGCTAGAAAAAAATCACGACAAGATAAATGAAGCGTTTATCAGTTGGAATATGGAGTTATCAATAATAGAGAAATTAGAAAAAAAATCATCATGAAGTTTTCGAGGTGATAACAAATTAATTAGTGTGTGTACGAATGCAAATGTGACCAAAATTATATGTGCGTCATGAAAAGCTGGTAACACTGTAACACTCATCGACAATGAGTTTTTTCAACGAAAACTGCTTTGTTTGAAGCGTCATCGCATGCCTATTTTCCTTAGCCCTACTGCCATGCCTCACAGTGCCCTCCCCCCCCTCCCCCCATATCCTACACTATTATATGTCATGGTCCATTTGACTGATTTGTACACACCATGAGCAAATCTTGGTGAAGTTTTTTTTTAATGACGGCAAATTTAGCAGTCTCACTGAATACTCTGGCTTAGAACGCAGCGTACGCGTAGTCGCCCTCTTCAGCTTTTCCATTGTATTACCCTATTTCTAGGTCATTCTGATGAATTTCTAGTGGTTGTCCGAATAGGGCATTTGTTCCAGCTCCAGAACTAGCATACGAAACCTGAGATGAGCAAAACAATCTTCTTAGTTCTGCCGTAAGGTGCAGTTGATTGAAATTTTAATAAATACCTTACCAGTGCAGGTTCGAATTGAGTTCATCCCCAGTAGCCCCAGTATGGTCGCCGCCAACCATAACCCCAGTACGGCCCCCTCCACCAAATGTAGTAAGCCCTCTTTACCCTGTTTGCCCGGCTCCTGAAAACGGAATTTGCAGCTGATGCATTACAACGACAGTTTAAGTAGCACATGAGTGAGGGTAGACAGGTGACACGAAATGGCAAGGAAGGCACCAAATGACGAGGTTACATGCATTGCCTTGAAGAATGGCCAGCAATAATTTCACAGGATTGATTGAGAAAGGTTCGGTCGGTCAAGTACAGGATTTTGTCGTCCGCTCCTAAACAGCAAAAACGACAAATGCTTAATGAACCCTCTTATAGTTGAGAATACGAAACAGTGATACATATACATACGTGTATTTGAACCGCTCCCCTTATCCCTCCACCCTCGCTTCAAATACTTTGTCACAATATTCAGAAAGCCATCATGATCGACGGATATGGTTGATGAATACGTAACGATCCGATAATGATCATTAGAACCAATTGAATAAAACTAGAATGGCATTAAAAGAAGCCATCATTATACTTCGCAAATACACCCATAACAACCAAACAGCTGATGTCAGGTTTTCTGGAATTTTTTCTTTGAACGTCCAAACGTTTGCTGGACGTTCAAAGAAGTTTTCAAATTTTTCTACTCGATGAATTGGAACAGAGATTTCTGAAACAGTCAGAGGATGAAAATCCGACAGTAGGATTAAATATTCACCATTCTTTGCCATCGTTTCCCAATTTTATTTAAAAATTGCTGTTAGAGATCCTCCGGAGCATTTTTCCTGATCGCTGCTATTGAGCACATGAAATTACTCACTGCGACGGTCACTACTGCTACGGTTCTATGGATTAATCAGCTTAGCCATAAATGTTTGAAAATTTCACTGAATTTCATTTTCGTTTCATAATCACTAAGTGCTCTCAATTGTTTGCCCATCCGAACATCATCGGTTGGCTTGATCATAGAAATGAGCAAATATAAAACCTACATCTCATCGAGCTGTCGCTGTTCAGAGAATGTGACGCCAGCAGACACTACGGCCACCAAGAGTACTAGCGTGATAGCTACTAGGATGATGCGTTTCATACTGCAAGGAAAAGTTCAAACTTTCATAGGATCGGTTAAACAAGGTCGCGCAGCGCATCATCAAAAACGAATCATTAAAAATTGTCTAATCGAGTGCGATGTGATCGACAATTAAAAAAACATACCTGAAGCATTTCAGTACAGTAATGTTTAAGGGAACATCTGATAGCTACTACTGAGAAAATGATAAATATTAAATCACCAAGCATATAACCAGGAAGTGAAGTACTGACCGTTACCGTGTCTTTTGAGGAGTATGTAACTAAAGCTGATATAATGATTACTAAATTTTGAGTAGTCTAAAGAACTGAGGTAAGTTTTCGTTGGAAAATCCGGAATTCCGAAAAAGAAAAGCATGGATTCTTCTAGTGAAAGTAAGTTTCAGAAATATTTTACTGGAACTCCTAATAATTGTTGTGTTTTCGAAATTGTTGCGAAAACGGAAACGCTGAAAAAAACCAGTACATTGCAATTTGAAATTTTTCCATATCTTTTCGTGTACTTTTTTCATGTATGAAGTATTTGAGAATGGAAAATGCCAATAAAATGATTACTGTAAGGACTAGTACTGCGACGTATCATTAATCGATGACCTCCTGCGACGGCAAATTTTCTTGTTCTCAAAAAATGAGCAGTCAAGTTGAAGTGCCAGCAAAAGGGTACGATGACAACGAAAACAGAACGGACCAGAATACTTTGAAGAAAACTCTATCATATTACTGCTAACGGCAGATCTTACCCAAATGTTGAAAAGGCTATATGCGCCCTGGATGCAAATACCTTGATAAAATGTTTGCTGCGCCCTCCTTTTCATGAATATCCCGGCCAAATATTGTTGTTGAATGGCTCTTCAGGAACATCGAATTACCGAGCTCTGTTGTATTTCGCTTTTTTGAGCTTTCGTATAGCTGTACATAGTAAAGAGCTGCAAAACATGCGCTAGATAAAATGATATCATAATTCTCCAAGCAGACCAAGAGTAACGGACAATTTGCGGCACTGACTGCAAAGTAGATTAAGAGTGTAGTTAAGTTATTGTTTGAAGGCTTATTTAGTCCATGAAGTATTTTTACCACTATTACGCCTCCTGGAAGATGCTTCCATCATGATCAAACCACCTTATAGCACTAAATCCACCTGTGCAATTTGTCCACGAGTATTATTTTGTGCTACCGTCTTCTTGCAACAGGCGCGGCAAGTGGCCCAATTGTCGCGCTCCAAGCTGAAGAGTAGATGGAAGGGGTTGATGTAGGACCTATATGGGTCTCGAAGGTACTTTAAAAAGGCCCATGCTTAAGTCCGTTAGTGAAGCTACGCAAACGGCATGTGGAATCGCATGCAAAGTTCGCTACAGCTGCTCTTTACTTCCACACCAGCTTAGCCAGCACATGGTATCGCACTGTAGCAGAGCTTTTCCATTCACTAAGAGTTCCATGAAGACTTCGAAAAGTAATCGTCGTTCTGCAATATCTGCAGCGGTACTTCATCGTGATGTACTGCGTGAGCACAATAGTTGAATGTGGCGCAGAGGGTTGCCATGCAAATATTTTCTCAATGAATTAGCTGGCAGAAGATTGTAGCAGAAAACTTCTACGCAAAACGAATATGGATTCGAAAGAAAAGCAGTCGAGTCGTCACCGAACCAACGTGAAGCGGTGCACTGACGTCGACGGCGACGGTTTAAATAGTAGAATGCGCAAGGTTGGTCCGAGAATGAAAAATGCTGGTGTCAAAAGTAAAGGATTTTTTTTCTGTAGCGTTATCGACCTCTTCCTAAGACAGCAAGCGAGGAGGCCATTTTGATTACGGCGTAATTCACCGATCACTGAAGGCGAGTGTCTAAGGGGAAAAGCCTTACGCAGAGATCATTTGACTTTTTTTCTGTGAACAAAAACAAACTGACTATATCAGGATGGAAAATCAAGAAGTTAATTTTGTCGGCATTGTAGCGTTTAGGTGTTGTAATCAATCTTCGTTATGGAGCAAGAAGAAGTCTCACTCCACGGAAGGAAAAACCTGCAGGCAGAACGGCGATTACATGATATCATGCACGGGTGACTTGTTTATAACGTCAATGAAGTCGATTAAAAGTGACGAAGCACAGCCAACTCACTATCGCAATGCGATTAAGCTGTATACTATCGCGCATAAAATTGAATTATTCCGCTATGTTCTTCGCCATATAATAGAAATTAAATCCGAACAGGAAATTTATATGAATCTGTGTAAGAAATTAACAAGGATTGTGCATACAGAAACAAAATATATGCGCGCACGCATCTGGAAATTCTCACTCGTTTTCCACTCCTTGCATCCCATTCTTTAACTTTGTATCAAATGACGCTGGAAAAATTACCAAAGTGATTTAAACGTCTTATCAATTGTATGCACTCATCACAAATAAATTTATATCTTTACAATATCAGCGAATTTTACCATGTTTACAATCTCGTACATTTCATTGGTTGCATGGTACATCGCTAATCCGAAATTTAGCATTTGAAATACTGCATAAATCAAACATTAATTTTTCTCTTGAGCGTACATTTCATTTTTTCATTCGTCTATCTGAGTGATTCTTCCTTTGTATTGCAACAGTGAAAAAATCATCGTTTCCTCATAGTGCTTACGAAATCAATCACTGATGTGTTCGATTGCGGCTTCCATTGTGAAACCTTATTAGGCAAAAGGCATCGATCGTTCAACTTCGCGTATGAACTTACCATCTTATGTCGCCCTGCGTACTGTGACCATAAAACTGCGTTATCGAAATCCAGAGCTGAGAATTCCTAAATATTTTCAGTCTATAGGCGGTATGCAAGCTTAGGGCGCTGAAGATTGTTTTACAGCGCGTTGTTTTCTCGCAACATGAGTGTTTGAAGCTCGAAGACGCATAAAAATTTTGAAAATCATAGGTTGGTCTGGGCTAGTAAAATCCCCCACTTTAATGCTGAAGTGCTGCATCACAGCTTGCTGCGATTTCTATAACACGTTGAATTCCTATAGTTTTCCATTCTAAGCAAAACAAATTTATTAGAATTTCTTTCGTACTATGGTTAACAACGAACGAATTGTAACAACGCAAAATGCGCCGCCCATTTGCTTAAGTAGAGTGACACTCTCCAAATTGAAATGTTATCAGCAACTTATCAGTGATAAATTTGTCCTCGCCTAGAAGCTGTCCTCATAAATGAGACTAGCATCGTTAACGAATATGGTTGCGGATAGCATAGAAAGCGAAATAAGCTTATTTGCATTTTAGTAACTACCGCTAAAGCGCAGCTCTGCAAATTTTGTGATCCCAAACGATGATATTCAAAACCGTGTTCTCCCAAAGTTTAGTTTAAGTTGCAATAGCTTCAGTTACAATGTGGCTTCGCTTCGCAGCGTTATCAAATTTCTGTTTTTCAACCTAAAGCTATTTTTCCAATTTCATTGATGTGAATTTAAGCATGAATGATCGAGATCGTTAGTTCCAGTGGAAATTAACGAAATTGGTTATATGACTTCAATAAATAAAATTCGCGTTCAATGTTCAAGAAAAAATCATTTTTCTTCATGATACTTCTCCAAAACCGGTATGAACAAAGTGAAAGTTTTTTCGACTAGCTCATGAAGTTCGAATTTAATCGTTTCATCATTTGAACGGCTTTCTTATATTAGGAGGTTTATTCACTTAACTTTACTCACAATTCATGTTATTTCGTTTATCATTACAGTGTTGTAGTATTATTCATTACCAATGGCTTTTCATATTCTTACAGTTCTATTATGTTTGATTTTTCTCAAACGAATTCTATCGATATCTTTATTTATTTGCTTCTGCTCAATGATTTATGACGACGAACTATATTCGTGAAGCGGTCTTTTTCTATTTCAAAAAAATTTCCGAACTAGCCAGGATTATATCTCACAATCACGTATCAACGTTAATAGCCTCATCCTGGGGCTTCACTTTATGTTGTTCAGTTTCCGGAAATAAGCAAATGGATGTTGCCGCCCTTTTGTCAAAAAATTTTTTGACCTTATTCACAGGCCAGTAGGAAAGAAATATGCGAAAAGCATACAGAAAATAACTTCATTTAACGTTAGAATGCACGTTGTTATTCTGCAGTTAGAAGGCATTAGTGTAACCGATTTCGCGATGAACCGAACTGTTGCATCGACCTCTCTGCTGTAACCAAGTTGACTTTAGTTAAGAAGAAAGCCAGCTATGAATGTTAGCTGAGAAAGCCGCATTAATATTCACGCATTCATTGCTAAGCTGCTAACAAGTTCAAAGAAAAGGGCATTAGGAGCTTATATGAAATCATATCGCAAAGCATTGAATATATTGGTAGCTCCTATATTCCCTAATTCTACTTTCTAAGTAGTTATGGATCTGCTTATTCTTTCTTTGCTTCCGTCTTTCACTTAACTGTCATGAAACAAGCCAGTGCACTCGGAATCCCCAATCATGGACGAAGCGCTTCATCATGCAGTTGTTTTGTTGATCAACCTCTTCGTGTGATGTTAGCTGGAACAGAATTTCAAAATTGCAAGCCACTCAACATCTCTGAAGTCTTCATAGGTTTTACAAATGGATGCTTTACAAAATGTTCTTTAGTTTAATGGCAGCCTGCCATCCTGGTCTCCAACGTTTAGTGCAGCCTTTCGAAACAGTGTTTCACTGCTGGTGTTCACCTCTGCTGTTTTGATCAATGGATCAGAGAGGTCGAAGCTAATAATTTCGGTAATCGCGCACTTTGTTTTTGTAAGGTGCCTGACTTCGCTCCGTTTTACCTTTCTTGTTCATTCAGGCAGCTTATTTTGTAAGAAGTAATAATGACAGAAGAAGCTCAGAAAAGAGGTAGACTTTTGCTAACGGCGGAAAAATTTACTGCAGTAATTCTACTGTTTTTCATCGATCAGCTTATGAATTCAGCAGCTTATCAGGAAAGCGGAAACTTGGTTTGTCTGGGAATGAAATCGACGCTGAAAAGGTAAGTCACATGAATTAGCAAAATTCCTTTCCATCTTTTTGCTTTAGTGAGCATAATTTACACAACTGAGGAAGAGACTTTCAGAGTTGTTACTTCCGAGTCTTTCTCTTTAGCTGAAATATTCAACCAACAATTCATCTTGCTCAAAGCACAGCTTAATTTAATTATGCACACCTTTGCCGCTGGAAGCGTTTGTTGATTTAATTGGTGCATGCATCCGGTGAAGCTTAATCCTCACAGGACCTCACTTAGATCTCTACATGATCTCACCCAGAAAAAATCTGTATCGATCCTCCAGAACATATAAAGCTATGTTTTGCAAAGTGTATAGTCCAAGATGCAACAGTTTCATTACATTCAGTATTCTAAATTTACAAACACCCAAAACCTCCAATTTAACTTCGACTTCTTTATTACTCATGCTATTTTTAACAACAAAATTTTCAGTTCTCTTGATTGGTTTTTACGTATTCTTCAATGAGCATAGCACTCGAGCAGGACATCATTTTCCGCTCGAGAAGCGTCGTGGCATGCCTAATGTATGCCTATGATCATTCAGTAATAACATCGGAAACGCATCGAATAGTATGCCGGACGGGATCATCATGTCACACGCGTTCATTATATTCGAGAAGAATTTATCGAAGATATGTCGCGGCAGTCATAACGTCATATCAACCTTAACAATCATTTAATTTATATTTTATTTTGTTTCCTCCCCCTTTTCCATATGCCTTATTTAAATGCCCTATTTATTCGGTGCTTCACGTTATTTACATCATTTGCCTTTTGTGCTCAGTAGTTGGTGAATAAACGGTTGCGCTGAATTGAATCGATCGTTAGGCACTTTCGAAGTTCTGAGAAGATTGTGATGGAAGGCAGATGCGACTGGTTTTTGCTGACATGCTGCAAATGTTTCGTGATGTTATGGACGCGTAATTTTTCAGAAATTTTCGACTGCAACGTCAATTTCAGTGTAATATCGAGGAATTCAGACAGCATTATGACGTTCACGAACAGATTTTATATAATATATAGTCCCACAAAGCACAATGTTCAAACAGAACCCAAGATGATCGATGAAGAGATCACCTCCATCATTTAAAACACTTTCGGCAAGTAAAGAGCACAGAACGATTGACTTGTAGCAACACAGTATATCTATAAATAGAGACTATATTCTCTAGTTGTTCTTTGGTTCCGCAACACTTCGCTGCAATTTTTTTTTGCCAACATCAAACATAGCTACCGCACAATGAATTCGGTGGGCAAAACAACAATTAAAGTACTGGAACCGGTTGAGCGTTCATGTAGCCAAAAATTCACTCCCGTGGTTCATTTTGTAGAAGACACCCATTTCTATGATGACGAATCCGCTTTCCTTGCTAAGAACCTAGAACAGTACTCGTTTCGGAAGTCTAGTTGATAAGCTGAAGCGCAAAAAAATAATTGACTGTAGGTCGAACCAGAAAAAAAGAATTATTAGCATTTATTGCAAGTGATTTGCAAGGTTGGAAATGCGATGTGGCGGGACGATTTCTCCAAAAATTACTTTTTTATAACAAGTTTCTACTTCTGTTCCTTTGGAACTTTCCAAATGTTTAAAGTGTTCCGCTCAGTCGAAATCTCGGAAATACCAGGATTGCAGTTTTTCAGTGGAAAAAGTTTAGTGGACATATCATACCTACAGTTTTTTTGTCCTGCGGCTTGGCGGCGCGTCTTATAAACATTCAGGGTGCTTAAGGGTGCTTCGATTTACCAAAAGGCAGTCTGCCGTAGATCACAAAGTTGTGATCAAATAAGAGAGAACTCCTCACTTTCTTCACTTCCATATGGATCATGCAAGATGGAGTCCCGGACCTGTCATATCTTAATAAGACAAATCGGCCTAGGTGCCGGGTCTATCCACATGCATTTACGGCAGGATTCGTTGACACAACGGGACAGCAATTAAATAGTAACGTTTCATGTGGCACTGAAACGATGTTATTCTCTGCCCGTCTCTTTGCATCCTGCGTTTGTGATATCGTCGACACGATATAGATGGTGCTTTTGTTCACTGTTTCTTTTCGTAGGCTAGATGGCTTACCTCTGCAGTTTTGAATGACGATAGAGTAGACCATTTGTGTGGTTTGTGAAGTGCGTCCGACACAGTACCCTTCGGCAACTGTATCCGCCAACGGGACAGCAATTAAATAGTTTCCCAAGCAAACATTTTCGCGTTCGTTCTCATGAAACCGTTCTTCACGGATTCTTGGCTAAGCTTTCCCACTTTTTATCTGGTCGCCATGTCCACATCCCTTCCCCTACGATGAAGCCATACCTCGGTGCCCTTGGGCAGCCACCTCACATAGCGTCTGCTGCCACGACAACTCCAACGAAGTTTTGAGCTTCTTGACCAAACTGAGAAAATCGCAACCAAAACTCTGTCCAGCGGTTTTCTCCCTTCCCCTTCAGCAGAAGTGACTCTTTACTGGGTACCCTGGTGACTTCGTTCCTTGACTTTTTCGTCGACGTCTGAAACAGTTTGAACGTTGAAAGTTTCAGATGATTGTCTTGCAGCGCACCTGTCAACACTTCTGTCAGCACTTTCTCTCCTGAACGTATGGACGGCTCTGGCCTTAATCGATTTCTCTTTTTACGTTAAATTCTGCAGGCTGCACAAGGTTCTGTAGTTTAACTAAAACAGGGTTGTTGTAGGGCCTTAAGCCCTCGCATTTTATGTGTTACGCTGGGCAGTTCGATAGTTACACCAAGCTGATGAGCAAGTAGAAATCGAATAAAAAGGAGCGGAAAAACACAGCTTTCGCCTTGTGGTGCGAAACTGGTCTTTCCTGAGCACGTTCTTGACCAACAGCTTCGGTATGCCATATCGTTTTCGGTCGGGATGGGCTTGGGTAGAACGCTTCATGTTTGCTTGGCAAATTCAGGTCGTGACGGAGAAGATGATCTCGAATAACTATAGCAGGAAGAATCGCCCCATCGTTGTCCTTAGAATGTGATAAAATTTTGTGTCGCCCTAGTTACTTTTGTATTTATTTGTGACAATACTTGTGTCACCCAAACAATGCCTGTCTGTTTCTGATGTTCTGCGACAGTGATCTTTTGTTGTTCAATCAACTTGTTCGTTGCTGCTATCTATCTTCCGAATCTCTTAAATGAAAATGAATCGTATATAGGATACACTCTTCACTAGTGATGCCATCGTACCAGATTTTTCGGTGGGATGCTGTACTTGTACTTCCCTTCGAAAAATGGTATTATACTGCACAAATACCACCCCCTGAAAAAACGGATCGTACCATACCTATACTGTACTTGACGGCCGAAATATGGTACGATACTGTACCAAGTATTTTGGCCCAAAAAGTACAATACCAATACTGTACTTTTCGTACCTGCAGTTTTTCTTGCCATGCATGAAGAAAAGGGCATAGAT
>JPKZ01001781.1:23049-58937 GCA_000803305.1 Toxocara canis
ATGCCTTGAGCTCAATATGAGAGAGAGAGAATCTTTATTTACAACATCATGATATTAGTTCTGTATTGAACTGTAGCACTGATTGTGCACGGCATTCGATTTTCCGTAGTAGGGCAAACAATTCTCGAATGACTTCTGCATGGAACAAGACGCATGGTAAACATATGTGATATAACAGATCGTATTGCAATCACCCTCTGAAATCCCAGTTCCAATATGGGCCGTATCCGCCCCATGGCTTCAACGTATTTGGTTGGTCTGTTGCCGATCCGTAGTATCCCCACCTCTTCCGCAGTTCGCTGAAAAAATTCTCTTCTTACAATTCCTTCCTTCAGTGACATTAAAACCGTGATCACGAAATGACAGCTTTCTTAAAAGAAGAAAATCGGAGAGAATTTTTCTACAATTACGAATTAAAGATAACTGAACCAGTTTGGTTGAAAAACGTACAAAACAATGATGCCCGTACGAAAACCTTTGTAGCGAAAACAAAAACGACCTCATAACGAGTTGGAAAGTCCGACTTTCACAACAGTTCCCTGAGCATATATATTTACCAAAGAAAATTGATTTTATGTAAAGATCTGGAGCTCTTCGGTTCTGAGTCATTCTTCTTTGATATTGAATTCTAATTGTAAAAGATACAATTCGTACAGTGGCATATCGATGAGCAATTGTTCCGAGCTGGTCGAATACGATTTCTGCTCTCCGAACACAGCGAATGAGAACAGCAGCAGTGTGCCAAAAATGTAACAAGTTCGCCTCATCACTGCAAAATTGAAACTGACGAAAGTAACAGAAAGCCATAGATGGATATCAACCGCATTTCGAATCATCGCTATTTTTGATGAAAAGATGAAGTGTGCTTCACACGATGGAATAATAAATGAAAAATATTAGCCATATCGTTCGTATACATAAGCTGCCTCTGATTGTTTTCATTTCTGAAGTTTACGAGATTCCCTACGTTTATTATGCCATAGTTTTGAAAGATGTGTAAGAAGCTCCTCAGATATTCTTTCGCAAGGTATCCCTTGGTTAAAAAGAATGGGTATTAGCAACTTATCTACCTGAGACTTTCTGTTCAAATCTAGCGGACTTTTTTTTAAATTCTTTTTCCACCACTTCTTAGCCTCATAAACTTACCGAAATTCTACTGGACAGCATACCACATGTAACACTCTCAAATACAACTGCTGGAAATAATCACGAAGAGGTTTTTTTAAAAATATAAGGCAAAGAGAAAGTTTCCTTTCAAACATTAGAACTCTTCATAAAGTAAATGACCATTGGCATATTTCGTATTTATAACTGATTTTGTCACCATAGCGACTTCAATTAAGTGGCTGAACAATTCATCAATCGTGCACATACTACAATATGTAGCGTGACCACCACCACATTACAAGCTCTCGAAATCGCAACGACAACTTTTATGGAATGAGGTGAAATTAAGAAATAACAAAGAATGAGTGAAGATGACGGTATTTCTCAATAACGAAGATTAACAGCATAAATCACTGGACAATCAGGTGGGGCATGTATGCAAGAATCCTATACCTTATGATCCAGGTAGCTAGCACAACCGCATAGACTATAAACCGCAATATGGCAACGGATGCCCAGTATTCGGTACAGTTTACCGGTCAAAATAATGAAGGAAATGAAAAAAGAAAATCGAAATCGCTTTCTGTCGTAGTGGCGGCTTTATCTAAAAGCAGGCATTTGCAAAAGTAGCATCAATTTGTAAGCGTTTTTATCAGATGATAACTGAAGAAATACTGCTAATGTAGAAAAAACAAAAGGAGGAGGGGGAGATTCACTGGATTGAGGCAAAGGATTTTAAAGCATTTTTGTTTTGACTAATCGAAATTCCCTTCCGCTAAACTGACGCAACTTTTAGTCAAGGAAGAGAATAACGATGTTCCCGATCAGTCCGAAAAATGACTTCGGTGAGTTCTTGAAAAAAGCTAAGAGTAACCCATTGAGTCTTCCTCCTTTTCCTCCGCATCCCTTCCCATTCTTCCACCTTCCGTCTCACTCACCTCCTAATGCCTCGCCATTCCTCCCCTTCCCTCCCTCCCACTCAAATGTCACTTTTTGCATGCTCACACTTTATTCATAGTGAATGATGCAGTAGTTTAAAGTGGAAAGCTATTGCTGTTCGCCAATTACAAATTAGGAAAAGAACAGACACAAATCATAAAACGGTAGATCACATAAGGAATAGATATGCTTCATCGACCAAGATGAAAAACAAAATGCTCACCACTGGTCTATTCGCTAACGACTTCTACGTTTTCAATAGCCGCAACTATAGCCTTTTATAGGAACTTTCACTGATGACCTTAATGCAGTGAGGAGCCCTGAAAAGAATCTCACCGCTCTCATAAACCATTAAGCGAAAACATATCACATCCGACCGAAAAATCGCTCCTCAGGAGAGTGCTATCGTATTATGCTTTCCAAATGTTTTAATTCAAGCTTGCTACTTATGCGGCTACACTTTTGACTTTGTCATTATCGTATTACCAATCAGTCACCATTATTATGAATCTTTGCTCATTAATATCAGTCTGTGCTCATAATGATCTTTAATTGTTTCCTTGGGGGCTACGCAGACGCTTTTTTCGATCAGAATGCGGTACTAATGAGAATACGACATTATAAGCCAATAATGGCAAGACAGGTGATCACAATCCTTCCGGTTGATCATTGAAACGTTGTTGTGACGCTTCCATAAGTTACTCATCATTTCAACAGCCACTTCCCTTCGCAAAATTCAATAATATAATTTATTGATTGCCCTTAAAGCCTCCCAAGGAAGTAGTATTGGATATCCGCTGCACAATTGCAGCTTCAGGCGCCACTACATGATATACGAGATGATATATGAAATTCGTCCGAACCACATATGTGGATTAAAGCTCATAAGGAGCTAACATTTTAGATAACAAAGAGGAATCGCTTATTTTTATTGGTAGCGTATGGTGGCTTTAACGAATTTTAAAAATTCGCTGACAAATCACAAGCAAGAAGAACGTTGCCGTTAGTCATTGAGAACTGTAATGTTTTCATTCGCGGCCACCAGAGAGGAAAACGGTAAGGAATGCCTCGGAAAGGAAATTGTCCGTGAACATGCGTATTAAACGTGATTCCAGATAACTGAGAGTCCAAAATTGAGGAAGGCAGGCAGAATTCATCTAACGATAGCGCTACAGTAATTTGTCTGGCAAAAATTTCACTCGAAGCCATTCACCTGTATTAATATTTTTTCCGCAATGCTAGCACTCAAAAACATTTGTTCAAAATCTCATTTTCGGTGCGAAGGGAATAGCAGCTTTCGTTAGTGTCGTTAAGAGACTTCGAAATGCAATGAACTGCGATAAAAATTGATTTTGATAGCATGCTGTTCAAAATCTCATTTTCGGTGCGAAGGGAATAGCAGCTTTCGTTAGTGTCGTTAAGAGACTTCGAAATGCAATGAACTGCGATAAAAATTGATTTTGATAGCATGCTGTTCAAAATCTCATTTTCGGTGCGAAGGGAATAGCAGCTTTCGTTAGTGTCGTTAAGAGACTTCGAAATGCAATGAACTGCGATAAAAATTGATTTTGATAGCATGCTGTTCAAAATCTCATTTTCGGTGCGAAGGGAATAGCAGCTTTCGTTAGTGTCGTTAAGAGACTTCGAAATGCAATGAACTGCGATAAAAATTGATTTTGATAGCATGCTGTTCAAAATCTCATTTTCGGTGCGAAGGGAATAGCAGCTTTCGTTAGTGTCGTTAAGAGACTTCGAAATGCAATGAACTGCGATAAAAATTGATTTTGATAGCATGCTGTTCAAAATCTCATTTTCGGTGCGAAGGGAATAGCAGCTTTCGTTAGTGTCGTTAAGAGACTTCGAAATGCAATGAACTGCGATAAAAATTGATTTTGATAGCATGCTGTTCAAAATCTCATTTTCGGTGCGAAGGGAATAGCAGCTTTCGTTAGTGTCGTTAAGAGACTTCGAAATGCAATGAACTGCGATAAAAATTGATTTTGATAGCATGCTGTTCAAAATCTCATTTTCGGTGCGAAGGGAATAGCAGCTTTCGTTAGTGTCGTTAAGAGACTTCGAAATGCAATGAACTGCGATAAAAATTGATTTTGATAGCATGCTGTTCAAAATCTCATTTTCGGTGCGAAGGGAATAGCAGCTTTCGTTAGTGTCGTTAAGAGACTTCGAAATGCAATGAACTGCGATAAAAATTGATTTTGATAGCATGCTGTTCAAAATCTCATTTTCGGTGCGAAGGGAATAGCAGCTTTCGTTAGTGTCGTTAAGAGACTTCGAAATGCAATGAACTGCGATAAAAATTGATTTTGATAGCATGCTGTTCAAAATCTCATTTTCGGTGCGAAGGGAATAGCAGCTTTCGTTAGTGTCGTTAAGAGACTTCGAAATGCAATGAACTGCGATAAAAATTGATTTTGATAGCATGCTGTTCAAAATCTCATTTTCGGTGCGAAGGGAATAGCAGCTTTCGTTAGTGTCGTTAAGAGACTTCGAAATGCAATGAACTGCGATAAAAATTGATTTTGATAGCATGCGAATCCAACATGCATTATAGAATATGCAAATTGGACCAAAAATTGGGTCATGAAAATGATATATATTTTGCATGCATGCTTGTATGCAAAAGTGCATTATATGAAAGACACGCGAATGAACGCACGAAACTTCGGAAAACCAGCGAACGAAGATTCTACGATGCAAGAAAGGCAGAAATCAACAGATCTTTCACTTCTGTTTAACCCTCAATAAAACCTTTTCAACGGAAGCTTCCCTGCTTTGTCACTGTTCTCAAAGACAAACTGTCTGGAAAAGAGACTGTAACACGCTTATGATCAATTTTTCCTAAATCAGCTTATAGTCTAAATACCGATAAGGAGAGATTATTTTTCAAATTTCGGAATAGGTGCAAATCATCGTCCAAAACGTTTCACTCGCAACCTTCATAGGGTTGTCACTACACCCGCATTGTCAGTTTCGGGTATTTGAACGCCTATCATCACATAGTTCAACAATGGAGCCAGTTTTAAGAAACTCGACTCAGAGACCATTCATGGAAGGAATCCGCTGAGAGCCATGGTCGATATCCATTATTGTAATGCATTATGCAGAAATCTGAATATCGTCCAAGTGGCTAAGATAAATATAGAAATTCAATGGCGAAAAACTCATGCCAGATGGCCTACAATAATTAATTAATTCATCGTGCACATAAATTGAAATGAACGCCTGACATGTGAATGTCGGCAAGTATAATGGTTCAGTTTTCTCTGTGTGATTCCATAAATGAAATCCACAAACACCTCTTGGTACACGTTTGTCTTGCGCATAAAAGAAACGTTATGCTGAATAGTGCATGAAAGAGATGTCACGTGATCGTTGAATCGAACTAATAATATCCGCCAGATTATATCAGTTGTTCACATCCAACGCGATTGCACGCCTTCATGTCGGCAATGTCGCTATTGAAGTACTCGTACTGCTCTCATGTTTTATTACGTGGACAATATCTGTATCACGATAGCCAAAAAACTTCTATTGATACCAAAAAGGTTCTCCATGATTTTTTATGGTTTCTCATACTAATGTGAAGAAAACTTTAGAATTTTCGCATGATATGAGTTTTAGTGAAAAAATGATAAAGCGTGATAATTTCGTGCTCATTAGCTCAACGTTTTGTTCCTTCTTGTTCAGTTACTCTTTAATTATTGAATTTCATGTTAATGGCGACCATAACCTTATCGTGCATTCCCAGTGCTCCATAAGACAACAATAGTTTCACAAACCTTTCACAAACTTTTCTTCACGGCTCTCACAATGTTACAGCAGTTTGCACTCATGAAATTGTCTTACAATTTCGTTTCCTATGATTTCAAGCTATACTTAATGAGACGCAGATGCATACCTAAACAGAGACATAACGCTTTCGACGATGTGAGAAACGATCAAAACAGTTAATGCTGCACTTCTCTGGCCTCTTAAAGCGAACGTGTCAATCGTTGTCATATGAGTAACATAAGATTGCGTTCCGAGCAGTGAAATATGAGCTAGGCGTATTTGCCTATCATTTCAAAGCGTCCAACGGAACGCCATTAGGTTTGATCTTTCTTCCCTCACACACTACAGTAATTTTTTCTAGTCAACGCTCCATGGTTACATCTAGAAGATCGAAGCAATCAGCTTGATCAGAACATCAATCTAACTGAAGAAACACAAATGCCATGATACGTATCAGTTAGGCCGAGCTGTCACTCAGCAACGATCAAATGGCACCGGATTTGCGCAGAAGATGGTAGCTAGATGATACTGATGCGAAAAAGTCTCTACTAATGCAGGGCCACCACTTAAGCGTGCATTAATGCATTGAAGGCGCCGACTACTGACTTTCAGGGTGTCGAAAACTTAGCCATCGGAAACATATACTCTCAAGAGATTTTCTAAGAAAGCGTGTGAAGTTGAGCTGTTTTAGATTATCTAGGGGAACTGAGAGTGGTTATCTCGTTTCAATTAGAACTCGAACAAAACACATTCAGCGACAAGTTTACGCGATACAGGCATGAAATTAAGCCTTCCTTAGCGAATCGTTTTGTGGGTAAATTCTTAGAAAAAAAGAAAGTATTGGCTAAACATATATAACAAGCAGTGAGCAAACGGAAATGGACTCAATAGCACATTTGAGAGCTTAAATTCACTGATGTTATGTATTTTCCTTTCAGATCTAGCTGCGTTCTCGTGAACGGAATGTGTCTGTTCATAAACAGGTTTTGCGTGTATACGTGCACATGCGTTTAAACAGGTAAATTTAACCCAGAAATGGTGAAATGAAGAAATTTTAAGAAGTTGCGGCTAAGGTTTTTACATCTGATCAATATATTTCTAATGTGTTTAGCCGTTCTGCGCAAAAATGAAGCATCCATCGGAATGCTAGGATATAATGACATCATTATCGCATGCCTTCATCGCAGCCGTCTGGAACATGACTACGTCGCAATACAGTAGGCGAAATACGTGCTAAAGAAAAGTCGAGAATTCTGCACTGCAAACTACTGTTTTCAAAAAACCTTAAGCTTCCCAATTCTTTGTTTTCAAAAAAACCTTAGGCTTTTCAAGCCTTTCCGAAAGTTCTTGGTCAACATCTATTCATGGATATTCCGGGCATAGTCATAATTGCAGTCAAAGTCGCGCATAGGTAAAGCATGACTTCAGCAACTTCGGGACAACGATGGCTGCAAAAGGTCTTGAAAAAAAACCACTGGCGTCCTGGCAAAACAGATTTTCAGCATTCAGCTTCGTTTTTAATGTACCCAGCCTCAAAACTCATAATGTCTGTAAATGTTCTAGGAACTCATGCCAGTTTTCGTCCCTCAAAGAAGCTCTAGCCAGGAAGTCATTGAACTCAACGGACTTTTTTCAGCGCTGCAGCAACAACACTTTGAAACAGAACATCTGTGCTGATTAATATGAATGGAAATGAAGCATTCTTGTATCAAGAAGAATGTAAATCGGTTCAAAATATACGCTCTTAAAAGAGCAACTCTTTCATTCATTTCAGATGACGGTTAAAAAAAACGGCAGGATAAAAATGCGATTACGTGCTTCGGCGAGCTCGCATTATGAATACGATCAGTTTTAAGCATACAAACATATTCATCGATAAACTCACTCATCCTTTTCCAGCAGTGTTCGTACGATTACAGATCAAAACCTTAAGAGGTGGAGACCCATGATAGGCAGCTGAAACGACATATGGAGCAGTCATTTTTATACAGAACGCCTAAATAGCAATAACCCTTTGGCGCAAGCGCTACCATAAATGTTGTACTGAAGAATTGTTTTTTAATTGCTGTTCAGTACGACAAATTTACAGCGTTCCTCCCTACTAACGGCCCCACAATTTCAATCCATGCATGTGCTCATGAAATCCTCGAGCAACGACAAGCTTGCTTGAAAGTGCATATAGAACAAGAGCATCGTGGATGATTGTGGCTAAAATATGGATAAATTGGAACGTCGGTTGGGCGATGAACCAAACAGATTGACGAACGAGACAGAATGGATGAACGAACGAATGAATTTATTGAGATTTAGTCGCACTTTTATGAAGTTTACTCGAAGACAAACATTTTTGAAAGAGAATTCACATTCCCAATGGAAAGTTGGGAAAGAAAAATTTTTTAAACAAAACGATTTGAGAATTGGAACACTGTATGAAAGGTTTTTTTGATATTAACTGTGAATGTTTGTGAACGTTAGGCGATGACGGCACTTTTCAATACATATAGAATTTGATTCTTTCTGACACTCACCGCCAAAAGTTTTAACATGCCACCGGAGAAGTTTTTGCTTGATCACTATTACTTTATTTGGTTCGCATCGTTCTGATTTTTCGAAGAATCGATCTTCTTAGCGACGAAAAAATTATTCCTCATTTGTTTCCCTCTTCTTCTTCAATTTCCACCTCTTGCGCTGTCCTCTGGGGAATCGCATGACCTTGTGTCGTTTTCTGTAGTTCTATTGCTTTGTCTACCAGCACTAGCACTCAAAAATGCACTTGTACTTGTTTCGTCCGCCGTCTAATTTTGCATCTGCACGCCAGCACTCTGCCTACTCCAAGTGCGATGATGACGGAAATTTTTATCATGCATTCGTTCACGACATGACTGACGTGATCAAGAACTTCTTGAATTTTGTGTGCGGCCACGTCGATTTTGCGTTCGGCCTCTCACAACAGTCGCTCACCTTCGTCTCCTAGGGAATCAACTCCGCTTTTATGTATTTCATTTGGGAAGGTGTTACGTGCCCCGAAATGTCTCGCTTCCGTTGAAAGTATGGATAAAGCGAGACTGATTATTTCTCTTTCGGTTGATGGTAGGGATCCAGCCTTGAACGTTTGATGCCAAATCGCCGAGATATTTCCTGAAGAGAAGTTGCCGAAGCTCTCTATCACCTTTTCACTGCAAGGATAAATGAGCAACGAATTTTCGTCCCGTAGAGTTGCGCAGACATGTTCTGTTTGCAGTAGCATTCTCGCAGCCACAGCTGGAGGTGCAATCTTCACGTTGATTATGAGTGCATTCGTTAGTTCATAGATTGATCTCCGCACGGTTCAAAACTACGCGTTAATCTGATCTCTCAGAAGATCGTAAACATAATATAGCTTTGCGTTTATAGGATCGTGTACGATCTCCGACGATTGAAACGAATTGGCAAAAGTTGTTTTATATTCATGCACGCCGCTTACTTTTCTCGTCTCCAGCGACGCCGATGATGGGTTCGTTTGTGTCAGATGCAACCAGTTCATCCGATTAATCTCAACTGGATGAGACTTTATCCATTGGCTGAAGTCTCCTGAAACCCTGGGGTCGACGATAAAGTTGTTGTTCACTTCGCTCAGGCTACATTCACTGAGGAACGCAAAGTAGTTCTTAAAAGTGAAGGGAGCTTCCAAATCAGAGACAAGTACTGAGTAAGAAGTCGCGAAAACTTCGTGCACTCCGAGAGACTCAAAGTGGCAGAGTGATTTTACTTCTGAAGTATTCCACAAGAGAGTGTAGTCGGTGAGGCGGAGACCGTCTCTGAGCTCGAATTTTGTTGTGAAGTCCGCCGCGGCTGTGATCAGTTTATCGTCACTGCAAATAGCTAAAGAGACCTTCCAGAATCGTTCGAGAAATTTGTTAGATTCTGACCAGACATCCAGTAGTTTGTCGGGTTTGTTAATTGTCGGGTAGTACTTTTCTTTGCTATCCGTGTCTGCTTCCATTCAAACAACGACTTCCATTGTCCTATTTGATACGGGAGCGATAAGGTCGATTGGTCGAATCACTTGCAGTGACTCCTTATCGACATATGTCAACAGTCTTGAGTTGACGATAGCTTCGCACTCGCTTGATAACGTTTGAAGAAGTTCGTCATCGACAAGAGCTGTGCCGATCAATCGTCAAAAGGCTTTCTTGGTGGATTGAACCATGCTTTCGTAACTGCCTGCCTGCCAGGGAGCTGTTTCTGTAATATGTGCATCCACCGAATTTCATTTAAGATCTGGTCAGTCGCTTTTTCCGTATGAAGGAATGCGGCGGCGTTGTCAGACGGTATTGACCTCGCCTGACCTCTCCGAGCTATGAGTCGATGCAGGCTTAGTAGGAAAGCTTGATCGAACAATAGGAAACGACCTCGAGATGAACAGCCCGAGACTATGGACACCTAAAAAGTGCTATCCGACGCTTTGTTCCACCCTTCGCCATTTCTTCGGCGCTCTTACATTTGACACGAATTTGCCCGAAATAGTCAAGTCCGACATCAGCGAAAGATTTTCCAGGAACGGTTCGAACAGCTGGTAATGGTGGATACGTTGGAAATCGAAACGGCCGCGCATACCAACGTCGACAGCTCATGCAACGACGGTTGATCGTCCTTTCGATAGTTGCCCTCCCCTAAGGGATCCAGAACCGGCGAAGACAGAGCTTGGGCTTCTTTGCGCAGTTTTTGCATGGTTCTACATCTTGAAAGGGAGCACTCAGTGCTGCCCAGTGATGAAAGTCGCAGAAAGGACATGGCGGTGGTCGCAGAAAGGACACTTTTGATCGTTCGGGTTGGAGCGCTTCGTTTAATTGTACACAGAATAAAGAATTTTTCAGTGGAAGATTTCTATGAGTAGTCGAATTGAATAACATCGGATTTTGCTACTTTTTATATGGCGAGCGTATCAGCAGCGATGTTAATTTCTGGGACATTGAGGCAATATAATGTTCTTCCATCTTCTTTCCCCTCTTTTCAAACGATTCAGTTACTTCACTTATCTCGTTTCGCAGACTACCCGTCAAATAAAGAAAATTGATGTTTTATGTGATCGGATCGCCGCGATAATTTCTCACTAGTGATTCGTTTTTATGCAACTGGATAGGTGAAAAACGCAGACGCGCATTGCAAATAGAATCTTTCTTTTTTTTTGCACCTTTCCATGCCTGTAACTTCTTTCAGAAAAGTGAAGGGTTTAGAGTTTACGTACCACATTTGATAACTTTGCACCAGTCCCTGCTGAATATAGCATACTCCTGAAAACCGAGGCAACTACGAGTGTCTCAGCCGCTATGTTAGCCTCATATTTTCATTTATTGGAGCTGGTTTTTTCTGGTTTTTTTTTAACTGTTTACTGGTTTTTCCCTCAATAGCTCTATACGATGTGGCTTAAGTAGCAACGAAATCTAAAACTATAAAATAAAAATAACGTTATTTGCAGCTGCTATCTTCCCAAGCATATGCATTTGGCACGGTAAACAGGCGGTAATCATTGTGTAAGCGGAACTGTAAAACCTGAAGAAAAAAGCTTCTATTGACTGCTATACCGTCGTTGGAGCTAGCGATTGAAACTTTGACAAGAACGCTCCTTTGTATGAATCAAATTTCGCTGTTTGTGCCAGCGCTCTTACAAAATCTGTTTGTAAATTCCATGCATTCTACTTTTTCGTTTAAATCCAGCTCTAATCCATGAAGTAAACAAGCGTCGAACTTGCTCTCCTTACAAACATTAAGGTTTATCTACCTAATTTATGCATTATCCACCAAATTTGTCCACCTAATTGTCCGCCTAATCCATCTAATTTATTAGTAAGCTCACGCGGAATTCTGTTTGACACACTTCACAGATTTTACTACAAAGTTAGTATGAAAACAGTGAGCAAAATGTCAGCTGTCACTGTCGACTCGTTTATAATGTTACATTTATTATGCGAGCTGCTATTCACAATCTGCGGAGCCGCTCTCACACCATAGGTCAATCAGTGTTGTGGTTGCTTCGCGAATTTTATAATCTGATGCTGAACGAACTAAGAAATTTTTAGGAGTGAAAAGAATGATTCACCTGAGGTGATTGTAAATAAAGATTTCTCTCTCCCTCTCTCTCTCTTGAAGTGATTATCGAAGTTAATTCATGTTTACGAAACATGTGCGCGTTGATTATTGCACGCAATGTCTAGCTAAGCCGCGATAAAATAACGGAAGAAATAAATGGGCGATTTGCAAAAAGCGTTTTCTTTATTCGTCGCTGAATAGAGACTGCTCGTTTCTGGCAATAATTGGCCGAAAATGTATGAAGCAAAGACTAGTTGATGAACGCACAGCAGCAATATGTGTGCACGGAGATCTTGATGACTGAACACGATGAAATTGTGCTAGTTAATTTCTTCAAGCCACTCTCACTGTTCGTTTTCTGGCGAACGTATACAGCAGCTGAGGGATGGGAGTTTCAACCTAAGATCTGCAGGGAATGTGCAATTAAGCCGAACTTCTGCAGTAGTCGTGATTAATGCACAACTCGAACGTTGTGCTTCAGAATCTTTATTTTTGTTTTTGTCGACACCATGAACCATTATCAGAGAAGCATATCCGCTATTTAAAATAAAATGTGTGACCTCCGTTTGCTGAGTGTTCATGAAAGGTTGTCAATGTCGAGCCATCAAGCATAACAAGTAATGAGTTCGAGCCACATCCTTAGATGCACGTATGATTTGTACTCGATCCGTCTGACGTTATAAGTCTTAGACAGGGCGTAACAGTGCAGATTTGTAGCACTTAGCAACTGGCTACAACCACACACAGTTTAACGCTGGAATGCAAGCGAAAGTCTTAGACAGGGCGTAACAGTGCAGATTTGTAGCACTTAGCAACTGGCTACAACCACACACAGTTTAACGCTGGAATGCAAGCGAAAGTCTTAGACAGGGCGTAACAGTGCAGATTTGTAGCACTTAGCAACTGGCTACAACCACACACAGTTTAACGCTGGAATGCAAGCGAAAGGCAGCATACAATATGTGGTCGAATAATTTCATTTCCATACCAAACCTCCTCAAAAAACTAACACTTCTACAAGGAACTAGTCCGCTTATGGCCCCCATTCCCCCCCCACCCGCAGCCCTTGACCGGTTGCACGTATTATGACCGACTGGAAATGATGCACACCCTGCAGAGCATTTACGTACGTATTCGGCGTGTGCGGCATGCATACATAGTTTTGTAAACGTCACAGAATATGAGAATTTCTAAGGAACTATTAGAATGCATCGACCTAACACTCTTCTCGAACATTATCGACTGAAATAATTGGGGAGAAGGCATTTCCGAACTCAGCTGAAAACGATGGGTACTTTTCGAACCGAAATATTAGGTCCTACGAAGGACGCTAGTATAGCAAAGAGCAACTTTGAAGACTGTGTTTTTGTTGTCCAGGAACAGATCCAAAATTGCCCAGAGCACGGTTTTCCTTTCATGAGAAACCAGATGAGATTCCAGATTTGTCCAACAAGGCGAAACGCAACGAGCTTTCGATAAAAAAACCAGCGAGCACATTCATTCCATGAGCCTTCATGGAGTGTTGTTGTAGTAAGTAATCCGTAAGAGGTAATAGCTGTTTGCATGCAAACGACTATTTATCATGGACATCCAGTAGCTAATTTAACAGCCTTTGGATCATAAATGATCGGCGCTGGTTTGAAATTTAAACTATTGTTAGTCACCGTTCAGCTGATCATCTTCGCCTGTTCGAACAACTGCATTTATGAAAATCGTATGAGTAAATGAACCTGCGTTTAAGGTGATCCTTGCCTAGTGATAAAATCAAAGATCCAATTCGATTCAATTTAACTTATGAATGCCAAAATCGGCAACTCATACAGAGTACAGTGATATACAAGAAGAGCAATTCAAGATTGATAAGCATATACGTTGGTAATGCAAATGAAAAACTGCACTCACCTACCTTTGTTGGCATCGTAATGGTGTGACAGCGTTTAGTAAGGGTGTCAACGGTTATCAGCTAAGTGCAGCTTTTCCCTTTGAGACTCGAAAGACGCTGGTTATCACTAATCTTCAGCCACTGTTTAAATAAGTGCTCAGTCGAATGCACTTCTTCATGAGGCAACGCGCAAACAATTTGCGTGAAATTGAAAATGAAATTAGCGCATAACGCTTCAATCGACCTTGTGCTCATGCTAGGAGTCGTTTTATGTAAGTGTGACCAGTGTAGTGATCTGATGGTTCAAAAGTAGGACCTAACAAAGATTCTGCTGGTGTTATCGTTCAGTTCCCGAATGACTGTCACCGAATAAGAAAGAGACGTGAAGAAATGGCAAATAGCGTCGTGAGAACTAAGAATTGTTGCGCGTTTACCTGATATTCATAAAACCCTATTTGAATCTAGGGGAAATTCGAAAGCGTATGCAACTTTAATTATCTAAAACAAAAGAAAACTGCCGTCTTAATCTTTATAATTTGGCTGAAGAAACGAAGTATGCGAGAACAAAGGAAAACTTCTAAGCTTTCTTGGTGAACCGAATGCTGAAGTTTTATGCTTTCTTTTTTTTTGATTGTTTCATTAAACCAACTCAAAAGATTTCAATGTTTGCATTTCTGTTGAACGCCCATGAACAGTATGGTGGCAGGCATCAGTGCTTCAATAGAAGAAGTTCAGCCGAAATCTTGTGCCCAGAAATTTCAGTTGATGGCGGTCAAGCATGCGGTGAATATGTCACCATGCTATTTGCAGTGTAGTTTAAAGCTCGGCTGTGCTTAGAAATCTGCAGGTCGCCATCACTCACTCGTCGTGTCACTAGAATATAGTACTTGCGTAGCTACTAGATGTATGCACTCAGGTATGGAAAATGATGTACACACCGCGGCAACATAGAAAGCCAACTGTGAATAGCGGTAACCTATCAGAAATGGCTTATCGTTTTATTTAGGTGCATTGCAACGGTCTATTTTAAGCAAACTTCATTAATGTTCTTAGAAATTCACTCCTTTTGTCACGAGTAACCATCCACTATCGAGAGTGGAAAAAAAGATACCGTTTCCTCCTGGAAATTTTTTAACTGAAAGGTGGAGAGGAATCTTCGACAAATGCTCATCACTGGCGATTTTCGAACTGCTCTGGTGGAATCGCGGTAGCAACAAAAGCACACAACTTCGGCGAAAAAATCGCTTTTCGCCGGTGAACGTCAGCTTCGAGCCAACAAAAGAGAGTCTGCACTCATTCAAGCTCCTCGATTATTAAAGAAGGTGGCATTGGGGGAACCCTTCAACACTTCGGTCTCTTTA
Organism: Toxocara canis; assembly: GCA_000803305.1. Lineage (NCBI taxonomy): Eukaryota > Metazoa > Nematoda > Chromadorea > Rhabditida > Toxocaridae > Toxocara > Toxocara canis. Next base: position 38,200 of record JPKZ01001781.1, read on the forward strand.
TTTACCATCAAATCATTGGCTGAACCCCCGGAAACGTAGCCGCATGACCTTTAAATTTCTAAGTTTTCGACCTGCAAATAGTAGATTTTGCTCAAGTTTCCTGAGCGTTCATTGCGCGAGACTTAGCACAGAAAAGGTCGCGACAAGGAAGTTTCAATATCGAGAATGCACATGAGCACAGCGTGAGCCACATGACTGCAATGAAACTTATCGTATTCATTTGCTTCTGCCGAATGACCGACGAAGATATGTGATGGAGAACTTGTAACTTTACGCGCGTCATACAATTAATGAAACATTTCAGCGAGTGCCTGAAGCCAAACTTTGTCGACGACATAAGGCGATTGTGATATACCTATCAAATGCAGAAGAAAGAGCAAATATGTAGAGCCATCTTTCAGCGGTTGCATCATGAACATGCTACGATTCTTCTGCACTTCTTATTTCTTTCGTTTTGACTATAAGATGCTTCCAAACATATGCTAGGTAGAGTTTATCTCCGATTCCCTTCAATCCGTTCAAAGAACGACTCGATAGAGGTACACCGACATAACAGGCGATCTTTTTTTACATTAAAATAATTTATTTAAGCGAGCAGGAGTGGGAAAGGATCCCTATCAACACAAACGACTTCTTGACCCACCAGGCTGTCACCGGAGTAGTAACCGAATACAAACTTAAGGAACAATGAATCATTCGCTGTCCCTTTTACTGACAAGAAATTGAAACCACCTTCGTTTTCTGCACAGTCATTCGTCGATGGTAAGCCACAGCAAAGTCAGTGGATCCTCCTGTACCAAATGAAAGAAATCATCAGTTTTCTATCTGCAGACTTTTGCAAATCCGCTACGTTTTAATGAATGATTGCGAACGAGTTTATCATGGCTGCTTTACTGTATATTTCATAGATTGCTCATCACTTTGGACTTATTGCTTTCCAACTCATATATAGCCTGAGGGAATCCAGTAGGGAAGCACTGAGGCGGTTGGGCAACGTATGCTTCAGGATATCCTTTCAGGCATTTCGTCTCAAGCAGTGGCACATTATAGACTCGTCATATCTATGCGTGTGCATGTATGTATCAGTAAATGTATATTCGCATGTAGGTTTATATACAGGTTAGTTCGGCGCTTTTAACTCATGAACCGAAGAACACACTGTGGTGAAAATGCCGTAATTGATTTACAGGGTGTCCAAACGAAAATGACTAAGGTTCATGAAGTTCTTCAAACGAGTTATGGCGTATGGAGGGGATGTTGTCCGGAATGACACAACATGGGAAAAGTTGCAGTCGGCTCAGTTCTGGGACTGTAATTACATACAGCTTACACTAGAGAAAACATTGCTAACTACAACGTGCATTAAACTCAGCTGACGACATGAAAATCTTCGTGTGATGTTGAAGCTTTTGGAAAAACCATGCGAAAAATTCCAAAAAAAAACAACTGGCACTAATAGTGTTAATAGCTCTGCACCATCTAGTGTTAAGAGTAATTTTAGTCGGTTGCGCAGAAGTGCTTAGGGCACAACTCAACTTATAATTCTTTACTGAAAGCGTCATTCACGTCAATCTGTACGCCACTGCTCTGTTTCATAAAAGGCGGGCAATCAACGATAAAGCAATATAAGATCCTCATAACAATTAAGTAGTCATACACTGAAGGTTACAACGGCAATAAGCAAAAATAACATTAAACTCTGCTATGTTGCGGGGACAACGTCGATATAACCTAACAAGCATACATTGTGCCTTCATTGATGAGTACTTTTTGCAAAATTTATGACTAATTTTCTTCCCCTTTTCGGTCATTTTCATATGACGATAGGATATAGCAAATCATTGTGTACATTTGTGAAAAATTTCTGAACAATATTGTTGGCGATATCCGCCCTCGCTCTCGTCAACGGCCTTGTTTACATTCGCAAAACTTTCGCCTTTTAAAATATGTTTTTTAGCTACGTTGGAAACCAAGCATGATAGCAAAATACGTAGACGTTACAAACGCAAACATACGTCAGTTAGAGGCTGCCATCTCATTGCATTGTTAGTGATCGCTTATTCTAGGGTTTCCGAAAGAAGCCTCCAAAATAAACGAACGGTTTGCCAAAACCGAACTCCCGAGCAAAATTGCTCTTCGATAATTGCGCTTTTCGAACGCGTGGACTCTTCTCATATGGATCCTGAAGTGCTGTTGATGACGAACCACTCAAATACGCATTATCATTGCCTCCGTCGTAGAATCGTCGAGCATTCTGACCTGTACCCCATATGTACCTGCCGAAGAAAAAACGCTTCAGTGGACCACTGAAAAGAAAATGCAAACCTTCTCTGTGGTTTTGCATATTTTGCGGTAATAGCGTATTGTGGGCAACAAACATTTCTTAAATCGACCATCTTATAAATGGTTTGAGCTCAAAAAGACCAACAAATATTCCAAAAATAATTCGCAGATGAGGTGCTGAATCGTTCGATGATAAAAATGAAAGATGGGAGCATAAAGAATTCCATCATCATTTGCCATCACCATCCTAGCAAAAAAGTGATACTAATAATCTGCTGCCCAGAGTCAGACATCGCTGAACTCGGTGATCAAGAAAAACATAAAAACTTCTCAACGAAAATCCAACAAAAATAGAAGGTTAACTTGAGAAGAAACTGCACAAGTATTATAATTTGTACCGTTTCGGTTCTTGTAGATCATCATAAAAGGCTAAAGAGCGAGACAAAACCGATATGAGCAGCGCACAGAACAAAGCTCTCTCGTGACCCGATCGCATCTGAAAACAGTCTGTCTTTAAGTTTTAAAGTAATTTTGCAAACTCATTCGTTTTATGCACATTTCTTCACGATTTGTATATTTATTTAAAATGAAACGCGCCTTCGGTTGAGAAAATTTTACAAAGGAAAACATCAACACTGAAGACTCATAAATACTCAACCGAGTGCAAATACATGCGCACTAAAACGTAGATCACATACTCCGAGCCCATTATCACTCGGTATTCGCTACTCGGTTTGCAGCAGAGAACAGTCGAGCTCCTTAACAACAAACAGAATGATTCACACACCTCAGAGGTAAATCGTTCAGCAATCATAAACACAACAAAAATGAGATCGACAAGAAAAACGTTTCGTTTCGCGTGTTACGAATATCATTTTCATAAATCGATAAAGTTCGTCACCAAAGCCGTTTTTATATCCGACTTTTCTGCGCCTAATTGCCACTGGTGTCTGCGCAGAGGTTTTTGACCTTTATTGGTTAGCAAAATTTAACCAACGAAGTTGTCATCTTCATACATCCTTTATCATTTAATCGATAAGAATAATTTACCAGATTTTCTCCAGGAACCTAGAAAAAAATAATTCATTGTTCCTAAATTTATTCAACCGATTAAGCGAAGGCTCGTAAAATGCTTTAAAAACTTCTGCTATTTTGAGTACTCCATTTCCTTCGTTAACTCATACGTGTTGATATTCTGATAACACGCGACGAGATCAGTCGCCCCGAGTGCTCCAGCTGAAAACTTTGAGTCCGATATACAGCCGAACTTCCGCTGATAGGTGGTATCATTTTCAAGTTATATATTAACGTGATATATTTTCCTCACAAGATATAGGAATCAGTTTCAATAATGAGCAATGCACCGCGGTCTTACTTACGCTTGGATCACCTGGATCATGGAAGATGGCAGGTTTTTTGACGTCGTCCTCTAACCGTTCCGGATGGGGAGTCCTCAATAAAAGCCTTCTTCTACTATATTGTAGTGACTTTCCCCACTAAACAGTGCTGCGGAGCACCTTTCCGGCAATTTCCATGTCCATATTTGTCGTGGTCATCTTGATGACCTTCCTTTTTTTGCCACCGTTCACTGACAAACTGCTCCAGTCCCTTTTAAAATCGCATCCTTTTCGGAGGTAGTCCTTCATTTGCTGCACTCCAAAAGCACTTCCATATGGCACATTAATGTTGCTTCAGGCGTACGGAAGAGCTCTCATTTCAAGTCCTACACTGAATGCAGGCAGCGCAAATCGTTCGTCTTTCATCGATCTCTCTAGCAAATTAAAAACGTAAGCTGTTTTGAATAAGCGGGAGATGCGATGAAATAAAAGATGTGTTATGAAAGCGAGCGACATGATAATGAGCCCATGGTTTACGCATACAATAACTTTAGAGGGCTGTTCGGCCAACCTTAAAGACCTGGTATTCGCTTATAAAGGGTCCGCTCTATCTTTAGCACTAATGGCCCTCTCGAACGATTTCGGCATAAGCGTCTTTCGACATGTAACATACGTTACGGCTTTCTGAACAGCTCTTAATCCTCTACATCTGTTTACATTTTGAAGCGAAAATATAAGCCCATTTAAACACATAAATTTATAAGGGTGTCTCAATGTTGCAGCACTGATGCACTAAAGAAGCAGCCTATTAAAAAATGTTTTCTTAGTCGGCTCGACCACACCCATTTGGTTCATTTGAGCGTCGCGTTTATACGACTCATAATTTACGTTCTGAATTTGCTATGGTGAAAGTATTGCAAATAGAATGAGGTTTTTTGAAGTTGAGGGGTATGTATATAATTCAGAAATAATTAGCATAGTTTTGAGCTGATGTGGGACGGATGACGTATACAATAATTTCATGAAGATGAAAATCAACCTTGAGTCGCTGACGTGAGCGCCTGAGCTATGCATTAGCCCCAGTGATAGAACAATGAATACCACCGTGGCAATGCAGAATTAAATAATACTTGTTCGTGCTAAATTGAGAGAAATTTAATAACTGTGGTTCATCCTACTTGACGGAAATGGGGAACAAATGAATCGTAGGTTGTTAATAAATCTCTTGCGAGGTAAGCTTGAGCGATGTAAGGTGCCATCCATCCCACTACGTGAACGCTATCGCAATTGTCATTCGGATTTGTAATTCACATTTGCTAAAATACGTATTTGCTAATTCAAAATCCTCGCAAAGCAGTCGCTTGATATTATTGCTTAGTTCTCATGCATCAAAGTTCATCCTGTTTGAATGTGCTATTTAAAGTGACGTGACTCAACGTCAGGCAAAACCATCTTTTCAAATTTGTTTCTGAATATACCAAATGTGGAATACAGTTTTATCATCACACATTCATCATTCAAATTTTTTATAAGCAAAGAAGCTGCACAGCGTAATTCTGTATTATTCCCATCCTTTTGGACCGCCCTTCCAGTAAATCTATAATCTTCTCAATTAAAAATCGCAATCTCACCCACCACGAAAATAAAAGCAAGTTGACAGAGCGGAATCCTCAGAGGCGAAACCCCTTTGGCCAATTTTTGCGAACCGCTCTTGCTCTTCTTGGGCAATCAATTGCTGTTACAGTGCACGACCCTTAACACTATTATTCCACCATAACCTTCGCGATTCTATCGTAAGAAACGTTGCCTTAGCTCTTTTCATAGCCAATGGCAAACGTAGATGAGCGTTAGCCAATTTTTTAAACTTGAAGAAGCCGTATTTTGCAAGCCTTGCTAGGAAATTTACCTACTTAATTATTCTTCTAAAAATTCCTATAAGCCCCAACAGTTTGAACACGTTCATTTAAAATTCATGAGAACTTTTCAAAAATGCAGAAAATTTTAATTTCAGTGTTCACAAAATGGCCAGGTTCCATCAACTGCCCTTCAAATTCCTAACTAGCTCAAAAAGCCTGCACTAAAAAATTCAGGAAATATTTCCGGAATTCCTTAAGAAATCCCACTGTGAAACAGTCATACAGAATTTCTTTAAAAATTTGGGAAACGAAGTCGCCATTAGGGAACATCTAGGAAATTTCGATAGCCCAAGATCTGTAAAAAGTTTTGTCGCCGGTATTCCTATGTTTCTTAAGCAGTCTCATGAACTTCACTGATCTTTCTTAACTTTCATGAAGTTGAGAAAGCTCGGGCCACTCCATTTTTTACCGGCTCAGAAAAAGTTATTCCTGTAATAAAACCATGGGTTTTTCTGTTTCATCTGGCTATGCCATCCAACAAAGGTATGGTTCCTTGGGTAAACTAGCAATTCTCAGAACACAATGCACGTGCATTACACCGAGATTACCAGATATTCACTTGAGAAAATAGATAGGAGCCCATCATAGGCAGGTTCATGTGAAAATCTTCCGGCAAAAGAAAAGCATGCTTCAACTCACTGAAATGCTTCTCCTTACATAATTGTGACTGTATTGTAACTGCCTATCCTGATCGTTGAATTTTTCATTATTTCTCTTCACCGTTGATGTCGTTTTGCCTGGTAGATTTTCTTTTCTTCAAGCGAAGTAAAGCAACTAATGATGCATTCACAAATGATTCTATAATTTCTAATGTGTAGCGCAAAGATATTTTACAGTTACAATCTCAAATCATAACAACCAAATGTGTTATTTAGAACGAGCAAAAAACTACTCGGGAAAAGCGAAAAATGAGAAACTAATTATATTTGCACAACGTTCAAAACCGTTTTCAGTAACATTTTGAAATTATTATTTTCTTGCCTTTGGATTTCGCAGCATAATACACCCAAAAAAAGCCTAGGACAGGTAACGGTCCACAAGAGTTACTCCAACGACGTGATGATTCTATAATACGCATCTCAGGATTATTGTGTAACTTGCAATAAAAGGTGAAGTCGTAATTTCTTTCAGCAGGCTTCTTTCGCTCCTTTATCTTCATAAATTGCTCAATGAAACATTTCTGTGTTAATTTGCTGCGCTTCATAATCAAGTAAAACATTACAGGCGGTCATTTCAGCCGGATATAATATTGATATAGCCTGGATGAGAAATATGTTTTTTAAAAAAAAAAAGCTAATAAATGAACTCAGGAAACACTAATCCAAGCCAACTGTCAATCCAATAGCCGTAAATGACACTTGAGCGGATCAGACCAACGTCTGATGCGCAACTTTATCCGTTTTATTACACCTCACTTGATTAATTCGAAAGTTAGAAGAAACAGCATGAATTCTTAGCAACTCAAGGCAAACGTACTTTCGAGTGTAAATGTGATGCAATTTGCATACGGGATTAGAAAATTGCGCAAGTTTTACAAAATTTTTTAGAAAAAATCGACACGTGAATGGTAAAGACAAAATTTGGTCATCTTTACTCAGCACTTGGTACATTTCATGCGCCAATTTCTTAGCTTTTCACCAATAAATTCCTGTTCAGATATCTTGTTCAACAGACATCCCCAAATTTTTTCCTCGCATTGTTCACTCCGATGACATAATCAAAAGCTCGAAGAGTGCTTTTTGTACTCGATGATCTAAATAGTGCAAGGTATAATAGCTTTCTTCGTTGTTCTTAGGTGTGAACAACTTTTCGATCATTGGATGCAGCATCGTTTAGAGCCGTGTTTGTGAAATAGACATTCTGACATCGATAGACCACCAGATGACAACATCACAAGTGAAAGTGATACAATCAACATCAGAAAAAAGTTTCCATGTCTAACCAATAATATATCTCAACTTGTTCCTCACAATTGAACCTTAAGGCCTATCCAGTAAAACGCCTTGAAAGGCTTCGATGTGCGCGCAAAAAAACACGACATGCAATGAAACAAAACAGCTATGCCATTGATTGCAACAGTCAACAGTGCCCTTTAAAATATGAGGCTCTGATGACGAGCAGGGACATCATGTTCTCACTCTGAATTCAACGACGATCAGAATCGCCGGCACGGAACTCTTCTTCATAAGCATTCTGTTGCAAGATTTCGGCGAATTGAGAGCAATTCATAAGCTCAAGCGTGCCTGCGTACATGTAACTCTTGCCTGTATCGATGCGATCAAAACATCTTCACAAAGAAGCCACCAAAGCTTTGTTGTCGTATTTCAAAAATCGTAAGTTCAGAAGTTATGCTCAACGTTGCATAATTTTCAAGTACAGTCGTTTTTCAAACAAACTGTTTTCTACGAACGCCATAGAAATTTTAGCATTTCTATTCATCAACCAAAAACATCATATGTGCAATCCTTCAGTCTCCGCCACCAACGTAAACAAAGCAGTATAGGTAATTTGCTTGACGATTAACTAGCTGCCAGGAAGATTCCTAATTACTTTAGCAAAGCGTTCGAATCGACTGAAACAACGAATAGTTGAACACAACCTTTCAGACACCGCCACTGAACATCGGTGAGATCAGGCAGATTTTTGCGGCTTATTTATCTGCAACAGTCGTCAGAGTACTATTGAATTTGGAAAATAATTTAAAAGATTTTTCAACTTTACGTTATCCGTTACAAAATATTGTTCTACTCATATGATTTCTAGAAACGACCCAGTCGCAATGCATTTGATGTTCAACATTTCATCCTCGCTCTTGTGCGGTAACTGTTCTACGACGACATTTGTCTAAGGGAGGAAATCGCTCAGGCCAGCGAAAATACTCTGGCGGAAGAAAATTTTCACCTGCGATTACTCGAAAAGAGGTGTTTGAATCGGAAAAGTGAAGACGAGGAAATTGAGCCGCATCACAGCGATAACAAAAAGCAATAGACGCATGCCGAACAGCATTTTAGAACAGCAAGGTGACGTACTGAGTTTTACATACATGTAGTTTATCGGATATCGTTCGAAATTTCTTCCTTCCCAAACTAATATTTTTTTGCGCTGTTTTGTACACTTTAGTTCTTTGGCCATATCGAGAGCGTATACGGCACTTTTACAGCATATGGAATGAAATGTTTGAGTTTGCCAAATCCCTTGCAATCAATCAAAGTGAATTACACTCATCCGAGAAAATCCTTTTTCGAAGAGAAAGTTAGTGGAACTTGTTTCTTCCACCTCCTCCCTTCGTTCGAAAGAAAATGGTGCAAGAGTTTATCTCACGGCTGAAGTGTTCGTCATCCTACTGTTGAATTTATCAAAAGCTCACAAGAGAGCTGACATAAGCAAACTTGATTTTCTCCATGGGTTTTTTTTCATGTCATAATTTTATAGATAAATTACCTAGTTAGTTTACTGTTTACTTGCCGCCTAGTGACAAAAATAAATCGAAACTGCAGCTTCATACTAAAGCGTTATCACGTTCAAGCGCCTAGCTAATATTACGGAAAATGCAGGCTATATTCAACGTTCGGTCGGGCTTGTTAACCTTCTTTGCGGTTGTAAAAATTTTGCTGATCAAAAATGAAAATCTTAAGGCCGATTAGGACTTTTCTATTTTCTTCCGCCTCTCTCCCGGAATCAGTCCACAATTTCAATGCGTAACTTTAACATGAAAAACTTATGAATTTGTGAGCAAAAAGATATCATATGATGGCCGTTGTCAACGCAACGTCGAATGCTTCGAAAATGTCCATGGAATCTTCATAGGCCAGTAAAGCATACTTCCAATAACATTTGCAAAGAAGATGGTATCTTCGATGAAAGGCTCGGAGTTTGCCACTGAAATCCCACTACAGTATGGTCACATCTGCTTACACTTGATTTTTGAGCTTGCAAAACGTTCTGGAGAAAAATACCAGGTCTCATTCATTAGGGAATGCATTTGCATTTGTAACTGAAGTGGATGTTATAGGTATTTACAATTCACTCAATTGAAAAGCATCCTATGAACGACTGAATTCAAGATAAATCCCACTATCGTATGGTCACGTTTGATATATACATATATTGTTCAAGGGAAATTCGGTTTTGCATGCATTTTATTTTCGACAATTTACAATCCGCTCTATCTACGCATGGACTCCATATGAAGGCATGGCGCTTAATAAAACGTGCAAATCAGCAAACTCAGAATGACTGCTTCTAATCGGAATTCCTTTTGATACAAGCAGTGCTTATCTCAGTAAGTGACGTTGCAGTGATGCTCTATGGATAAATAATAAAGCAATGCAAATTAAGAACTCTTAACAAAGCAACATTATATGGTATCGTAATACCAAGTAAGCTCATTGCTGTTACGTAGATATTGTGACAACCTTTGTAGCACTCCCACTCTACATTATGTTCTACCACTCAATTCCGTCGAGGTCTTTGCGTGAAATAACTAAAGAAATAGGCCAACTAAGGAAGATTTGAATAACAAAACTAGATTTGAAAAATCACCTTCAAAGATTTTGCATTGCAGGTGGAAGAGGTATTTAGTGCGAGCGATCAGGCAAGAAGTAGGAGGGTGGGGGAAAGGGGAGTTCATACTTGAGGTTGTCCGAGAACGGTTGCAGCGACTCTAATGCTGCATCTCACGGAAGCGTTTGTTTGCCTCCATTCATCATGGGGCTTCCAATTGCGCTATCAGCAGACACTGTAGCTGTAAGAGCGCCAAGCACTATCTCGGTTGCAGATAGATTAAGAAGCGCAATCAAAAGGACCAAGCTAAGAGGAAGAAAGGCTTTCTGCAATTTTGCTCTGGGAATACTGAAACAAGATATGGGAACTAATTTTCCAACCGCCTTGATACACGGCTTTTTACATGATGTTGCTGCTGTCTTACTTGAGGAAGCGTGACGTATATGTTACCGTGTCACACGTATAAGGCTCAAGCTACCCACTAGCTTTTGCCTCTCTCAGACGCGCTATTTTCATTCTGTAATCAGTCACAACCATCATAAGTTTTCGCTCTATTATAGCTCCCTCAGATGTCCCCAACGCAGCCCTGTCAATATGCATCAGTTGATGTTCTAATATAAAGGCATTGAATCGCGAGTGCAACCTACGACCGCTTTTTTGAAGCAAACGGCATTAAAAAATTCGCGATGTTCCAGCAAAGTCTGATCAATGATCATCTAATGGGCTTCAGAATAACAGCGCAAATAATGAGGAATAGCTTTTCCATTCTTCGTTATTGCCGAGCCAAACATGGAATTAAAGTTTTCATCACAATGACTCACTTCTCTCTTAATTGCATCATTTGTGATCATGGAAGTGAGCGCCAACCTGTGGCTATTTTCAAAGCTGAAGGGGGAGATGGAGAAGGAGGGGAGAAAAGATTAAACATAGCAGACAGATTCATATAAAGCTTTCCGGATCGTCATCTCATCATACCCGAAAAATGAGCGTTTGCAACATAAGTATTTCATGTAACTGACAAGCGATTTGATTAATCTTGTTACACACAAATGACTGTAACGAAGCCTTCTGTGCTTTTTCCTCCTTTGTCCGCTTCATATATAGGCGATTCACACGTGCCATGAAATTGAATGCGATTCTCAAACGGTGTTAAGGGGAAATAAAACGATGATTTCCATATGAGCAAGCGAAGGTATGCTGCAACAGCTCGCTAAGGAGCAGCAGTTCATAAATCGTTCATAGGCGAGCTATGTACATTAGTGAGCAGTATCGAAGCATTCGCCAACGAATTGAAGCATTTTGTTACACTAACTGCTTCGCCCCTTGAAATACGTGAAAGGAACGGTGGAGGGGAGGGGCGAGGGGGAAGGGGGTGAGGTGATGAAGATGGGTTAACAGTAATGAATGCATATATGATCCGAACATATTTTGTTCAGAAGATGCTAGCAATCAGCCTACTCTACAGTTAACTATATTCCAGCATCTTGCTTATGTTAAGTTCGCAAATCCCGCTGCCTGTTCGGCACGCATTGGTTTCAAGATAGGATAAAACTATGACGGATAAGCTTCTAATCATTTTCCACTGATCGGTAATAATAGCCACGGACGTGGACAGTGATAACAGTAAAAACAGACATAGCGTTGTGGTACCTTTTTACGCCTCTTTTTCCACCGCTTTACGACAAAAGCTAGTTCCGTTAGCATGTATGCTCATTATCATCGTCGCTCAGCTGCACTTCCTTCCTTAAATGAATGACAAATTTCGCTTACGAAATCGTTCATCCCAACGAATTATTCTTTGTCAATTCCTTGAAGCATCAGAAAAAGAAAATCGACCTACACTGCTCCAATTAAATTTCACACATCAGAAGTCTTATCGGATGAGTACACGCTCTAGTGCACATTGTTTAGAACAAACGATGCGTGTACTTAAAAAATGTTGCGAGTGCATAAACGATTCAAAAAGTAGCCTCGCTTGATTTTCGGGTCATAAAAGATTAGAGCCTACAAATTCGGGGAAGAGGCTGGATAAAAAAATTGATTTTTCGTATGTTACCCTTTTTTCATTCTCCCTACCGCTTTCGTCACAATAGTGGCATAAGATAACGTCTGTAGAAGACTCCCCTCGAGATTGACCCTAGGTTCTTCGGATGATCTATATTGTTCACGCCGAGGCTGCATGCGTAGGTAATATCCAAATCTTTGAGAATATTAGCTGGAAACGAGGATTAAGGATAACGTTTCTTGGCCTAGCAAAGAGGCCCAATTCAAGAGGGTGTTGTAGTTCTCGAAATTGATTGCGAACAGGGCTCTTTTGGATACGAATAAAATGAGACTCTGCTATGCAGGAATTTTTATTCAAAGTGAACCGGTTTACTCTACTGCTTAGTAACGATTTTTCTAACTTTCTTCTTATCAACGACCACTTACCTCTTAGGCATTTTTCGTTTACCGTTGGCAAAAATCTGATGTTTCAACGAATTGACAATTCTCGCCAAATAAGTCAACATTCTTATGAAGTGCCAAAATCGCTCATTTATGCCGACCATCTCGGTCGTACGTTTTAGATATATGGATTTGAAGTAGCGGATTTGCTAATCGTTACTGGGTTGCATTACCATTGTAAAGCGCAGTATTTTCTAATCGGTCGATAACCACATCGCATAACAACGCTAACCCCTTAAAGCTATGGCTCAGGGCTCCTGAAACTAACAGAAGATTGCACGCATTCTGAAGAGCCGTAATTCAAGAGCGCAGTAAGTTATAAAGTGATGACGGTGACCATCCAGCTGGGTGAAGTTGATTTGTGTTCTTCGCTGAAAAGTTGAGTGCGCTTTGACGGAAAATTGTGACAGCAAATATTATCAGAATGTTCTCGTGAGTAAAATTTGTTATTCATAGGCAAATAATGACTTGCGTTAATGAGGAGATCAAACGTAGCTCATTAGAAACGGTTGCCATTATTCGACTTGGAATTTTGCTTGAAAAGCTATTTCAATGCCACGTCCTACAATCTTAAGGCAAGCGTCTTTTGAGTGAATCAACGGTTTCTTACTTTCTAAAAAGTTCTTAGGCTCATCGATGGCATTGAACCACATGATGAATACTGGTAATAACCAGTGAATGCATATTGGTAATGCACACGTTCAAATTCGATAGCTGCTTGACGTTTCGAAAAAGCGGATCACAACAGCCACATTAACTGCCGATGAATAATGGAGGATGGCGCTATCTAATTTCGGATTCTATCACTGACTCAGGCAGCCTTTCCGCAGCCTTCTACAAGTCAGCAAACTTTTCCATACTTGAATAAAAAAACCACTTCCTTATTGATAGAAGAAAAAAAACAATGTATCTTCTCTTTAGCACTGTTCAGAATGACAAGGTAAGCGCACACCTCTAATCACCAATTGCAACATTTCTTTGAATCAGCCACAGCATCAGTGGCATTAGTGAATATATCGCTCGTATATGCAAAAGAATTGAAGGGTATATGATTAGCATTCTCCAGTTACGGAAACCACAAAGTAAATAAATAGAAACAATGGAGTCACAGATAAGAGAGCATAAAGGAAATAAATTAGGGCGATATTTTGAATAGTGACTGAAGGTTAGTAATGAAGAATATCGCATACTAAGACGAAACCAACTCATTGACCGATTCTTGGTCCACTCCCAGGGGATTTCTAATGGTTGGCCACTAAAGTCATTTCCTTCCAAACAGCTGAGAATAATCCCATCAGGATTAAAGTTGTTCTTCTAAACGAGCTGCCCAACGGCATATATCGAGGCTGGACTTTGTTTTACTTGAACCCATATGATTGCTTCAGAAGTCTTAGGATGCACGCATGAAAGGTTTGCCATATTTAATGAAGACGACGTAATTGTTTTGCGATTTATTTAGAACATTCGCTGACTAGAGAAGAAGCTCGCAAAAAATAAAATGGTTAACCACATGGAAGAATTTCTGCTTCGTTAGTTCCATTCAGAATGTTGAAAGGTAACTTTTTTCCCAAAGATCGAATAAATGAACTTTTCTCAATCAGAACGTATCGAATAAGAAGGTACAATTGCTTTTATTCGCAGAAACAGAAACGTTCTTAGCAAAAATGTTCCAATGCTTCCATATACCGTTACCGACTAAACATTTCCTTCAGAATTTTCGCAGCGTTAGATGAACTACTTGAGTGAAGCGTTCCGAAATGGAAGTCATTGTCGAAGTGTTAGCTAGAACCGTCCCATATCATTTGTGCCTTAATTTCATGCCACAGTTTTGGCTAGTTGTATTTTTAGTTTTCGCTTAATTTTTTTTTAAATTTCATTATTTTGCGAGAAAGAGATGAATCATGAATTCAAGTAACTTGACATTTTTCAAAGGAACGCAGAAAAAAAGGATAATTTTCAAGGACCACCCGGCTCACATGCTGGGACCCACTCGACCGAAAGAGGCCTCGAGGTAGGCCAAAAACGAGGTGGGCCGACCCGATAGTGAAGATGTTTGGTCAGCGGTGGAAGCCGCGTGCACGGGACCGGAAGAGCTGGAGCGAAGTCGACTTGCGCGGTTGGAGAATGCCGCGAGGGCGAGTCGGATCAAGGTGATCAAGGTGATCCCACCCAAAAGAGCACTCCAGTCCCAACCAATGTGATAAGTTATATATCATTCAATAGATTGTCAGCAACACATCACAATAAAATAAACCCCACATCGAGTAAGCTGCTCAGTAAGCGAGTAAGTTGCAGAGGAAGAAATGCACAAGAGCGAAGTCGACTTGCGCGGTTGGAGAATGCCACGAGGGCGAGTGGGATCAAGGTGACCAAGGTGAAATTGTTAGGGCCGAAGATTTTTTGCATTGACCTATGTCGTTGCCCATAAAAGTAATTAGGAGTTCATTTTTACTTGCCCGTAGGTTTTTGCTGCCTCGAAATTTACTTCACATTGCCGACTTATGGTGAGAATTCATTTCTCAACAATTTTTGAACCAATTGATTTTCATCCAGGAATCCTGAATTGCTAAATTTTCCATGAACTTACGCTATGTATGTTTTTTTCAGTGCAATGAAAAGTATCGATCATAAGCAAGCGTGCGCCATCTGAAAAAACTAATAAAATACCTAAAAACATTTTCTTCAGAACTGAGTAATTGAAATTCCTAGTGGGAACTAGTGTTTGACAAAAGAACTCGACGCATAGTGCAAGCTATTTTAATCGATTGTTTTAGGACTCTCGAATAAGCTTATCATCTCAGCCTGCGTGGAGGCAAACAGATTTGCTCGTTTGTAATTGAATAACAAGATATATAGATGTACGAACTCTTATGAATAATGCAAGAGATCTAAGTTTCGGTGGGTCAATAATTCGAGAGCATTCTATTATCAATAAACACTCAGATGTGTGCTCAACAAAATACTTAGAGTACCGCCAGTTCAGCTTGTACGATTGTAATCAAGCTTGAATACCTCATAGTAGGATATCCTCTTTTCATGCAAAACGAGGAACTGAGCTCACCTATATCTACATCCATATATACATGGTTAAGTATTGAAATGATGGCAAAAAACAGGCCGCTCATGCCGAATATATAAGATTACTGCCAGGTGATGAAACTTTTGAAAAACAAAAGCAATTTTCTACATGACTGAGAAATACATCATTTCATAACACCTTTCTGTTGGCTTTTTTAACTGAAATCTTCTTGCTGAATTTCGTCATCAGACCAAATGTGGGAAAAACGAAAAACAAATCCATAAAGATTCGATCAGTTGTCGTCTGAGGGTTAGCGAAGGTAAAAAGTCCGCTGGGATGCCCACCACTTTTTTTACCCGAATGCAATATCCATTAGTGCATAGTGTTTCTAAAAGCGATTTTAACCTTGAAGGATAGTGCTATTTCAGCGGAAGTGGATGATGCGGTTACTGAGATTCATAGACATGTAATGTGTTGATGAAGTTGATCGAGCGACGTTTAAAGAACCCAATCGCAGCGCCGAACAATGCGGTAATTAACAGCTGTGCTGATAATTATTAGGCATTAAATACTATGTATGTTGAACCAACTGAAGTGAAGACAGATTTTAATCACTCCCCACTCCCTACACCCCCCCCCACCCATGTTTTACCGTCTACTGCCAGCTTGCTTTACTCCTCCTCCTTCCCGCCCATGAAAACAAACAGCATAGCATACAACAATAGGCTTCATAAGTTGAAAGACAAGGCACGCTCTAGGAGATGAACGAAATGTTTCTCAGTACCACGTGGCCCTGGGAGTGTGAAACTGGCCAACCCTTTATTGCTGTTTTGACTATCTATGGCCGTCACTGCAAAACCGTTATTTTATTTTTTTAATTTTTCCTCGATCTGTCAATCACAGCGTAGCAAATATTGTTCGCGAAAGAGTTATTTAGGACAATTTGAAGAGGATATGTGTTCAACTGCTTTGGTAATAGCTTCTGTGAGCTGACGCTTACGAGAACGAACCATTGACAGCAAATACATGATTAGCGATTGATGATAGTAGATTTATTCCTTTCTTTTCTAAAGTCAATGCAATATCCGTGCTCAAGATACATCGAAGAAGGATGTAAAAACAATAGGCTACCTTAGTGAACGAAAAGCGGCAAAGAAATTATGAGATAAAAATGAAAGACCCAGACGCAAGAGAAAGAAAAGAAAACCGGCAAACTAAACCATACGAATATTTGAGAGTGATATTGCCCACAGAGCTCAGACCTAGCAAATTAACGGCACGAAAAAGAAGGTGTAAGTATAGAGAATTATTGGCAAACGTAAAGAAAGACTTAAATCGAAATGTGCGCTAACAGCTTATTTGTTAGTTTCCACTTGAATTTTTTTTCGTTTTTTCATTCGGTAGATATGTGCATTTCAAAATCCATGTTCAACGAACAGAAACAATTCGATAACACCTTAAAAATCACAAAAGACCGACCTGCAAAATGCTCTCTAACATTGCCGAACCCAAAAGAATGGAATAATGGAATCGCTGTACCTCACAAGGTCCAATAATCCTAACAGAAACCAAGTTGTCCATCCCGAAAAATGCCCTAAGGCACTTTCACGAACAAGCAAACTACTATGACTCAATGACGTTAGACCACAGTGACTGTGTGTGCGCCATGCTTTAATGTATTACATTAAAGGTAAATGCGGATTTGAAGACGGGAAACGTAGATTGAATAGAAAATAGAGTTAAAAGAACGCTGAAATCTGTAATTTCCTAGTAGCAATTCCGAACGTCCTGCAGGCAATGGATGCTTTAATCGTGAGTGATACGCTCTAGTAATTTTTACATCTTTCGCTCTTACCTCAAGCATGGAAATCCATCGATCACACTAACATCGTTTTCTTTTCATGAGAGTACTTTGTTTATCTATCAGGTCACATCAGTCATATACGTAAGAACCTAGTGCCAAGCTCCAAGAGTCGACTCTTCGCTCGAGCGCATAAGCAGCAAAGTATTTCCAATCAACTGAAGTACTGCTCATCTGTTGGCGATCGTAACCGTTAAACACCGAAGTGCATCGCAGCCTACTCATACAAAAATTCTTATGAAATAGTCACCTCTACGTAACACAAGGCGGCACAACAAATGTTGCGTAAGCTACTGCTTAGTGCCTCCCTTTGCTGCCGCATAAGAACTCATGATGCGACGGCTAACTAATTAAGCAGCATGTGAATCTCATAAAACTCGTGAGACTGCTTCACAACCTCAATAGCCAAACTTTGCGACAGCCAAAAACGTTGCTTGCTTTTATGAAACAATCACGCCGATATTGCAAAAGCCGCATGACGTTGGGCATAAGATAGCATGCACTTCTATTTTGCAACATCCTCGTCCCGTTAGATTCAAAAGATGAAACCCCCTGCAAGCGGCGCCGTGGATCTGAGACGAGAACTATTGAGTGGCGGAAGCACACAGAACGCCCATTGGAGGGCGCAGTACTTCCGTGAGATGAAATGTTTAAGGAGTGGGCTTCCACTGGAGCTAAAAATTACCTTTAGGCAAGCTATGCAAAAACTTGTTTAGCAAAATTCTCTGAGAGTGCCACCGAAGAATAAGCGACTATATAAAGGCGCGACCCACTAATAATTACTTTGCTCTCTCCGTTAAGGGTACAACAGTAATTACTCAAATTTAGAGTATGCAGTCAACATGAACTTTTCATTGTTAAGTTTAAAAGTCATCTATTGAAATAAGTGGAACAACTATCGGCAGATAAGGAAACCAAAGTTGCATATCGAAGAGAGACAAGCAGCCATGAAAGATTTTTCTCGTTAATAAAAAAGAGACTTCCATAACGATCAAATTTTTTTTCGCGCATTTTGTAGTTACCTCAGTAAATAAATTTCTCCAAGGCACTCTCCCAAACGACAACAAAAGAACGAAGCACGTAACGCCAAAAAAGCTTGTGTTACAATTTGTCGCCAAAAAAAGCGTAATGAAATGAACAGAAAAGTCGGTCGAAATCGGTGGTGGAAAAGTTCAGAAATGTTGGTATATACCCTCAAAGTGCAAAAATAACGTTTTAGCTATGAGAGCGCCTGTGCGCCTAAAGCGTTGATATCGACAAACGCATCCAAACTTATTAGGTCAAAAAAGAAATACTCGATACTTTATGCGGTAATTTTCTCTTTATGTTATTGGATGAATTTACATATGTAGAAAGCGAATTATGGCGACATCATGCCTTAACGCAAGCGTTTCGCCGAATGAAGCAACTCAGCTTTTCAATAATATTTCCGCCATCTTTTTTATTTGATGGTGTTACTAACCGCATTTACTTAGATGATTGATCGGGGATATCGAAGCACTGTAGATGAGGCCGAGCCGCTGTGAAAATAGCCTTTAAATTCCATAATGCCTCAACACGCATAAACTACAATTATATATCAGGAACAGTTTTTAGCTCATACTTTTGCTAGTTGTCCATCAAATCCATGGTGACTTTCACAATTGCTCATTCTATACGTCATGATCACTTTAAATCAGTTTGTATATATGTTAACCAAAACCAGTTAATCGAAATTGTCGTTAATTGTCGTTAAAATCGTCGTTAAAAATCGTTAATCGAATTTGCAATAAGAATTGACAGTTTTCAAACGTCAACAAATTGGCATTGCGCTACTAAGAAATTTCCTCCACACTGATTCTTACCCTAAACTTTTAGAGTGAGCTTCAAAGATGAGAAGTGGAGCGAAAAGGAGGTGGCCCATAAACTTATAGGGGATTGGCCTGCACTCACCGAAAACTTGATGGCAAAACTTGATTCCGCCATTTTGAAGAATCCCTAAAATGCTACAGAGGAGAGTTCTAAGCTTTCAGATCTGCGAGCGACGCCATTTTATCGGGTGCTTAATCCATCAATACTTGTGGTGTTCACATCGGGGTGGAAACTTGCAAAACAAATCATTCCGCAGAGTGAGGCGGAATCCAAGCTCCAACTTGAGTGAAGCAGCAAAAAAAATTTAATTGCTTTTGCGCGCTGACATTTTCAGAAGAACCAGAGCCGACCCCACTCACTGGCTCGAACTGGGGTGAGCCTGGATCTAGGAATGGAAATATGGGAATATGCGGCGGCCGAACCTTGCGGATCGTGAGTGTTTACTGGCTTAAATAGGATCAACAATCGAGCGAAAATGATGTAAATGGCAATGTCAATACAAATAATACTCATTATATTTGCAGCTGCACCGAAAACAAACATCCTGACGATGAAACAGTCACTACTCCCGTTTCATGTCGAATATTCGAAGACGGCCCATTTTCTATTTTAAAAAAGCAATGGTTTGGGTTAAAAATTTCCGGCTAGCTTGACGTTTATAATATAAACTTAACTGTTTCGGTTTATGAGTATGGAGGAGAAGCAGCATACTGGGAAAACGTTATGCGTTCGGTGGCTAAGATCTTCAAGGCAAAATACCTAATGTTAGCTGATCGGATGTTGCACCTATTTACTGAATATGGACACCGAATTCAGTCAACGAGATGGAAAAGTCTCGGCAACGATGCAGCAGCATTATGGTTAGCACAGAAACCTGCTTTCATATATAACAACATCATTATATCTCCTCCAACCAGAACTCTTCTCAAGAACTGCAAAAACCGCGCTATCTAGTACAATTGTGGTCATATATTTCATAGACCTTTGTAAAAGCACAATTTTTTGTACTGGAAGTATTTCCGGCACTCTATAGAATCGGTTGGTTTACCCGATCGAACTCAAATGCATTCTGACTGCACAGTATAATTTGTCCGTTTTAGCAGTGCTTTACTCATAATTCCCTTTCACATTACTCGCTGATCCAAACAGAGATTAATGGTACAACGCGCAGATGTTCTTCAGTCTTCCACATAGATGTCCTTTAAAGATTTACTAAAATAGAGCGCAACATACGGAAAAGAGTGCGCAACATGCGGAACACAGAGCGCAACATACGGAACAGAGAGCGCACCACATGGAACAGAGAGCGCAACATACGGAACAGAGTGCGCAACACATGGAACCGAGAGCGCAACATACGGAACAGACAGCGCAACATACGGAACAGAGAGCGCAACGCATGGAACAGAGTGCGCAACATACGGAACAGAGTGCGCAACATATGGAACCGAGAGCGCAACATACGGAACAGAGAGCGCAACATACGGAACAGAGAGCGCAACATACGGAACAGAGAGCGCAAC